>PVIJ01001601.1:52465-191945 GCA_004024925.1 Scalopus aquaticus
CCTCCCTCCCTCCCTCCCTCCCTCCCTCCCTCCCTCTCTCCCTCCCTCCTTCCCGTTAGGGTGATTTTCCTCGTGGGGAAAAGTGTCCAGGATACTTTTTAAACACATGACAAATAAAGGTCATAAAAGAATCTGGTTGGCCATGTAGCTATTTAACTTGTTAAACACAGAAAATTATATGAGCTAAAACCCAGTTTTCCCAGAGTTTAGTGGCTGTTTTGTCATATCCTATTCTGAAGAGAGTGAAATAATCTTACAATATTGATGTTGAAGGAATGAGGTAAAGATTCCATGTTACATCATTTGTTCCATTTTATAAAATATGATTTAGCCTCTATTGTATCACATAATGAAAATTCATGTCATCATGGAGTCTCAGGGCTTGGCTGAGAAATAGGCTAGCAATATCAGATGAACCAACGGGTTAAATCTTTCTATTTCCCCACAAGACTTTTGGAAAGGTTATTGCTTAACTTAGTACCTCTGGGAAACTGCTTGATTGAATGATGGTTTTAGAACATTCAAGTACAAAATAAACTCATATAATCTTGATATTTATGGGCAAAATAGGTCTCCTTGACCACTAAAAAAAAGAAAACCACAAAACAAAATCGGAATTTAAAAAGATTTCAGTTTAATTGTGGTATAAGTGACAAAATTGATTGATATTTAAAGTGTTCACCATGGTGATTTGATATACATATATAGTGAAAGAACTGCCCTCCATTTAGCCAATTACACAACCCTTAGCAAATTTCAGTTATACAATATCAACTATAGTTACCACATTGTACTTAAGATCCTCAGATTTTATTCATCTCATCATTGTAAGTTTGTATCTTTTTACCAATTTCTCCTATTTCTGCCTACCTTAACCCCTGATCACTGCTCTTCTACTTTTTGTTTCTGTGAGTTATACCTGTTTAGATTCCATATATAACTGATAATCTGCAGTATTTGCATTTCTCTGTCTGGTTTACCTCACATGGATTTACTTTAAATAACTACATCTGTTTTTAAAAATTAAGAAAAATCTTCTTCAGTAGTAAGGCTATTATTAATCAGCATTTCAGTAACTGAGAATTTGTGAGTTAGGGATTGGACAGAAAGTTCAGTATTAGCTTGTATTTAGCAGGAAGAGTGGAAATCTAACAATGAAGGTAGTTTTAAATAGCAGTGGGAATGTGATCTCCAGATAATCCCCGACAATGCCCCAAACCAACCTATTTCCATTATAGCTCTCCCTAACTTACAGCTTAAGAAGGAAGGAGAAAAAGAGAAAAAGATGGTGGCCACATGTAAAAGAAACCATGAGGTTCTAGGTTCTCTGGTTCTTCTAGCTATTTTGTACTCCAGCCTATCCTTTCTCCCTGATGAAGCTCTGCAGGGTTGGTATATTTGAGTAGAGTGCATAACTAAATTTGGAGTAGGATGTCTTTTTGTGCATATTTTTTGCAGGTTAGCTAATAACTCTCGTGAATTCAGACACCTTCTACATACCAACTCCTAGATCTAGACATATGGCTGACATCTTTTCTCTGAGCTGCAGAACCATAAATAGAGCTTATGGCAGACATCTCCAAACACATGGTTTACAGGTACATCAAATTCAGCAAGTCCAACTGAACTTGAGATGTTTCTTTGACAAACCTACCTTACCCAGTATTCTCTGCCTCTGAATGGCACCACCATGCCTCTGGGTGCCCAAGTCTGACACTTGGAAGCCATCTATGACACTTCCCACATCAGTGCTCCAATGTCTGATAGCCAATCAATCACCAACTACTGTTCATTTTTGCTCCTTCATATTTTAAATCTATCCATTTCTGTCCACCACCCTTTACTGTCATTATCTGGCTATGAGACTATCTTATACCAATCATTTCCCTGGATTGGGTGTAGGGTTTCCCAGCCACATAAAGTGATGAATAAAAACACAAAAATATAATTGTCTTGCTTGAAAGCCTTTAAAGGCTTCCTGCTTCTCTAGGAATAAATTCCAAAATACTCAACAGCATGCACATGGACTAATGATTCTCTCCTTCCCTATCTTTGCGCACTTCGCTTTATCCCACCAAACCAATGTGAGTAGCCCCTTTCAATTTCTTCCAATGTGGTGGACTTCTCTCTGCCTTAGAGACTTCACATGTTGTAGACCCTCAGCCTAAAATGATCTATTTCTAGGAAGATTTCCTTTATCCCTTGACTAGATCAAGACCACTGTTATGTGTTCTCACTATTTGCATGGGTAATTAATCTGTATTTACCTTCTTTACTGGTCTTGGAGGGGTTGAAGATGCCCAGGCAGACCATGCCTAGTCTCAGAACTGGTGTCCTCAAGAGACCCTGCTCTGGCATGCAGAGTATTTTGAACTAAGATCATTGAAATCTCTTGGGGCTTGGAAGAGTTTTTTTTCTTACCTAAGTCCTTCACCCTTCCCAAATTGGAGAAGAGATTATCATGTCCTAAGCTTCTGCCCTTTTCTTTAATCAGAGAAACAATTGCTGTTCCTTCTTTGGTGACCTAGAGAGAGTCATTAGTGAGGGGGTTGCATTCAGTTGTAGGTTTATTAGTAAATATTTCTGCTCTAAGAATCTCATCTTTACTCTCAGAATAAGGAAGAGGTAGTCCTCTTATCTGTCATGTGAAGTCTCCCCTTCTCCTTGATGCCCCAGATGCCTAATGTAGGATGGATATCCATTATTCTTTAGAATTTACAATCATTTAACTTCTTCATACATGTTATTAAATTGATATTTCCTTTACTGATCAGTCTGATGCTATTTTGATTACTCGTCCAGCCAGAGAAGAACACAAATGGTACAGGATGATTACTCTTATACCCTTATGGTGTCATGAAAACAATAGTGGCCAGTATTAGTGTACTGCTGGGTACATAGTAGGTACCCAGTGAGTGTTGGCTGGATGAATAACAGAAATAAAAGTCTCTCATTGGTCCCACTAGAACTCAAAGGAAATCAATGAACAGAGGTGCAGGGGAGAAAAAGAGCTAGGCTCTAGTGATCTAAGCAACTGAAGTAATCCATGACAGCTCCCACATCCAGCTTCCTAGCAGTTACCATATCCTGTTGATTCTGGCTCCTGCTCATCAAATTCATCTACTCACTTCAAGATGAAGCACACAGTCCTCCAGACTTCCAGGTCTGCCCAAGACTTCTGACACCAGTAACAAATTTGGGGGTCCTCAGGGATACTCTTGCTTCAGTTGGTTATAAATTCTGGAGTCCCCACTGCCCCCACCCTTAGATTTGGCAACTCAGTAGACTGATTCACAAAATTCAGAAAAATACTGTATTCGTGATTACAATTTTATTGCAGTAAAGGATACAAATCAGAACCAGACAAAAGAAGTGAGACAGAATCACTAGGGCAAAACCTGGACTGAGAGCACTTCAAACTTGAAGTTACCATGTTACCATTTTGGTGTCTGTCTGGCACAATAACAGTTGTGGTGTTGCCAAGTTAAGAAGCTTACCCAAAGCTTTGGTGTCAGGGGATTTTACTGTCTTCATTAAGTAGGCACAATTGATTGCATCATGGTGACAAGATTGAACTCAATCTCCAGCCCTTTCCCTTTCTTGGATCAGACTAATACCACCCAGTCCCAGCCCTCTAATCACATGACTGGTCTTTCTGGTGCAGCCAGTTCTCACTTTAAGACTATCCACACTGAGTAATCTCTGCATAACCTACCACATGGGTCATCACATTCGCATACACTATTAGGTGTGGTCTAAGGTGCCCACTGTGAATAAACCACATTCCTATTACTCTGGAAATTCCAAGGGTATGAAGGTTAACTCCCAGGGACAGACCTCTGTGTGGGTGAAGTTACTACCTTGCTAAATGGCATCTTAGAATTAGCCTAGACAGATAGATTGCTTTCATTCTGTAACTATAATACCAAAAGCCAAGATAAGCAGTTTGGGGCATAAAGATTTTTTTTGTCTTCAAATGTAATAAGCACATTTTAATTTTATCTTCTGTTACTTAAACTTCATGGTAGAATCTCCTAAGAATGTAAAAGACGTTATAGTAGGGCTTAGTTATATCTAGGTCGTAATGATTTTACCTTAGTTTTTTTCTGGTGAGTAATAGTTTACAAAGAACTTTATGTACCTTTTCCCTTAGATTGTTAGTCATATATAAAAACAGAATAAATAGTTTAGAAATTGAGTGACAGTTAACAGAGCAAACAGATTATTCAATTTAATTCATTTAAGATTTAAATTGTACTAGAATTCTTTTTTCTAGCACAGGAGAAGTGTAATTTATATAACGATTGATATGCTAATTTAGATGCTTCTAGAAACTCCTTTTGTGACAATGCTTTGTTAATATAGTTCAAGATATTTTATTTGCCCTGCAAATTCTACTTACCTCCACTTTCTCAAAATCTAATCCCTAAAAATCTTCCACTCAGTGAGACCACTATGGTCAGTCCAGTTCCTTCCTACTGTGCTACAATCTGAAAAATGCCTCTAGGCAGAAACCAGTGGTGATAATCAATTTTTACCATATTTGTTTCATTCCTCTTAGTATCACAGTTCTCTCTTTTTTACAATGTCTAGAAACTTGTTTCACATATCTTGTCATAATTTTCTGGTTGTTTATGTGTTGGCAGAATACACAATACTAGTTATTCTGCCAAGACTGGAAAAAGAAATCTGCATTGAAGATTTTCTGGGATCATTGAACCAATGAATCACATGAAAGTTGTGATCCTATACCACTAAATCACAAGTATTGTTAACTAATGTTACCTCAAAAAAATGCCACCTTAAAGAAAAAAAGCCTTTAGAACAAGCAAGAACTATTAACAGGTTTATTTGTAAGTCTTTCAGTGGCCAAAGAGAGAATGAAATGAGTTAAAAATTTAAGTAAACAAATGTAATTTCTTAATAGACTCTTTCTTGGTATGTCAAAATTTTGTTTAATGTAACGAAGGACTAACTTTCTTGTTCTAATGATAGAGTATGGATAAAACCAAGTAAGTTTTGTTATCCCCTCCCACCCTCCAGAGTCACAGATGGGAAAAACAACAAAAATATTTGGTAACATAAAGAGTTCAGATTAGTTTCTTATTTCAGGTGTGTTGCCTTTGCTTCCAGTGTCCAATCTTAAAAAAATTACTATGAAGATTATTAGCAAGGAGTGGTCCCCCTATATCCTTCACAGTTTCAGATTATATGGATTGCATTAAATCTGCAGATTGTTTTGTGTCATAGGACCATTCACACTATTAATTATTTTAACTTATGAACATGAAAGATCTTTACATTTATTTGTGCCTTAATTTCTTTCTTCAATATTTTATAGTTTTCAGACTACAGGTTTTTCATTTCTTTGGTTAAACGTATTCCAAGTATTTTGTACTTTTTGGTATTTTCTACTTTTTGATGCTATTATAAATGGAATTATTTTCTTAATTTCCCTTCTCATAATTCATCATGTATAGAAATGATTATTGTATATTAGTTTTGTATCCTACAACTTTCTTAATGGTGTCTTTGAGGTTTACTGTATGTCATATCATTCATTTGCAATCAGACACAATTTTACTTCTTGCTTAGGATTTGTATTTCCTCCCTCCCTCCCTCCCTTCTTTCCACCAATATTGCCCTGTCTAGAACTTTTCCAGTACTGTGTTGAATGGGCATGATGAGAGAGGGCATCCTTGTCCCTGGTTTTAGTGCTTCACATATGTCATGGTATGAATGGCATCTCCTTGAATTCCATGTTTCCCAGTCTTCTGTTGAGAAAAATAGCAGTGATTTACAGTACATGTAGGCAAACTATGTATGTTTAAGCTCTACAAAAGATGAAAGGTTATCAAAATGTTTTGTCAATTCCTTTACATTGTTGCTAAGACTGAATTGAACGTTATAAACAGAACTTGCACTTTTGATTATTTATTTTAAACCAATTTCAAGTGATTTATAACAATCAACTATATGACTAATTCGATTTGAATGGAAAGGAATTCAAAGAAGATAATAAGAGATATCAAACATGTTATGCTAAATTATCTAATTTGTGGATGTACCCTTTATGCAAATTTAGATCTACAAAGTAGATAAATAATAGATAATTGCTTTTTTAAACTGAAGGATTCTTCAATTTTCTATATAAATGTACTCATCCTCAGATTTCTGTAATTTGTGACCTCTCTTAATATTCTTAAATTATAATTAGATTTCAAACCTTTATTTCAAAAACATTTTTCTGGTACATATCTACTGGACCAAATGAAATGTGTTATGCTAACTAAGACTCCCCAGTTGTTAACAGAGGAGAGTTGATAGTAACTTAGCTTCCAACACTACAGTACTTACGGACGATTCATGAGGGTGACAGTATTTAAAGGCACTGATTTTAAAACATGCAAAACATGAAGATATTATGTCTTCATGAAAATAGCATGTCACATAGACATGAATGATGACATAGATTGTAACAGAGTCCAGGGGTGAAAGATACTGTGTCTGAAAGTCAGCAATAATCCAAATATAAAAAATATATATAAGTAGGAAAATCCTTAAGATTTCTCAACTCCCTTAGTCCTAGTTCATATTCACAGTGTTATATAGCTAATTTTCTGTTCAAGTATCTTGGTAACAAGAAAGAAAGTGCATTGAGTTTGGGGATGTGGGAATATCTCATTATATATATATATATATATATATATATATTATTAAATAGTTTCGTATATATATATATATATATATATACGAAACTATTTAATAGACACATTTGATGATCTCTGCGTGCATGAATAAAATCAAATTATGTTTTGTATTTCCTTCCTTCCTTCCTTTCTTCCTCCCTCCCTCTTTTCCTTCCTTTCTTCCTACTTCCCTCTCCCTCCCTCCCTCTCTCCCGCCAGCATCGCTCTGGCTGGGACTTGCAGCGCTTTGTTGAGCAGGCATGAGGAGAGAGGGCACCCTGTCTTCTTCCAGGTTTTGCGCTTCATATATATCGGGGTATGAATGGTGTCCCCTTGAATTACGTTTCCCAATCTTCTGTTGAGAAAAATAGCAGTTTATAGTACAGGAGAGAAAGTTCAGAGATCCAATACAGAGCTTCCAATGGTTGGTAAGGCTTTAGGTCAAAGTTTTCCACATCATGGCACATACAGAAAATGATAATATTTGTAAATTACATGGAGATGAACTGAGGGGATTTGGGAGAAGTCAATATTGGCACTTGGTTAAAAAAATGATCACATTTTCTTTGTACTACATATTTATAGTAAAGAAAAACTACAGAACTATATTAAAAACATTTGTGAAAAATCTTTAAATGAAAATGTTGAGCTTGCTTTTGCAAATATTTTATGTACATATACACACAATATACACACACACTCCCCTATCACTGGTATATACCTCAAAACTGCTAATTGTAATTCCTGCTCCAATTCTTTAATGTACCTCATGGTTACCTGGGTTAGAAACTATATGTTTACGCAAGTAGAGATGGTAAATAGCAGATTACAATATTTATTCTGCACTGAATGAAAACTGCTTTCTTGTCCTTTATCAGATAATTTGATCTTTGATCTCTGAATTTCTTATTTCATAGGCTTATCATTTTTAAATATAACTCCTTGACAAATGCAGCATTGAAGTGTTTTGTAATAAGGAATGAATTTTGAATCCTTTAAAATGTTTTCAGACTGCATATTAAAAAAGTCTATTGAATTTTTTCTTCTGGCAAAAAGATATTGAACTACTGGTCTTAACTAATTCCTTAGTTTTCAAATTCTAATACTTATTAATATCAGTAATGATTTTTTTCCTTTGAATCCATTAAATGTACTCTGTATACACTATAATATCTTATGTGTTCCTTCCAGTTTTGGGCTGTGTTCATAAAGATATTCACAATATTAGATACATTTTATTTTTTTTGTCAACAAACCAATCTTCAAATCGACAAAATAAAGATCATTTAACCTACACAAATGTCAATTCTTTTAGTTTAAAAACTCTTATGAAAACCAACCTTGATCATTGTCTTTGGTATAAACCAGCAGAGAGTGTTTTTCCTGATCTTAATTCTTTGCATAAAGCTGTAGACAGGTATGACTACAGAGGCTTGGATTCATCAATTTAAGAATATCTTTTATATCGGACACAAATCCATGGGAAAATCTTTGCACCAACATTTCTCTGTAATTAAAACAGTTCTTTCACTGATACAATTTTGGAAACAAACAGTGTAAGCCCTTTAATCTACAATTAAAGCATCAAAACACATATTTAAACCTTGTTCCAAATATATTTTGTTTCAACATATTTATTTAGCACTTTGAATATCTTCTTGCAAGGACTTTTTTTTTGTTCCTCTTTGCAGAACGAATGTTTTTCCAAAGCTTTTCTCTTTAAGTAGTCTAAATCTATTAACTGGGAAAACTTCATAATGCCTGTTGACTCATCGATCATTTTTTGATTGAACTATCTTTCAGATCAGTGTTGTTTCTATGTCACCTCAAATGTCATAAATACATATATTAGTAGTACTTTTCAAAAGTGATGTCGTATTGGCCTTAAACATAGAAAATTTTTATGTAGGCTGATGAAATGAGTTGAATTATTCTGAATTGGTATGCGTGACTTGACTTTAGCTGTGAAATTGAGCCTAATCTCAGATGGTATAACTGATTACATAAGAGAATTTCATTTTTCATTTTGTGTTTGCATCTGCTTTAACAAGATCAAAACTTTTTAAGATGTAAGTTTTATGGCATGGAGCTGACCTGATTTACTAGGCACAGTTGCTTCACTTGACAATTTTTCCAAGACAAAAATGAATTAGGCTGAGGAGGAGAAGAATTCATGGCGAAATAAATGCTATTTGAGATAATTCTCACTATTCTGCATAAAAGTAGCTTAAAATTTATGACTTCTTGGCTTTCTTTGTTGGTCATTTCTGTCGTATTTTTTCTCCTGATATTTACCTAGATATGATTGACATACTACATTGAGCAAGAATAAGGTGTACAGTGTGATGATTTGATGCAATACGTAGTGTGAAATGATTACCACAATAAGGCTAGTTAGCACATGCCTCACATAATTACCATTTTGTTGTTTTAGCTGTTATGATGAGAATGTTAAAGCACTATTCTCATAGCAACTTTTAAATGTAATATACAGTATTGCTAACTTTAGGCATGAGATTGTGCCTTAGATTGCTAGAAATTATTCATCTTATAGCTGAAAGTTTTCATTCTGTGACCAGTATTTCCCTTGGTTCCCCAGTTCTTGGAAACCATCATTCTATTCTGTTTCTATAATTTTAATGATTTTCGACTCCACATATATGTGAGACCAAATAGTTTTTGTCATCCTCTGGCTTATTTCACTTAGCACAGTACTCTCAAGTTACATCCATGTTGTCATAAATGGCAGGATTTCCTTCTTCTTATGACTGAATAATATCCCACACACATAGATACACATTTTCTTTATATGTTTATTTCTTGATGGTCATGTAATAAGTTGTTGTCATGTTTCAGTGATTGTTAATAATTATGAAAGTTCAGCTTAGAGTCTGTCGCTTGGTATCTCACAACAATGCTGTAAGTCTCCAATTCCCTGCTATCTAGACTATACTTGTTGTCTGCAATGGAATTTCAAATGACAAAATGGTAGCCACCAGATGTGGTTGTTTGACCAGGTTGAATTTGAAAATAGTGAAGATCTGTTTACTTTTTTAAAGGATGTCTCACTGAGACCTGTGGTTTTCTACAAAGAAGTAACTAGTGGTTACCTTTTTGACACAACAAATGGCTTCTGCTGTAGCACAGTGTGGTGGGCAAAAAGACTATGGATGTAGGATATGTGACTTATTTCTAATTATACTTAGTAATTCAGAGACAGAAAGCAACAACCTTAGAGTTTTACCATTTCAGTAGAAGCTATAGCTAGTGTCTGTGAAACTATACATGGTAAACTATGTCGTCTCCAAAAACACTCCTCCTCACCAGTGGTTTAACTGCCAAGCACCTTAGCAGCTTAACTACCTCAAAGCTCAGTGGTTTTAACTACCAAAAGCCTCAGCAGTTTACCTGCTCAAGAGCCTCAGCAGTTTTAACTGCCCATATGCCCCAGCAACTTAACTGACTAAAAGCCCAGGAGTTTTAATTGCCCAGAGCCTCTATAATTTAACTGCCCAAAACCTCAGCTCTGCTCTTATTTCCTACCAGCCCCCATTTAGGAGGTAGAGATTGAAAAGCTCTACCTTCTACCATCAAGTTGAAATCAGAGGGTGGACTCTAAATAGGCCCATCTTCTGCCATCAAGTTGACTTTGATCACTACCCACTACTTGCAGGTTGCTGTTTCTTTTACAGTTTAACTGCTGCCCTCCCACAGCCTTAAAACTGCCAAAACACTTTCAGTTCAATTGCCAAAGTCCCACCTCTACCCCTGCTTTTCATCAGCCCCTGATCAGGGGGTGGAGCCTGGGATATAGGGGGTGGAGTCTACCACCTAGTTGCCTGTGAGTGCTATCCACTGGCTCAGGTTCTCCTCACTGTTCCTCTTAAACTTGCTCATGACCTGGTAAATAAGAGATGATAGTTGTTGAATAGGTGAAAGGATGAAGAAACAAAGTGAGCAAAAATCAGAGAAAATATGGAAAAAATTGGGATCCAGTCAGTTTGGCTGGGACTTGTGTGGTGGTAGGGTGCTGTATAAATGGAATGGGTATGGGGCAGAGAGCTTTGAATACCAGGAAACCGCTGAAGTTTGGAGAGGGGAGAGAAGTAACTAGGGCAGTAATTTCTGGAAGGGTTTTCTGTTTTATACAGAAAGAAGTGGAGAACCCAAAGTCGTCAGTTAAGACTGTCAAAGATGAAGACCTGGGCTGGGGTGTCAGTAAGGATTTAAGAGGGAAAAAATAGGGGACAAAATAAGTGGAGTTGGGAGCTTGACAGAAAGAAGAAAGTGGTGCTAGGAAGGGAAATGGTGTGTTCTTTGGGGACAGACTGGGCACCCTAGTGCATAGGAAGTTGGCAATGCAGGTGACAGCTTATGGGAGTCTGAGCAGGCAGTGGTGATTTGTAAGTCATCTGCACAGAAACTGCTGCTGAGGCCAGTCTTTGGTAGAATACAGTATCATCACAGTGTGTGACTCCACAGCTGAAGTTGCGTTGTTGGCTGATTTACGGTGTTCACTGGGCTGGCCCTCAACAACCAGGAAGAGGAAGAGTCCAAGTGCCTGTCCTGCCCCAGAGCACAGAACTCAGAGAACAGAGGACCCATATTGTTCTTTCCCCACAGTGACCACTATGAACAGACAGCACAACCCGTGATTCCTAGTGGGCACTGTGGGGCCGCAACATCATAAATAGGAACGCCCTGGTGTTACCTAGCAACCAGGGACAACAGTGGCCTGGGAGCCTCACTTAGGCAGCTGCAGGTGCACTAGGTGAGTTCTGAGGAGCAGTTGATTAGTTGCACCTTTTGGCAGGTAAAGGCAGATTGGTGGCTGCCTGCCTATCCTCTGGGTTGGAGAGGCCCAGCGTAGAGGCTCCAGCAAAACCTGGAAACCTGGGGACTGAGAAGGTGTCCTGTGGAAGGAAACCTTCAGGACAACTGAGAGAAGGGACTTCTTGTTAGGGGTTGTCAGTCCACAGTGTTAGACAGGGGTCAGGGTGGGTTTCACAAGCTTCCTGGCCACCTCCTTTTTTTTTTTTTTTTTTTGGTTAGACCCATAAACGTTTGTCTAATGTAACCTCAAATAGGAGACTATTATAATGAAAAATATAGTAAACAATATAGTTTTATGACTAGTAATTATGCAATTTTAAATACATTCCAACAAAATTAAATACAAATCCATTTCAGATGTAGAGGGCAATGGACTTTTATGAATGTTTCTGGGAATAGCTATATAGAAATGTGATATTTTAACTAGTTTCATTTAAAAAGAAGGCTTTAGTTTTTCTTGTACAACTGAATATTTTTCCAGCCACCTCTCATTTAACTGAGGCCTTGAGAGGGATCTGAGCGTCAAAGATTCTGTTGCTTGACTGTGAGCAATTCAGGAAGTGGCTTCCCATTTGCTCTAGCCCTCCTCTCCTTTAAGTCTTCTCAAAATAGTCTCCCCACTAGCCAACATTAAAAAACATATATACTGAAAGTTCACAAAGAAATATGAGATTGATAAATTCTTGAAAAAATGTGATGACTCCAATAATCCAGAACATGCTAATTTCAATCAGATTTGTTTCTATATACAACGCCATGAAGTTCATACATTTTAACCCAGTTATTTCACTAGTTGGTGTTTATCTTAAAGAAACAAATGCCTATGTGGGTGAAAGTTTTATGGGTAAGGGTGTTTGTTCATTGCAGACTTGTCCATGGTTCCAAAAAACTGAAAACATGCTCAACAGGAAGCTGACTAGATAGAGGGTTTGAAAATATAATTTTAAATGACATATGCTCACCCACTGGAGATGATTAGATCAATAAATGGAGACTGAGATTTCATGAACTAGTCCATTAATTTAAGAATTTAGTAGAAAATGGTTTCAGGAGGGAAGTTGAGAATAGGGGATGGAAATACAGGTGGGACTGTAAAATCTAGAAAGCAAATACATAAGGAACTATTTTGAAGTGGTCCTAATTTTCCTGTATTTCTGGATTGTTTTTACTTTATTCCATGTACCCTTCTCTACTTTTTGAATTTTCTATAATGCATTACCCATATAACTGGACGTTGGACACAGAACTATACACCTAATCATGTTTAAATGGTTGATTTTGTATATTTTGGGAAAAAAAACCAATGGTATAAAATAGTCAAGGTAAACAGGGTTAATATGCTTCAAAAAGTTAAAAGAAATTGTTTTCTTAATTTGACATCTCTGTGGCTTTAAAGGAAAACAAATCTTCAAAGAATAATGTAAGGTCATTTAGTTGTATCATGTGTAAGTGAAATGTTGAATTTGTAAAGTTTTCTTTAAATGCATAGGGTCATTTCTGAAACTCACTACTTCTACCTATGTCAACTATAAACATTCTCCCTGATTAATTACTGTACCCAGGATGGTAATAAAGATAGAAGCTAAATACTTCCTACTGCACAGCAGTGCCCGTGACCAGCTTCATCACCATAGTCCTCTGTGTTTAAGCTTTCATCCTTATAGCCGTCAGTGTGAAATTACTGAAAACCCACTCCCCTGAAATAAGTTTGAGTGAAAATAAAATGATTTAAAGCAGCTTATACCAGTGTAATTTAATTGGTTCTTGAATATAATTTGTTAGGAATTCCTTTGCAAATCAAAGGTTGTTGCATCTCGGAACTGTTTATAAAGAACTATAAAATTTCTTTTGTCCCTAGCAATTAATTAAAGAATAGGTTTTCATTTGTCCAGAAAAGTTTCTGTGTGTCTGCTTGAAACAACGCAGGTACAAGTTCTAAGGCCTGAGCTTTGCAAGCAGCTACTTATGATGTTGAGATTTGATGAAAAAAAAAAATTGGTTCAAAAATATGAAAAGAAAATGGCAAAATGTCATATTCAAAATTTTTATTAATATTAAAACATCATTACATTTGAAAATAATTTTCTCATTTTGCAGCAATTTTCAGATTTTCAAACTGCTGGGAAATTTCACAAGCAAAATTCAAAAAGTTTTATGATGGAGATCATATTTAATGAGGGATTTGGGTACATTTTAACATATTCGATATAGTATTAAGTAGTGCAACACAGTGTGAGCTTGCCTGGTCCCACAAAGCTCTTGAAATTTAACTTCCCTGAAGGTAGGGACCTAGAATAGTTATCTTTCAGAAGTCCCTGTGAGTTTCTATGAACATGTGGATTTTTAATGTATGTGATAAATTCTGGTATGTGTCTCTCATACTAAGAGTTGTTTTTGTTCCTTGACAGAACATCCAAACTAACCCTGACCTTGCAGATTCTCTTCAGTGATTTTCTATCTCCCAAGATTTCTCTTCAGTCTTAAGTTGTTCCTTGAGACTAGAATATTCCATCTGAGATAACCCTAATGCCAAACATAACTTCCAAACTTTTCATTGAGAAAACTTGAAAGATTCCTGGGATTATTCTGATATGGTCAGCAACATCTTGGAAAGTTCTCTGTCCCCAAATAGAGTTACTCCCCTGTGGCACACTGACATATTGACAGTGTATGTTCCTCCATTGACTTTTGTCTACACAGATCCAAATATACTAAGGCATGTGGAAGAGAATCTTGCAAGGGTAACCTCCAATTTCCTGAGAAAATATCTCTTCAGATTCCTAATTACTTTTTATTGAACTTTGAATTATATTAAACTTTTTGTTTTCTAGGGACATGACACAAATGTTAATGTGGAGCTGGTAGAACTTGGGTAACAAATTTAGAAATCGCTACTTTCAGGAAATAGAGAGATAATGACTTTTATAAATATTGAATGCCTGCCATGTATGTACCAGCAATTGTTCTAGTGGCTTGAGATAGGGCAGTGCAAGAAAGAAGACAAAAAATTCCTCCCTTTGTGACAAAACATTCTTGCAGATCTCAAAAGTCACTTGGATTTTGTCTCCTAAGCCCTTCATGAATCTATAAAGTATTTTTATTGTGTGAGTAAAAGTTATGTTACTAATATATTTCCTCTTTTCAAATTGGAAGCTAGGGCTGTTTTATCAGTTTCTTTAAAATTGTAGAGTTTGAAATAGGGATGTCGGTAATATATTTGTTCATGTGCAGTAAAGTCTACATATTATTGTGTATTTTTAGGTAAACTTTAAAGGAAGAAATTAATCTCTTCCTGAGGACATAGGTAGCTGAGAACGTGGACATATATAAATGTACAAAGGACACTTAATCCACTGATTGCATCTCTTTCCAGAATGGGTAAAAAGATAAAGAAGGAAGCAGAACCTCCTCGTAAGGATGTGGTAAGTTTCTGATGTGAATGCTAGTAGCCATTAACAATTGGTTTTAAAAATAAATTGTTCGGTTTGGCATGTACCAGTATATACATAAGTATGTTGTGGCAGAAGTCCAAAGTCTGAGTAATGGTAACATTACTCAGAGAAATCTAACATTATATAAACACACATTTACAGTGCTGTTGTTACAGAATTAGCACAATTAATAATTATTAGCTGTTCCACTATGTGGATGGCATGTTTATAAGCCTTGCCAATGAATAAATAGTTTTGATTATTAAATACTTTACATTTATATTTACCAGATTCCCATTAATGTTAATTATCCAAATGAGTTTTCAAAACTATTGGAAGTGAGTTTTCAAAAGTACTATTGCTATAGTACTGGATATGTATGTATATAAGGTTGCCTGAAGATGTCCAATTGGACATCAGAAGTTCTGTGTTTTTCAGATCTCTGGACTCATCATTTTTATGCCAGCAGCTTGATTAGTGCCTTCCCCACAGCAGAGCCCCATCTCTCTCACTTTCAAATGTTTGGTTTTATCTTTTTTCTTTAAAGTTACCGAAGAATTGTTTTATAAGTAGAAAATGGCCTTTGACAATTTTCACTTCAGAACTTTATTTTGAAACACACATTTGGTATGTTTTTCATCAAATAAAATGTGAATGGGGGAAAAATGAGTATAGTCAACAGACTCAAAGGCTTTGCAGCTCGAAGGAACCTGAGTATCAGAATCTCCCTGAGAGCTCTGGACCACAGTGGTTACACATGTGAGCTTGGTCACAGCTCTGCCTCTTACAGACTTGTGGTGGCAAAGCTGCCAAATTTGTCCAAGTTACTTCAGTTTTTCTTAATCTCTAAAATGGGTTTGTATTGTTTGAGTCATTTTGTTTGTTGTATGAATTAAAATAGCACAAAAGTTCTCAGTGCCTGACATATAGTTAACAGTAAACAAGATATATTATCTTGGGAATCCTTTGGACGTACGTATGTGTGTGTTTAAGTACGTGTGTGAGCTACCCTAAGTAGCTACTTACATATAATTTTCCTTCAAATGTTTGAGAACAAAGGCTACAGAAGCACTTGTCTACCCGGGTTTAGGGAAGCTCTGTAGAGACGGTCATTATACAATCCCAGCATTAACAAAACTCTAGCTTATTTCCTCTGTTCCTAGTAACCTTAGCGAAAACCAAAGGCGTATTAACAATCACTAATAATTCTTGTTATTATCTTTCCCAAGGGTTTGGCCATTCTGCCCCTACTCAGTCTTTTTGTAATAAATTTGATAGAGTAGTATTCAAATATCTAATTGCTTTTCTATCTTTTTAAACTTGAATACTTCAAAACAATGTACCATAATTTAAAGTAACTTGTAATTTATTCTGAAGTATACTTCCTCAAAGTCTATGAAAGGTTTGTTGTGCAAATTGCAAATGAAAACAAGAGCTAAGAAAGGGAATTTATAATTTTTTGGGAATATAAACTTTTCTGTGTCTACTTAATGTTGATTTGCTTCTTATATATTTTTATTTTTTTCTTAAAGATTTATTTATTTATGCATACAAGAGCTGGAGTGTAGGTCAGAGATGTGGGGGGAGTGAGAGGATTCACGAGAGACAGAGTGGGGAGCAGAATAGGTGGATTGACTGAAATACACTGCTGAGAGGAGCAGCGGGCAAGACAGGAGAGGTCTGCTGTGCAATGTGGTTTTAGCTCCCTGGCCCGGGATTGAAGTCATGCTGCAGTGGTTGCAGATAGCTTCATAGTGCTGAGACTTAACCCCTTTTGCCACTAGGGAGGCCCCTTTTACATATTTTTAAAAATAGTTCGCAAAGGTTTTAATTTTTGTCAGTCTTTCATCTACTATTATTAAAATGGGGGACAGAAAGAAGAGTGTTTAGTGCCATGATTAGAACAAACAAACAAAAACACTGCTTTTTAAAATATTCTTACTGCCAAAATATACATTGCTATGTGCATGTTCGTTCTTCTCACGAAGGAGAACACTAGCTAAGAAGATGGCCAGATGTGGGGAATATATATTGCTTGAGTGAACAGTCCAGCTACATTTTGCCTTCCCAAATCACTTCCATGTCTGGCTAAAAGGTTGTTGCTGGTGCTTTAATAAAATTCAACTTCAGTAGAATGATTGCATTAAAGAGTTACTAACAGAAATAGAAACCATAGGCCATATTTAGTATAAGGCAAGCTATTCAGTAAATAAGAGGGTAGTCTCCAGAATTATTCTACCAGAGTCTGAATCCTTACTCTGTCACCCACCATCGATGATCTGAGACAGACTGGGTAATCTCTGTATACCCCAATGAAAGTAATAAGATCCATGTCACAGCCACTCATAGTGGTGAAGCAAAGTTAGGTAAATGTAAGAGCTTAGAACAATGCGTGGAGCTAAGTAAGAACTTAGTAAATGCTGTCACTATTGTCAATAGTTGATGATGTTCTTCCTCATTCTGCAAAACTATAGGAGATCCTGTGAACTGTCCAAGGAGGCAGGGGATCAGCTCTAGAATACCAGCTGCCACAAAAGTACCCAGAGGTCTGGCGTGTGGGTTTTCTGATTTGTGACCACGTCTTCAAATTTAGGAGCATAGCAAATTTGATTCTCTTAATATTTCAGAAGTGAGTGAGCTTTTATGGAAAAATCCATAGTATCTAGATTCACAAAAGACTATGACCTGGCTCTGATTAAGTGACAAGTTAATTGAGCATTTTATGTTAATGATCAGCACCTTCACTCCCTCACCTGATAACATGGGGACCTAATCTTGGTGAGCACTGAATCAAAACAACCGGGTAACCAGATCTGGTTCCTTGGAAGAGTGAAGTATCTTTCATATGTTCTTCATCAGTCTCTGAACAGCCTTTCTTTCTTGTCCCGTACTGCCCAAACTGCATAGATATTTTTCTAGTGGTGACAAATCATAGGAGCTTATCTTCCCATCTTGCTCCTTCATCACAGATAAACAAAGCATCATGAACTTATAAAATACAGTATAAATTTATAAATAATATACAAAACCATAGAAATAATTTTCAGCTTACTCACCTTTTTATAAAAAAAATGTTACTTTGATTCAGGTTGTAAAGAAAGAAATTTAGAGGTCATTTTCTTAAGTGGTTTGCACTTAATCCACTTAGTCTCATTAAAGTTATATTAATTGAAGTGAACAATTAGAAAATAAAATTAATAAATCAGTTCCTTAGTTGTATTAGTTATACTTCAGGTACTCAAGAGACAAATGGGACTTGTGACTGACTGCCATATTGGATAATGCAGAATGCAAATATTTTCATTATTTAAGTTCTTTTCGACAGCACTATTCTAGAAGTCTTATTTTCTTAGAGACATGAAGATATCTATGTCTATAGCTTCTCTAATTAACTGCATTTAAAAATTCAAAACTTAGCCAGAATGCTTCCTTTTTCTTTCATTCATTTTGTAAATAATTTTGATTCATTGTTTATTTTGTAAAGACTGAAATTATACTTTCAAAACCAGCTTGTTGGTGACTTACTGTGATCAGGAAAAGCAGATGGAATATGTAATTATAGCACAGTATTATTTATCTAGTCATGTGGCATTCTGTGATAGCTATTATTTTATTCTCAGCGCCTTTTTTAATAAAAAATTACTGAAATGCTGTAGGCACTGTAGGAAAAACAAATGTCCTGCCAAGTTTCTTCTTTCTCTGCCAGACGTTGGTATTTCTTTTCCTTTGACAGCTCTCACAGTCTCAGTCTTCCCTTTAAGTCCCCATACTCCATATCACCTTTTCAAAATGGTGACCAGCAGATATGGTAAAATACTGATATATTCTAAACTGTTAAAGGAGAATAAAGAGAGTTACTATCGTTTTTATTTACATATATTTCCATGTACTTTGATCCTTTGAGAATTTTATAGCGATCCTGACATTTCTATGTTCCAACGTGATGTATTTATTCACATGCTTATAAAATCAGCTTTAGAAATATTGAAATGTTAAAGCTGTGAAGTAAATTCCTAAAAGGGAAGGGAAATCTGTTCTGAATAGGAGTTGGTGGAGAAGAATACTAGGGAAACTGTCTTAAGTGGTAAAGATGATCTGAGACTTTGATTCTCAACAGATCAGTGGCGGGGGGGAGTGTTAGGGACCTTGTGAGGATATTGGCTATGTTCATTTGTTTATTTTCCAACAAACTTATTCTAGTTCAAGGTTGCAGGGATCGCAGCTGTGGTGCACAGTGGGACCCAACCCTGAGCAGAAAGCTCTTCCATCATGGGGTACAGTCTCACTGACACCTACTCTCACTCAGACTGGGACAATATTCACAGATCAATGCATCTTTGGGATGGGAAGAAACAAGACTACCCAGAGAAAACCCACACGGGATATGGGGACCAGGTGAAAACTCCACAGCAGACATTGACCCCTCTGGGAACTGATTTTATTTTTCTCACCAGTGTTACAACAATATTGAAAGAGACAATGTTGTGCAAGGACCTGCTTTAGAGGACTAGTAGCATCTGATTTATATTTAAAAAATCATTCTAGCTACAATGTAGAAGGAGAGTGAAAACTGGTAGAGAAATTCGGAAGCTACTAGTAGTGCAGTAATATAGGCAGGTAGGACCAGGTGGTAATTCTTGAGACGGTGCCCCATGTGATCTTCAGGGCTCCCCTCGATGTGTTGAGATAGGTATCTTAAACCCATTGTACAGAAAGGAAGCTGAAATTCTGGCAGCTTACGTGTTTGATTCCATAGGATTAAATTGAGAGACTAGAGCAATCAAACCCCAAAATTATTTGCTTTTCATGCCATACTCCAGGAATTTCAAAGCCACCAATGTTAAAAATTGTTTATCAGTTGTTTTTTTTTTAAATGAAAGCCTTATAATACACTTAGTGGGCAGTGATCACATCTGTTTTATAAGATTATATTCTCTTTAACTTTCAAAACACCATTTTTAACTGAGTTTTAGTGCTCAAAGATGACTCTGATACTTTTCTTTCTGCATTTCAGTTTGATCCAGTAATAATTGAAAGCAAAAATTTAGCTACTGTGGTATTAATGCTTAATTCTCCAGAAGAAGAAATTTTGGCAAAAGCATGTGAAGCAATTTACAGATTTGCTTTGAAAGGTTTGGATTTTTTTTCAGTTTATCTTGCTATTTCATTAATTTCTTAAAATCTGTACTACATAATGGTTACATTTTTCCCTAGTGCTTAACTTACTTATTGTAAGATAAATTCTTTCTGACAACCAGGCTATCATTTAATGCACTACCTGAAAATTATGTATCTTGCTCACAGAAACAGAAAAGGAAATGAATTCCCCCTGGAGCTTCAAGAAACATAGTCCTGACAATTCTTATCCAGACCTATTTCAGACTTCTGACTTCCAGATCATAGATAACAAATATATGTTTTTTATATAGATTTATATAAGATAACTACTTTATATTTTAAGTAACTAAACTTGTAGCAATTTGTTACAACAGTACTAGAAATTAATACTCTATATTTTCAAAAGAAAAAAATCATATTATCATTTCAATCCATATAAAAATATGTTTTATCAAATCCAATCCCTACTTCTGAGAAAATATTTCAGCAAAGCAAGAGTAGACACAGACTTCCACCATGTAATAGTGGGTATTTATGGAATACTCCTAGCTACATGATCTCATACTTAATGGTGACAGAATGAATGCTTTCCTCCTCAGATTAGGAATGAGAGAGTGTCTGCTTTTAGTACTTTTCTTCAGCATTGTATAGGAGGGTCTAGTCTAAATAATCAGGAAAGAAAAAGTTATAAAAAGGCTTGCAGATTAGAAAAGAAGTAGAAGTACCTTCAGTTGACTTTTAGAAAATTCATGATATTATATATGTGTGTATGTATACATATGCATTTCTATTGAATCTAGAAAAGTTACTAGAACTAATAAATGAGCAAAATTGCAGGACACAAAATAGATTCAAGAGTCAATAGCTTTTCTACGTACTAGCAATATAGAAATTCTGGCAGCTTAGAAAAAAACATGAACTATGACAGCACCAAAATGTTTAAAATACGTAGAGTAAATGTGACAATATATAAAAGACCTGTATATTTAAAATTATAAAATATTTTTTGGAAGAAATTAAAGAAATTCTAAATGAATGGGAATAGATCCTATGTTCTGGAGTAGAAGATGTCAGTTGTAAAAATGTCATTTCTCCCCAAATTGATCATAGGTCCAATGCAATTGCTGCCAAAGTTCTAGCAAATTTCTTTTTTTTAGAAATAGACAAATTAAATTCATTAAATGCATAGTAATACAAATATTCTAATTCAGTCAAAACAACTTTGAAAAATAACAAAGTTGAAAATTTGAACTATCTGAGTCAAAGCTATTTTTTAAACTACAATAATACAGTGTTATTAGCACAGAGATAAACAAGTTAATGGAACAGAACAGAGGCCCATATATATATTGACAATTTTTTCAACAAAAGTACAAAAGCAATTCAGTGTAGAAAAAACACATTTTTCAATAAGTAGTTCTTGAAGAATAAGATATACATATAAAATAAATATGCACTTTAGTCTGGATGAAAGATTAATTTACAGTGCATAAGTGAGTGAACAAAATGAAATAATAATGAGTACACGTTGCATAATCATTACTATTTATTCTAGTATATAAAGTTATAGGAAATGTAAAATAATTTATGGGACAAAAGAGTTACAAAGTGTCAGGAGGACATTTTGGGAGTATTAGGTAGTGTTGTTATCTTATAAATGGTGTTGATTTCAAGGGTGTTGAAACGTCAGTATTTCTCAAATTGTTCTCATTAAATATGTACTGCTAATTGTATGTGACTCAAATCTCAATAAATCCACTGAAAAGAATAAGAATAGATAATATAGAGCATATGTTATTAATTTTGAAAATTCTTTACTCCAGTCATGAAATTAGAATATATACTATCATTTAAAAAAATGATAAATATGTCTTAGTGAAGAAATGTATAGTTCAAGTTATAAGTCATAAAGAAATATAAAGACAAAATTTTAATTTTTATAATAATCTGATATGTGAAACCTTTTCTGTATACTAAAATTTATATTAAATTAAAATTTATTTGACAAAGTATTTTCGCTTAAGAAGTTGACTTTTACAACTCCATTAAAATACAAATATTATGAAAGTTTTGAAAAGGAAATTTCAAATTGTCAAAAATGCATATTTCAACCTATTCAATGACAGATTTGGCCATTTCATTGCAGGGAAATTCCATGAGCTAAAGGAAGATCTAATATTTGTCTAAGAACTGTGTGTTTAGAATATAAACCTATATGTGAAATATAAAATACTCTTATGAGAAAAATGACGTGAGAAGTGTTAGGAGGACTTTCTTACACTCTCAATTTAACTTTGAAGGTGAAACCTGTATTTTCAGTAAAATTGAAAAGCTGAAATTACTCCAAACTTGCAAAATGATATCTCACTAAGGTACAAACTGCTTCTACAGTTAAAGTAAACTGTGGCCTTAACTGACCTTCTGGGTTCAATCCCAGAAGGGTTCAATTCCCAGTTACCTGATTGTTCACCTCTGTGCACTGTGCTGCCTGCAGGCACACCTTGCATGACATCATAGCATCTGTAATCACACTGATGAAAAGTGAGCCCCAAATCTCCACCAAGCACTCTTGAACTTGAAGGAGGTCTATGTATGGTAATTAATTTTTATGATTAATTATGCAGTTATGTAAGTGATGTTGCCATTGCACGAATGGCAGGCACCATGCTAGACAATGAGGCTAGGAGAGCACAGAACAGACTAAGTATCTGTCCTCATGCAAAGTTAAGTTTTAGCAGAGTGGTGGGCAAACAAAGCATGGAGGTCACAAAGTGAATGAAGAAAATAAAGTAGGGTAAAGAGGGATAAGATCAACTGGAATATGGAGTTAACACTAGGTTGTATGGTCAGGAGAGACTCCTCTGAAAAGTTATGTGAGCTAAGAACTGAGTGAGGAGAGGAAGCAGCTTTGTAGACATCAGGGAGGGGAGGGGAGCAACTCATGTCCCCTGGTGCCTGCGCTCTAAAGTTTATTCTGAGAGGAATAAATGTGGAAGCAAGGGAATGTGAAAGGCAAATGGCAAATAAGAAATTGGAATGACACAAAGAAATTTGATGAGATTGTTGCTGAGGTATGATTTTCTTTTATCCATAATGTCAGGTGAAGAAAATAAAGCAACCCTCCTTGAACTTGGAGCTGTGGAACCTTTAGCTAAACTGCTCACCCATGAAGACAAAATTGTCAGAAGAAATGCTAATATGATATTTGGAATCCTGACTTCTAATAGTAAGTATCAAATTTTAAAAATACTGGCATATCTCATGTAATGCATTATCCTTCTTTTTCATTTAACTTTAAGAGACTCATTTTAATTTTATTTAAGATAACTTTAATGATAATGAAAAGTTAAGGAAGTATAATACAACAAATATATGATATCATGTATAATGGAAAAATTTTAATATAAAAATATGTGCAAATATATCCATGTGAAACTCTCAATGTTGATGAGATAGTATGTTCCAATCTTACAAGTTGGTGAATCAATCACTGACTCTTAATATTAAAAGATTTGGGCCTCCCTGGTGGCGCAGCAGTTAAGCGCTGTATTGTGGAGCTGTCAGCAGCAGCGACACAAGTTCGATGCCCAGCCGGGAGATTCCCACATGGCGCGGCAGACCTCTCCTGCCTCACTCTCTGCTCCCCTAAGCAGTGTATTTCCGTTGTTCTGCCTGTTCTGCTCCCCACTCTGTCTCTGGTGAACCCTCTCGCCGCCCCACACCTCTGGTCTGTACCCCAGCTTGTATGCACAAATAAATAAATCTTTAAAAAAAAAAATATATATATATATATATATTAAAAGATTTTTCTTAAAATTAAAAGATTTTTTCCTGGAGTTAGTATAATGTAATGTGTATGGTTAAATGCAAGTTATATGCCTATGCATTTCATAGTAAATGAAGCCAGAGGAAGGAAAGAATTTTGATACATTTTTTCTGAAACTGTAAACAACATTTTGCCAAAATAAATTTAGCCATAAATACTTCTAAATGAGACCTATTACTTACTTGAATATTTTTATTTTTAATATGGCATAGTAACAATATTAATTAAAATATGCTTCTATATCAATGAGAATATCAGCGAGACCAAAACCATGCCAATAAAGGCAGCCCCTCACTAATCAACAGAATGTTTTTCATTTTTAAATCACTTTCATGTTATTACGGTTGATTTTTTAGTTAGCTGACCAAAGCCTTGTAATTTATAATAAATAAGACATTCTTGGTGGAGAAGGAACACTAACCTCACACCAAGGCTGCTAGAAATAAACCACTTTCTCTATCATGGCACATGGATAAAGTCACCCTGCTTTCCCCTCTCTTACATATTCTTAGCAATAACACAGGTCAGATTCCTCCTCCCAACTTTCTCTCCCTTCCTGACCCCAACTCACTTTCTCTGGCCCCATGTAAGGCAGTGGGGTTCCTGCTCGATGGCGTCCAGCACGCTCTGTGGCATTTACAGGAACTGCTAGTGAATCCATAAAACCATAGATGGACTAGGTCTATTGTTGAACATCACTTCCTATTTGGACTGAATTCATATCCAGAGGGTGATTTTAAGGCACAGAGAATCCTCTGAAGAAAACATTTAACTTGTTCGGGTGGATGAGGCAAAGGGTCACGCACAGATGCAGCAGGGTGGCCTCTCCCTGTGGGGGGCAGATCTGCAGAGAAAGTAGAAGGTGCACAGAACATAAACTGACCTGTGGTCAGTGTCACCCCAGAAACTTGATGTTTATGGAAGTTGATTTAGGATACCAAATGGAGAATGTACTTGGAGATCTGAAAACCTAGAAATGTATCTCTTTAAGCATGTAGATGCAGATTTTGGAATGGCCTTCACAAAATCCATTCTAAACAATACAGACTGGATTCCTAAAACTGAGAAGAGAAATAACACACTTCTGCAAGGGATTCCTATCTGTGTTATTCACCAGAACACATGGAACGATCTGAGTATTAAGCCTGGGCTGGTATATCTGTGTCTTAACCCGCGGAAGTAATGCCTTTTTTTTTTTTTTTTTTACATGAATGTTGACTACAAAATGTCCTTCACTTTGGGGCATGAGGCTTCTCAGAAGCTTGATTATTCAAGTCTATCCTCAAACATATAGCTAGCTGTAATTCTGAGGACCCTCTTTTAGCCACTTTAAACAGAAACAGAGACAGCAGAGGGGTTTTGACAGGGTGAAGAACAGCCACATCCGTGGATCCCACAGGATAACTTGCCTGATAACAGCCAAGTGCTGTCTACCGAGTGGTTAATGAGGAACAATTCACCCAGAGACCATCTGCTTCAGCTGTAGCTAGGTGAACTTTCCCAAAACTCTGGTAATGCTAATATTGGTTTACATCTGAAGATAATTGACCAAGAAGAAAAATTGCAAAACTCCTATATCTTAATTCTCAGAAAAAGGGAGCTAAGGATAACAAGAAAAACTTGCCATGCCTGTCTAACATTAATTAGGCCAATATAAATAAAACAAAAGTGTACTGTAAAAAATCAGTATACTCATATATAAACTTTTTTTTGGCATTTCTGATAACCACATAGAACATAGAAAAGATATATTAATCAAAAAAGGCTGAGAATAATTCTTATTTGCATTCTATGCAAAATTTATTAAAATAAAAAATTTAAATTCCCTCTTCACAACAAAAGTAAGAATTATTATTACACAGAGAACAAGTGTGGGCACAGTCAGTCAGCTGCACTGATGGGTACTGGAGGCCCCGGGCCCTGTTGTGCTTGTGTTTTCTCGTTTCTTGGGGCGGTGATCAAGGCACAGGCCTGGAGTCCGCGTGGAACCAGACAGACCTGACATGACATTTGACCCAGCCACTTGCTTCTTGTGTGGTTTTATCCTGATCTGTAAAATTAGGTAATAATAGTACCTCTCCCATAAAGGCCACTCAGCACACAGCCATTATTATTATTAATGAACAATTGATATTCTGTTTCTTTTATAGGTGATGTTAAAAAATTGCTAAGAGAGTTGGATATCTTGAGTTTTGTTATTGCTCAGCTCGCTCCAGAAGGTAACTTTGCATCTTACCGCTATTTAAAAACGAACTGGTTTATTTTTTACATTTGATTAAACTGTACTGAAAATGAAATACCAATTACGAAATGTCATTAAAAACTCTCAAACCAAGTTGGGCTCCCACCAAGGGATAATTGGTTTTCTAAGCCTGCTCTAGAGTAGTGGTTGAGGGAGGACTTAGCATACTCCTGCTCTTTCTTTTTGATATACAGAAGAAGTAATTATCCATGAGTTTGCTAGTCTTTGCCTAGCAAACATGTCTGCTGAGTACACCAGCAAAGTGCAAATATTTGAGTACGGCGGATTAGAGCCACTTGTCAGACTGTTGAGCAGCCCTGACCCTGACGTGAAGAAGAATTCCATTGAGTGCATTTACAACCTGGTCCAGGTAAGATCACGCTGTGAGAATGTGTTCTGATGAAAGCTGACTATAGAATTTATTTTTCGCATAAAAGCAGGAAAAATCTTTTTAAAACTCACCAGTTCTTCTTGATTCTATTTGGTAGTTATTCAGAGAAAAAAAAATTAGGAAATTCAGTGTAGATACTTTTCATTTTTTCACATTATCTAATTGTTTCCCATGGAAGGGCTTTTGAAAAACATATTTTATGTAAAAGAATAGAATGAATTGCAAATTAAGGCAGATAAAATGTATTTCTTCTGAAATAGGATATATTTGTATTGGACTGTTTGACCTGGGCGACTACATATTGATCTCCTAGGTAACCCAAGCATGGGGGGGTGCACAGTTTGCCCATGAACAGTGTGGGAGTTAGGGGTATCAACTCTTCTGCAATCAAAAATCCAAATACAACTTTCCGCTCTCCCCCAAACTTAATTACCGATAGCCTGCTGTGGACTGGAAGCCTTACTGAAAAATCCAAGTAGTTGATTAGCACATATTTTATAGTTATATGTATTATATGCTGTATTTTTCTATTGAATAAGCTAGAGAAAAGATGTTACTAAGAGAATCACAAGGAAGTGAGTGCTGTATTGTATTTATTGAGACCCAAAGTGAGCTCATAGCTCACAATTCCAAGTTGCTATAATCACTAACCCTCCACCAGAGAAGGGCCGGGAGAATGGGCAAGCTGAAATGTGTTTATTTGGGGATAGCAAAGAATTAAAGATTGAGGTACTCAGATTTAGGCAAAACCTGAAATGTGTCCAGAAGGAGGACCCAGAAAGGTTTTCATAGAGAGAGAAAAGTGAATGAGGCCATAAAGAATGAGGTCATGGGTGAGTGAATGGTCACATGAAGGGGACACAAGTGGACAGGTGGAGGGGGTCACCCAGTAAAAGACGGGAAATTTTCTCCTTACCAGTTCTTTGAAACTGGATATTTTCCTTCTTGCTGGCTTCTTGGAATGTTGGTGGATTCATCTAATCCAAGGGTTAGCTCCAGTTTGAAGATAATAGTGAAGTAGTTTTTTATTCTCATTTTTTTCTGGTCCAATTTTAATATGGCCCCAATTATGTTACTTTCCACGTAATTCATAGCAAACAACAAACTGCAACTTTTATGTCTGAAGAAAGTTAAACTATTAGAGATCAATGGTAGGGTGGAAACAGGAAAGGTAAGTTGTAAGTGGGGCCTTTTCCACCTTTAATGTTCTTTTTACATGGTTTCACTTAAAATGTCATGATTTAGCAGTCAGTTTGCGGCTTTTCCTGGCATTTTGCCTTGTTTTCTCCATTGCTCACTCCACCCAAGCCCTCTCCCCACCAGTCACACAGAATGGCAGACGCAAGATGCAGAACAGCTTTTCTACTCTAAAGACCCCTTCATATTATAAATGTATTAAACAAAGGCCCGCGTCAGAGCTGGACCTGATGTCAGTTTGCATGCACAGGGCCCGCCAATGGCACCGTGTGCTTGTGAGCATTTCATAAACAGGCCATTTGGATAAAGAGAATAAGGAATTGATGTCATCATTTAATCTTATCAAATACTAATTAAAACAGGATTTAGAATGTGAAAAGTATGCATAGGTTTTATTGTAATGCTGCTTATAGTAACCGAAATTTGCTGTGTAGTAAGTGAACAATAGATACAGCAAAAGTTATAGATGATATCTATCCCTTTTTACTGACAATGTCTGCACGGTTAAAGTGAATAATTAGTATTGTCATTTGAGGGTTCCCTATTTTTATGAATTATTTTTGAAAGACATCTGAAGTAAAGATGGTAAATTATCATTTATGATAGAATTATTATGATAGAATTATGATAGAATTATCGTTTATGATAGAATTATCGTTTATCGTTTATGATAGAAAATTTTTTGTTAGAAAATGGAATTTCTTCATTTTTGAGATGGTATTTTTCCTGTAAAGTTGCTTTCTTGATCATTTGTTTCTCATGGCAGGATTTTCAGTGTCGAGCTACACTTCCAGAGCTAAATGCAATCCCTCCTATATTAGAACTCTTGAATTCAGAATATCCGATTATTCAGCTGTTGGCTCTCAAAACCTTAGGTATTGTTACAAATGATAAGGAGTCACGAGTAATGCTAAGAGACAATCAAGGAGTGGACCAACTTATTAAGATCCTAGAAAATAAGGTATTGTGTCATTCACTCAACTCTCTATAAGGAAATGAATCTCCTGAAAGTTTTTATAATTTGTAGAATAGGGCCTCCCTGGTGGCGCAGCAGTTAGGCACTGTGCTGTGATGCTGTCAGTAGCGTCGATGCCTGACCAGGGAGATTGCCACATGGCACGGCAGTCCTCTCCTGCCTTGCCTGCTGCTCCCCTCAGCAGTGTATTTCCGTCAATCTGCCTGTTCTGCTCCCCACTCTGTCTCTGGAGAACCTTCTTGCCGCCCCATGCCTCTGGCCTGTACTCCAGCTTGTATGCATAAATAAATAAATCTTTAAAAAATAAGTAAATAAATTTGTAGAATATTTTTAAATGTAATCATATTCTATTTAAGCATGATATTAAATATAATGAACATATTTGCTTTATACGGCACAGTTTATCAGCATGATTAAATCAAACTAATTAAGTCCTTTTAAAATAATTTTTCTTTTCTTATTGAGGTAACATTGTCTTACAGTGTTATTTATGTTTTAGAGGTATAGGACCTCCCCCTTCAGGTGTTTTTAACCACACCATGCCCACCACCAAAACTCCCATAGTCCTCCATGCATAATCCTCCACCCTAGTCCAATGAGCTCACTCTCCCTTCCCTCTCTTTCTCTCTCTCTCTCTAGTAGCCTCAGCTCTAGTCAGGCTTCTAGAGTTTGATGTTGGTTTGGTTTTATCTGAGCTTTTACATCTTTATATTCCACATATAAATGACAACATCTGGTATTTTTCCTTCTCCTTTAGACTTATTTCACTTAATCACCTTCAATTCCATCCATGTTGTAAGAAATGTCAAGAGCTTATTTTTTTTTAATAGCTGAGTACTCTTCCATTGTGTATAAATATACTCTTCCATATACTCATCTGTTTTGGGGCACTTAGGTTACCAGCATTGTTGGCTTTTGTAAATAATGCTGCAGTGACATCGGAGTGTGTATTTCTCTTTTATTTAGTGTTGTTGTTGTTTTTTTTATTCAGGTACATATGTAGAAGTGGAGTCACTGTGTGGTATGGGATATTTCTAATATTTTGAGAACTCTCCATACTATTTAGCATGGGGGCTGGGCCAGTCTACATTTCCACCAACAGCATAGAAGAGTTCCTTTTTTCCAACATCCTAAACAACACTTGTTCTTTCCTATCTTTTTGATACAGTCCATTCTTACATGTGTGAGGTGGTATCTTAATTGTGGTTTTGATTTGTATTTCCCAAGTGTTAAGTGATATGAGTAGTTTTTCATGTGCCTCTTAGCTATCTGTTTTATTTAGAGAAGTTTCTATTTAGCTCATTTGCCATGTTTTGACTGGCTTGTTTTTCTTTTTGTTGAGTTATATGATTAGGTTGTTTTCTTTTTCTTTTTTTTATAAAGATTTATTTATTTATACATACAAGCTGGGGTACAGGCCAGAGGATTGGGGTGGCGAGAGGGTTCACCAGAGACAGAGTGGGGAGCAGAACAGGCAGATCAGAAATACACTGCTGAGGGGAGCAGCGGGCTAGGCAGGAGAGGTCTGCCGCACCACATGGCTGGGCGTCGAACTCGCATCACGTGCTGCCGACAGCTCCTCAGCGCAGCGCTCAACCTCTGCACCACCAGGGAGGCCTGATTGGGTTGTTTTCTTCTTGTTGAGTTATATAAGTACATTTGTACATTTTAGATGAGCCCCTGGAAGTATGGATGGTTAGCAAATGTTTTCTCCCATTCAGTAGGGTGTCTTTTTGTTTTACTGAGTTTCTTTCCCTATGCAGAAGATTTTTTTAGTTTGATGTAGTCCCGGTTGTTTATATTCTCTTGTTTTCCTTGTTGTTGGAGATAAACCATGAAGACATCACTGAAGCCAATATTGTGGAGTGTTTTGCCTATGTCTTCTTTTTTTGTATTTTATGGTCTTAGGTCTTATTTCCACACCTTTAATCTATTTTGAATTAATTTTTGTGTATGATATGTGATAGTGCTTTAGTATCATTCTTTTGCATGTGGCTGTCTAGTTTTCAAACACCATTTATTGAAGAGGCTTTCCTTTCTCCTATGTATATTCTTGGCTCCTTTATCATAGATTAAATATCTATATATTTGGGGGCTCTAGAGGTAGTGACATTACTTTAAAGTAAAGAAAGCTGTTTCCTTAGGCCTCTGTCACAACAAAATGAATAACATTATATTCTGACTGACTTCAGTCCGTCCTGCAGTAAAATTTGAAAGTATGGATTTCTTTTAGTACAATTCTCTAAAGTGGTGTTTGCTTTTATTATTAGGACTTGAATGACCTTCATATAGAAGCCCTGCTAGTGATAGCCAATTGCCTTGAAGACATGGATACTATGGTACTGATTCAGCAGACTGGGGGTCTTAAGAAGCTCCTGACATTTGCGGAAAACTCTGCAAATCCCGATATTCAGAAGAATGCAGCAAAAGCAATCACTAAAGCAGCATATAATTGTATGTCTCATTTTATACAAACTAAACATACATGTTTCCTCTTGTATTCTTGACTTTGATTATTAGCAAAACAGAGTATTTGCTTGCATTGTATGTGACCATTTAAGAATGATACTATACAAACTATTAAAACCGAATTCATCTCAATGCTAGTGAGTTAAAGTAGTCCATGTGGTCTAATTCTATGTATAAGGTTATTTTTTCATACTTTATTTTCTGTCTAGTTGATCTGTCCATTGCTGAAAGTGGGATTTGAAGTCCCCTTCCACTGTTGTTTAACTGCCAATGTCTGTTTAAAGATTTCGTAATTTTTACCTTACATGTTTTAATGTTCCTATATTTTGTGAATATATATTAATGAGTGTGTGTCTTTCTAATGTACAGTCCCTTAATCATTAGATAGTGTCCTGTCTCTTGTTACCTTTTTTAGCTGGATATATATTTATATGATATATGGATGCCTGTTCTTACCTTTCAATTGGTCCCATTCGCTTGTAAGATTGTTTTACAACATTTTACTTTGAGCCTGTGTTTCTCATTGGAGCTTAGGTGCATTTCCCAGAGACAGCAGAAAGTTGGATTTTGCTTTCTGTTCCAACAAGCCCTCTGGGTCATTTGATTGGTAAATTTAGTTCATTCACACTTATGGTGATTATTGATAGATGAGGGTCTTATGCTGCAATGTAGTCCTTAGTTCCTATAGTTTTCTGTTTCTATGTATTTCTTTGTTCAGTACTTTATGAATGTTCTTCTCTTCAAATTAGACATGAAGGCTCATTTTAATAGTTATTCACTGGAAGTATTTGTAAATTCCTTCAGCTTCTTTTTATCTCAGGAGGACTTTATTTCTACCTCATAACTGAAAGATATTCTTGCATGATATAGTAGCCCTGGCAGGAAGTTTTTATCTTTAGGTATTTTGATTGTGTTGTTCTATTCTCACTTTGCCCATTTATTTCCACAGAGAAGTCAGATATAAGCCTGATGGGGGTATGTTTATAGGTTATCTGTTTCTCACCACTAGCCGGCAGTAATATTTGTTTGGAACTCTTTTTTGTTTTTTTTAAAGATTTATTTCTTTATGCATACAAGCTGGGGTGTAGGCCAGAGGTGTGGAGTGGTGAGAGGATTCACCAGAGACAGAGTGGGGAGCAGAACAGCCAGATTGACTGAAGTACATTGCTGAGGGGAGCAGTGGGCGAGGCAGGAGAGGCCTGCTGCACCATGTGGGAAGCTCCCTGGCTGGGGATTGAACTCATGCTGCAGTGTCTATGGATAGCTTCATAGTGCTGTGACTTAACCGTTATGCCATCAGGGAGGCCTTGTTTGGAACTCTTGAAAAGTCACAAGCATATGTATGGTGTAGATCTCATTACATTAGGTAGCCAAGCATTCTTTTAGCTTCATGAACTTGTATATCTAGCTACTTCTCCAGTTTTGAGACGTTTTCCTCTATTATTTCTTTGATGTATTCTGTTCCCTTTTCTCTCACTTCCCCTTCTAGAATACCCATTATCCTTATTTACCTTTCTTCATGGAGTTGAAAATATTCAGTTTATACATTTTTTCTTTCTATGTATTTCTCTTTCTACTCCCACTTGTATTCTCTGTGCATTACTGTTTCTAAGGTCACCAGCTCAAACTTCCAGAGGGTCTATTTTACTTCTATTGCTTTTTCCAGAGTACTTTTTGTCTCCCCTGTTGATCTTTTTAAATTCTGCATTTCAATTATTTTCTTACATAAAGCTTCAATTTCTATCTTTTGATCATTAATTTCATTTCTCAGCACATTTGTTTTTCTGATTTTTCTTGTATCTCTTTGGTGAACTTTCTGTATGTGTGTGTGGGTTTTTTTTTAATACATTCCTTTGAATTTCTTTATCATGGCAGTTTTGAACTCTGTATGTGATAGGAAGAAAATATATTCCATGCTTTTGTGGTTTGATTTTGGAGATCTGTTCTCTCTTTGTGGCGAGATGTTCCCTTGAAGGACTCTTGGTGCCATGCTATGTACTTTCCATTTATCTGTTGTGCTATCTTGTCCATTTGCTATTTATTTAAGTGTCCTAAGTGTGCTGAACTTCCACTTTTCCAGCAGATGGTGCTATGGGATTTTTTTCTCTTTTAAAGCTTTTCCTGCCTTCTTGTTTCAGTGATTTGTATGTAGGGGAGAACTGACCTGCAACATCTGAGTCAGTGGGTGGAAGAGGGGTTTGAAGGCGTCTATTCACTGGTGAAAGCAGTGTGTGGGGTCACTCATGTTTGTATACCACTGATAAGCCTCTGTGTTTTTAGACTCTCTCTGTGTTTTAGACTCAACATCTCTATTGCCTGGGCCCACAGTTTCAGTGTGGCTTCAGAGGATCAGTTGGAGTCTGGAGGGGTTGGGGAACAGTGAGCTCAGTTTTGCATCCTATTTTCTTCACTGGAGACTTGGCTGTTTGACTTACCCGAGCACCTGGGCATGTATCTCTCCTTAGTTAAGGGTGTGCCTCCACACCAGTCATCTCTCTCCTGTCTAGGGTTGCCAGCCAATCATAGTACAGGTTTGCCTGCTGGGTCCCACCCCAGCCACAGTCTCTAGGTATCTCTCTTCACCCACCTTTTGTTGCATAAAGTTGAATTTCTTTAGTGTCCGCTGCGCTATGGCGTCATGGTCTGCATTAGTCTCCAGTGGCCCAAGGCGCTCTAGTGTTGCTCCAAGTCACAGGATTCACTGGGTCCAGTACCTCTCTGATCTACTTTCAGAGCAAAGCAGGAAACCTGCTCTGATGCCATTTTCCCTCTTAACCCCATAACTCACTCTCTCTCTTTTTTTTTTTTTAACAAAACTTATCTGTACCCATGAAACTATAAGTCTTCACTTCTCTTTCCCTGCAGTCCCTGGAAAACACTATTCATTCTATCATTTTGACTATTCTAAATATGTATATATGTGACTGGCTTCTTTTATTTACATGACATCCTCAGGGTTCTTCCATGTTGTAGCATGTGTCAGAATTTCCTTCCTTTTAAAGCTGAATAATAATACAATATATGTAGTTATAAAATTTTGTTGATCCATTCATCCATCAGGGGACACTTGGGTTGTTCACCATTTGGTACTTATGAATAATTTGCTATGAACAATGATACAGAAATATATACTGAGAAATGGGATTACTGGATCATACGGTAATTCTATGGTTAGTATTCTGAGAAAACAAAATCTGTTTTCCATGGCAACTACTATTTTACATTCCCATTTGCAGGGCCCAGGGCTCCAATTTCTCTACATTCTAGGCAATATGTGTTATTTTCTGTGTTTCGTTTTTTTTTTTTTAATACAGCTGTCCAAAGTCTATGAAGTGATGTTTTATTGTGTTTAGTGATGTTGAACAACTTTTTCATGTGCTGTTGGGCAATTGTCTGTCTTCTTTGGAGAAATTTTTATATTCAAATTCTTTGTCCACTTTTTTTTCTTTGTCCACTTTTTAAGCAGGTTATTACTATCTTTGCTATAGAGTTGCAGGGGTTTTTAAAAATATATATTTTGGATATTAACTTCTCATCAGATACATGATTTGCAAATATTTTCTCTCATTCTGTGGACTACCTTTCTACTCTGCTGATTAACTTTGATGAATAGAAATTTTAAATTTTTATGAAGCCCAATTTATCTTTTTTTTAGAGATTGATTTATTTATGCATACAGAGCTGGAGTGTAGACCAGAGGTATGGGGGGGAGGGGAGTGAGAGGATTCACCAGAGACAGAGTGGGAAACAGGACAGGCAGGATTGACTGAAATACACTGCTGAGGGAAGCAACGGGCGAGACAGGAGAGGTCTGCTGGGCCATGTGGGAAGCTCCCAGGCCTGGGATTGAACTCATGCTGCAGTGGCTGCTGATAGCTTCATAGTGCTGAGACTTAACCCTTTGCATCACCAGGGAGGCCCTGTCTGTTTTTTCTTTTGTTGATGGTACTTTTGGTGTCATATCCAGGAAGTCATTAGTTAATCCAATGACATGAAGCTTTTCCTCTAGGTTTTCTTCTAAGAGTTTTATAGTTTATACTCCTGTATTTAGAACTTTGATCCATTTGAGGTGTTCTTATATATGATATACAATTTCATTCTTTTGTACGTGGATATCCAGTTTTCCCAGCACCATTTGTTGAAATCTTAACTTGTAACACAAAGAATAACCACCAGATAGTCTTAAAGCCCCATCTGGCACATGATGGTTTATGAATCTACTCTCTTATGTCAGTTCTAAATGATACACTACAGTTCCTAATCCTTGTCCTTTAATTTAGAATGTAATGACTAAATCTGCATTTATTTTATCTACAACACGTGTTTTTTTTCCACATTCCCTTCAATCATCACACTTCTAAGGAATTTTTAACATATTTTGATCTATCACAGTAGTATGTTATGAGTGTTATGTAAGAAGTTTCCCACTATATTATCTCTGTAGATTGTCTCTTGTAATTTTAAATAACTTTGCTTTATTTAATGTTGTTTTACATCCACTATGGATTTTTTTTACATCTCACTTCCTGATTTTTAGTTTTAAATTCTAACTTGGTATTAAGATTATCATATATTACCAAACATAGTCTTGGGTAAAAACCCAGCTCTGTAAATTCCAGATGGTTTAAATACAGAAACAAATGAAAAGACTAATTTTAGAAACATACATGGGTGTAAGGAAAGACACAAAGAGTAGTGGGGTCCCCACAGATTAGCAATATTGAGAAGCCTTTAAGTGTATAGAAAGGGAAGTTAATAAAACACTGTTAGACCTATTTTTACAATTATTACATTTTTTCCTTCTTACTGACCTCATACTTTATACTCTTTTTTCTAATCTGTCTCCTTTGTTTTCTTTATTTTTTATTATATAGATTTTATTTTTAAATGGTTATTTTAATGATAAAGTTACTTTAGTTAAGATATTTAGCATTTTGCTTCTATATCTTTTCCCCTGGATATTTATAAATTTATAAGGGTTTTATGATTTCTCTAAAATCTATATAAACCTCTTTTTAAAGAATCCCTTTGCCATTACATTGAATTTTGTCCACATTTACCATTTATGGTCATAATCATATTGGATCTCTTCCAGTTACATTGTAAATTTCTCATACTAAAATATACCCTTTTTTAAGCCTTTACTTTTGCTTCACTTTTCAACTCACCAGTGTATTTTTGTTGTTACATTTTTATTTTCAGGAATAATCAAAGGTGATATGTTTTTTGAGGCCTTGCCTGTGAATGTTTGTTGCCGTCGAATATACATATGACATTAAGTTTGGGATTCTAAGTTTCATAACATTTTCTCCTCAAGTTTCTATGACCTTCCTTTTGTAAAGTTTGAATCCAGCTGACTTGTATTCTCTTGTTAATAAGATGGGTTTTTTTTTGTATTTGCGTAGAGCCCTTTATTCTCTGAGCTCAAAAGTTTTGCCAAAATGAGACTCTTTCTGTCCATAGCATAGTTAAGTCTTGAAGCTCCAGAATCATGTTTTATTTATTTTTCCTAACTTAAACAAATTTTTATAATTATACTTTTAATTATTGCTTTTGTTTCATTTCATATTTTCCTCCATAAATATTCATTAGCTTTAAACTATCTATGCACTCCTTCTTCTATACTCCTATACCTATTCCTATCTATGCACTCCTTCTATACCTTCTTCTATACCTAGTCTATACCTTTAGACTATCTATGCACTTCTTCTTCTATACTTATACCTAGACTTCCATAATTTTGATTTTTAATATTTTATTCAATGAAGAACACCTTTTCTGGGCCTAGTTTTAATTTAAAAAATAAGTCTTAAAGGACTCCCTTTGCCTATCTCCCAATAGTTGCATTTCATCCAAAATGACATTTGTAGAATTTGACATTGGCTTCCCAACTTCTGAATCCTAGACATATTTTCAGCCTTTACTTGATTTATAGAAACATATCTTCCTAGAAACTAGAACCTACTGTAGTCCATTTTTCTAAATATGCCATCAGTTTCCTCATACCATAACCTTCATCTATACCTAAAATGGAAGAATAAAGCAAAACCTATGCATGGACTAGGGTAATGTGACCCTGCTACTTTGGAATGCAAAGTAGACACAGCACAAAAGTTAACTTCTGTTGCTTGGCAGAAGTCCCATTTCCAGATAGGTAGAGATTTATATCTACCCTAACATCACTTGACCTGTGTCACAGTAGAGATCCTCACCATTGTCTTCCAAGTTTCATCTGTCACTGGAAAGGCTTACATTTTATAATTTAGTGCATTCCAGTTGGTAACCTTTATCTACTCATTCTGACAGTGTCTCCTTTCTTGTTTTTTTCCTCCTTTAGTGGCTGTACAAACACTGGGAAAGTATGTCAAATGGATTTTCAAATACGATAGGTATAGAGATGGTTATTTTCTTCTAGCCTTGGCAATATCTGATTTGGAAGCTTGATTAGTGGAGTGTCTAGAAAAGATGAGTTTCTGCAAAGATTTAAGCTCTCTCGCTGTGCACATATTCCAATAGTGTACACATATCCCAAGGGCAAACTCTCCTGATTGAAAAGACAGGACTTTTAGAACATTCACCCATTTGCAGCTTATCCAGAAGCAGAATTCCCTAAGGACTCTTGACCACCTTCACCATAAATGAGTGGCAGAGCTGCTCACTCCTGTCCAGAATACAATACTAGGACAGAACTAATATCATGTTCCCCAGAGGACAGTGATAAATAGGCCTCCCCCTGATGGTCAGAAAAGTCTCCCCAAAATGTTCAGAACATGTGTTACCACTCTCTTAACTATCCAGAAGAATGAAAATTGAGAGTTTTACCCAGAATTAGGATTTGTACCACAAATAACCTCCTATTGCAGAAACCTCTCTATATGGCCAGGCAAACATCTAATTGCAGGGCACCTGGTCTTCACCATATGAGTCACCCTCTCATGTGAGTCCCCCTCTTCTCACCTTGAAGCCTCAGACTCCATCCATTCCTTAGCTCAGAATATTTACACTCCTTTACTTCAGAATCTACGTAGATTTTATATACATACATATGAAGTTGTTTTTTTTTTTCTCCTGTGAATTTGGCTGTTGTTAATTTGATTAGTAACAAACCCAAGAGGAAATAGTGGGAAATTCCTACCCTCCCCTACAATAGATTGGCACCTACCCATTTACATGGTTGTTTTCTAATTTTGTTGTTTTCTTTGCTTTTAATGCTGTTTACTTAGACAACCATTTTCTCCCTGCTATCATCTAGACTCACTTTCTTTTCAGATCCTACCTGGATTTTTTTTTGGTCTATCCTTTTTATATCAACTGTTGACCTTTTTTATATCAACCATTTACCTTTTATATCAATCTTGATCTCTATCTGCCAGACCCAGCCAGCTTAACTAGACAGCTTTGTTTTATATTAGCAGCAACAATATCTTCTAAAAACTTAATAAGGATTAACAATGTATTTCTGTATTGAAGGTAAATAATCATGAAGAAGTTTTCAAATAACTTTCCAAAGAAAACTCCATTCAGAAGTAGGATTTTAACATATACTGAACTTTATACTGCTAAGGACAGTGTAATTGATGTCGTTTTGTGACTGGCTGAGTCAAGTCCGGTAAACTAGCGTCCCTAGAGGGGTTTGCTGTTAAAGGTAAATTGCAGCCAGGTAATCTGAAACCTCAGGTAAGCCCAGGTAAACCGCACGGTAAAGAGCGAGATTTGTGATTGGGGTGGGGTTTTTGAAAAGAGATAAAAAGGGGGACTGAGGAAGAGGAAGAGAGATGCCATTATGTAGAACTAAAAGGAACCGTTGTCATGAGGTAGGAGAGAGAAGCAGGAGTCGGTAGCCCGCCACAATGTGGGAATGAACATTTAGGGCCAGGGATTTTGGAGGCTTTGCAAGTAGCCGAGTGATGGAAACTGCTCCCAGTTTTGATTTTGTTGTAGCTGAAGGAAGAAGGCAGAGGCCCAAAGCGGGTGCCTTCCAAAATGTGTGAGTGCAATCTGATGGGCTGTCTGGCCACTGTAGTTGCTGTTTGCAGTGTTGTTGGCCTGGTGCTGCGTTATGGCATCACGGCAGTTTTGGGAGCATTTCCAGTTGTGTCCCGTGTTGTCCTTGTGAGTTGGAACCTGGCCTACAGTCTGATTGGTGTGCATTGGAAAGAAGACGCCATTATGAAATTGTGGCCCACATTGGCAGGAAGACTCCATCAACAGAAGAAAGAAGACACCATTTTGGAATCGTGGCCTATTGTTTGGAAGAAGAGCTTTACACCAACAGTGGCGGGAAGACGCTACCTTTATTATTTTTCTGGGACTTAAAGACTGGACATTGTTTTAAGTAAGGTAAACGGCCATATATTAACTTTAGTAATTTTTATTTTCCCTATGTTGATTTTAGTAATTCTTTGTTTTTCCTTGTTTGTTAAATAAATCCCAATGTTGTTGTTCCCTAAATCTGAGCAGTCTTGTAAATGTGCGCACAGGTGCAGAACCAATATAGTGACCAGTAAGCAATTGGGGCACTGCTTTTTGTTAATTTAAAAAGCCTCATTTTTCCCGGTATCAGTTTTAGAGTTGATGGATTTGAGAGCGGAACGGGGTCCTTGGGTTTACTCTGGGAAAGATTTCACCAGAGCTCCCTTCAGCGGCACGTGACAAGTTTCTCCATGAGACAGAGACTCAGTTATACTTAAAGAACAGGTTTATTAGGGCAAGGAAGTAAAGGACATTTGTACAGACACAAGCAGGCAGAAAGAGCTGCCCCACTGAGGTGCAGGTTTGCTAAGAGAGGCCTGCATGGTATAGGTCACGGGCAGACAGGCAGGCAGGCCGCTGCCCTGCAGAGAGACAGAGTTGATAAGGAAAGCACCTGCATAGGCACAGGTGGGCAGAGAAATGGCTGCCCTGAGTTCCAGCCAGGATAGTACTGATATAGCCCTCTTTCAGTTGGGAGGGGGCTCATCCTGGAGGATAGCTTTCTGTTTACTGGCTAGCTAGAATTAGGAAAGAGACCAGGAGATTCTAAAATGGACTCAATCTCCATATCCTTGGCCCTAGAGACTGCTGTCTAGCGCCTACCCATGCTCTGCAACCCAGGAGCTGGCACCTAGGGATTGTGCCAATGGTTAGGTTGATTTCTTCTACCCCCACTTCTTTGTGTGGGTCTAGTTCTAATCTTATTTTACATTATATCTCCTCCATCATTCCCCCCCTGATCATATCCAGCCCAAAATCTTTTGGGGAGTTGAAGGAAGGAGGTTCGTTTTCTGTAGCTGCTTCCCGCTCGATAGGGACATAGAGTTGGCCCTACCTGAGAGGGCTTGGGGGATATGGTCTCCCTGATACTAGTCTCTGAGCTACCTATTGTTGGTTTTGAAAGGAGGCCCTTGGAGTCCAAGGAGTGGGGTGTCTGGTCAGGCTGATTTTCTTCTGTGGGTTGGCTGTGTTCCACAGAAGAGGAATTTAACTTGTAGTGTTTCTCCTAGGTTAGAAGAAACGAATTTGATTATGAGATTGTGTATGTAAGGTTTAGAGAGAATGAGAAAGATAGAAGTGGCTAAGGCCCTCGTTAACATGTAGTCATTTGGGGCCAGCCTTGAATGACCAGTTTACTAATAAAATGAGCAGTAAACCAGTTAGTTTTAGGGTTGTGACACGGGAGTAGATTTTACCAAAGAAGCAACCCATTTTTGGAGCATTGTTGGACTAAAAGAATATCAGTGGGATATTTGCTCCTAGCAAAGGAGCTGTTTTAAATCTAAAGTGCCTCTTGGAAGGGCAACACCCACCAAGGAGCCCTGAAGTGATGGAGTGAGGCATATAGCCACGAGCTCAGCAGGAGGTTTGGCTTGCTGTGCATGTAGAGTTAGCGAGCCCAGTGAAAACTACTAGTTTTTACCTTTGTTAGGGACACAAAGTGTCATGAGCAAGATTTGTAGTCAGGATCTTAGGAAAGTTAGGTGAGCTTTAGAGTTAGAAGTCCACCCTCATAAATGGTAAGGTTTTACCTGAGTATGATGAATCCAAGGTTTTATATCGTCCAATTTGGAGGCAAAGCAGGTATTAGGGGAAAAAAAAAACCTGTTTGGACTTCAAGATGATAGCTTGAAGTTTTCAGAAGCACCATATATATAAAAGTAGGTCTGCAGGAGACTGAAGTCTGTTAGAAGCAAACTTATGAAAAGATTAAATGGTTAGATATAAAAAGTGTCAGTCCTATCTGTAGGTCAAAGAGGACTAGAAAAATTGAAGTTACTAAAACATGATTTGGCATAACAGAGTAGAGGATGGGTGGATTGTTATTTTTATGGTTTCCATCTACTCCTGCTATATTTTGTGAAGGGAAGGTAGAGAATTCTGGGTGAGTATAGAGTAAGTGGCACCTGTACCAATCAGAAAATTAATATTTTACTTGCGACATCCAGGGTTACCCTAGGCTCAGTTGTAGAAGTGGTCAGCTGGAGAGCCGGCATCGTTTTCAGGCCCTGGGCCCTGTCACTCATCGTCCAGGAGACAGGCTGGCAGCAGAGGGACTGGTCCCTCTTCCCTACGGAGAAGGGGACAATCCCTTTTTCAGTGGCCTTCCTTTTGCACCTGGGGCTCAGCCCAGATGGATCTCCCGGTTGTATGCAATTGTTGCTCCAGTGTTCAGACTTGTTGCACCTGTAACACGGGGCTGTTGGGGCTCCTCCTTTGTAGGTCGTCTTTCTGTGTTCCCGAGCCTGGGTAAGCCTGGGTCTGCAGGGTGCCAGCAATGGCGGCACCTATTAATTGAGCCTGTCCTTTCTCACTCATCTCAGCCTTCTTTTACTTCTTTTTTTAGTCCTTCAGTTTGGTCTCTATTAAAGATTTTAAAAGCCACTTTTAAGAGCTGATGTGGCAGAGACTGGGGTCTCTTTAGTTTTTGGAGTTTTGTTTTTTTTTTTTTTTTGCAAATATCCGGTGTAGACTGACTAATAAGGTGAGTCCCCAGAATTACCTGACCCTCTGTTGAATTCAGGTCGAGGTTTGTGAATTTACGAATGGCTTACACTAGTTGCCCTTGAAAGAGAGCTGGGTTTTTACCAGGTTCCCTAGTGATTTCCTGATCTTATTATAATTTACAGGTTTGGATATACTTTTATTTATTATTTTTTTTATTAGGCACATGATCATATGATCTCTCTTGGTTAGATCTGCATGTACTCTGATAGTTCTAAGTTGGGGTCGCTATTGAGAACCGCAATGTTCCCCACATTATATTGGTCTGGCTGTCTATTTGCCAGATCATCAGCGAATCACTGACTTTTAGCCCAAATTCTCTTCTTTTTCTTCAATAGTATTAACAGGTGGAGAGGATAATATGAATATCCTGCCATATTTGTTCAAAGGCTAGGGCCAGGGCTTGATACTCATCTGTCAATCTTACAGGATCCTCAGACAATCTGCCCAGTGTTTGTTTACACTGCATCAGGTCAGACATAGAGAAGGGCACATGCACTGTAATAGTCCCAGAGTCCCCACTGGGCACTTACCGCAGTGGGCAGAGCCGAGGCAAAGTATTGGTTTGAGGATGGTAAGAAGCCCCGCTCCAAGTGTGTCCAGTAGGACTGGAGTCTGTTAGAGAAGGCCCAGTCCCATATTAAAATGCTATTTGTCATTGTTGTAGATAACCTCTGCGAATTGCAGAACTTAAATTACATATTTTAGAATAGTTAAGATTTATCCAAAGGAAGTGTCACATACCTAGGGACATTATTTGTTTACACTTACTTTGATGACAATGTTATTTATGAGAATTGAGAAAATTTATGTAAATTGATTTATGTATTTATTATAAATATAAAAAAATATAATATATATATAATATAAAATAATATATAATATATAAAATATATTTTTATAATTATATAAATTTATATTATATAAATTTATATTTATATTTATAAAATTTAAATTATATTTATGTTATAAATTTATATAAATATGTAAAATATAAAAATGTATTTATGTAAATTGAGCAAATTTGTTTTTTGTGAGTAAAAACACTCATTGGCTATCTTAGGAGTCCTTGTAGGACAGACATTAATATTTTGGAAGTTTAACATTTAGGAAGTTATAGGATTAGTAAGCATACAGGTTTTTGTTTTTGTTTCATTTTTTAAGATTTCTTTATTTGTACATACAAACATGCAAGCTGAGGTACAGGCTAGAGGCGTGGGGTGGCAAGAGGGTTCACAAGAGACAGAGTGAGGAGCAGAACAGGAAGATCAGAAATACACTGCTGAGGGGAGCAGCGGGCTAGGCGGGAGAGGTCTGCCACACCATGTAGGATTCTCCCCCGCTGGGCGTCGAACTCCCATCACCAGGTGCTGACAGCTCCACAGCGCAGCTCTCAACCACTGCGCCACCAGGGAGGCCCAGCATACAGGTTTTTTATGAAAGAATTACCCAGCATAACAAAGACTTAAGAGTACATCTTGTCAACATAACCATCAGCGCTCATTTACAACAATTTATCTTTTCATCATCAGAAATTTTTGTAGGCTTGATAATGCATTTTCACTGTGTCTCAAAGCAAGTATATAATAAACATTCTTTAAATTCTCCTTTTTGAATAAAGTTTTACCAAGTATTTCCACCATGAAAATCCTAATTCAGAGTATCTTGGACACTGAAAGAAGGAAGGTGTTAATTACCATCTTGCCATGAGGTCTATGTACTGGCATTAATATCTCAGCAGGAGCAAAGGCGGCACAATAGCAACTTCCTTGAGTGAGTGAAAAAAAGCATCACTGCATGCAGATTTATTTGCAGTTATAAATCTCATGCTTTTGACTTTAGCAACTAACTAAATGTTATTTTTAAAGGGCATTACTCTCTTAGTAGCTTAATTGTCTTGCCATTTTTTATTACCCGCATAATTAAAACATAAATACTTTTGGTATAGAACATCAGTGAAGGTACTTGGTTAATATGTTAATTCATCTTTTAAATCTATTATAACCACTCAGAAGCCAGCTCTTTTGAGATTTGCTGAACACAGCTAGATTTTGAGAACACTCTATGCAGGGTTGAGAAACTAACTGCCTAAAGTATTTAAATTATTTTTTAAAAATCTGTCTGATCTGATAATTGCATATATACTGGGGTTTTTTGTTTGTTTGTTTGTTTGTTTGTTTTTGGATGCAGCTATCAATACTCTAAACTTAGGCCTTTCCAATTAATTCTTTTTGTCCATTTTTCCTGATAGACTCCATACTCAGTGTTCTGTTTAGAAAAGTTTTAGAGCCATGAAGGAAGTCAACTCTAAATTTAAGGATTTTAGTTCAGAAATTCTAGAGGAGTTTTAGCTCTTATGCAGAGAAGACTAATAAGGTTGACATATATTGCAAAACATTTTAGGAGCCACATACTTAGGATTTAAATATGAATCCTATCATTTTAATGGAGCAGTTATACCCGTCCTGAATTCTAATTTTAATTGAAGGGAGCAAGGGATTAAAAAGACAGGATTACAGGACATGGTTCATATTGGTTTAAGGTGAATGAGCAGAAGTGTGAGTAATTTAGCCAGTGTCAGTCATGACCAGATTGCTTGGCATACATCTGTGCATCAGATGAACAAAAGCCAACAGCATTTGCAAATATGGTGACATCTGAGTGTGCTTCTGCTTCTGTGAAAAAGCAATTTTTAAGAAACATTGTTAACACAGAAATCAGATGTCAACTTTGAAATGGAAACCTAGTTGCAATAATTCCTGAAAATATTTTTGGGGAAAAAAACAAGTTGACTAAAAATATGTATCAGTGATGAATTATTTTCACATGAAGATGTTGTAATCTAAATGATTTTTTCAGATATGTTAATTCTAGCAGATATTCTTATACCTCAATATCCTAAGAGCACATATCACCCAACCATCTGTTTAAATCATGTAAACTGACTATATAAAGGTTAATTAATGGAAAATCAAACCTACAGAAAGTTTTTTCAATGGTCAGTATATCAGTAAGGAATTATTTGTAAGTTGTTTCTGACTAATCTTTGTCAACTCTTATGGATTAAAATGAATTTTGCACTAATATTTTTTGTACATTTTTTGAATAGTTATATGGAATTAACAGTAAAACAAAAAATAAGTTTTAATGTTCTAGTTAGTGTCATGTGATTGATGCAGTTTTTAGAGTCAATGGATTTGAGAGCGGAGCGGGGTCCTTGGGTTCACTCTGGGAAAGTTTTCACCAGAGCTCCCTTCGGCGGCACATGACAAATGTCTCCATGAGACAGAGACTCAGTTATACTTAAAGAACAGATTTATTAGGAAAAGAAGTATAGGACACTTGTACAGGCACAAGTGAACAGAAAGAGCTGCCCTGCTGAGGGGCAGCTTTGCTAAGAGAGAGGCCTGCATGGGGCAGGTCACGGGCAGGCAGGCAGGCCGCTGCCCTGCAGAGGGACAGAGTTGGTAAAGGAGAGCACCTGCATAGGCACAGGGGGGCAGAGAAATGGCTGCCCTGAATTCTTGCACGGATGGCACTGATATAGCCTTCTTTCAGTTGGGAGGGGCTCATCTTCGAGGAAGGTTCCTGTTTGCTGGCTAACTAGAATTAGGAAAGACACCAGAGATTCTACAGTAGGCTCAATCTCTGTATCTTTGCCCCTAGACTGCAGTCTAGCTCCTACTTATGCTTTGTAACTCAGGTGCTGGTGCCTAGGGATTGTGTTTATGGTTATGTTAATTCCTTCTACCCCCACTTCCTTGTCTGGTTCTAACCTTGAGTTAGATAATGGAGTTATATCTCCTCCATCATGATCTTTGCTTTCATAAAGTAACAAGATTTTTATTTATTAAAATATCAAATCAAATTAAGAGAAAAACAATAGGTGCCAAAACGAACACTAAAAATATTTTGGTTCTTAATTTAGTGTTTTGTGGTAGGGCGCGTATTATGGTATGTACTTAGAGTAATAATTTTGTTTCAAATAAAGAAAATTTTGCTAATATATATTTAAATTATGTTATGGTAATTTCACAATTAGAAATTTATTTTTATTTTTGTTGTCAGCATGTAGTAATATAAGAGATGATTATTATTTCTTTGATATAAGATTATAGATTCCTTAAGCTTGGAATTATACTTTATTACTCACTTTTAATTTCTCCTCACTTCTACTCTTGAGCATACAGCTCACCAGCTCTTAGATCTAATAGTTCTTCAAATATTTGATTTCAAAATTAAAATAAACATGAAATAAATTAGTTTTATCCTTTGTGAGAAGAGAGCATATGTGAACACAAAACCATACAGGGCATGTGATTACTGTTAAGTAAGTTCTTAAATCTGAAACTTGCCTCATATATATATATTTTTTCTCTGTTATTATTCTCACATATAGGGATAGGAAAAAATTCAATATCCATGGTTCATTTTGCATAATTGCTGTACTCCAATGGTTATATAGGTATATATTTTGTTAACTTTAGATTCTTTGTGTCAAAACTAGAAAGTGTTTGAAAATTCGATCATATTTTGGTTGAGGAAGTAAGTATACTGCATAGTTTTTACAACAAAATTCTGATGTTTTTCCTTTTGGTTTATGAAAGCTGAAAATAGAAAATTTTTTCATGAACAAGAAGTTGAAAAGTGCCTTATAGCTCTTTTGGGTTCTAAAAGTGATGGAACTAAAATTGCTGCTTCCCAAGCAATTTCAGCAATGTGTGAGAATACAGACAGCAAAAAATTTTTCAATACCCAGGGTAAGTAAACTAGAAAACGCTATTTTGAACATTTTTAAGTTACTATATTCTTGTTTACATGGATGTTTGTAAAGCGACATTTAATTTTTCTCAAAGGGATTCCACAGTTAATTCAGTTGCTGAAAAGTGACAGTGAAGAGGTCGGAGAAGCTGCAGCTCTTGCCCTGGCTAACCTGACTATCTGCAATCCTGCTAATGCAAAGTAAGCGCCAAGACTCGCTCAATACTGACTTGCTATGGGTTGTTCCACAGACCAAGAGACCAAGATATTCTCATTTCAGTATGTTGGCTTTCAAGGCACTTTGTATATTCTTTCAAAAGTCCTGGTTTGGCTATTTCTCAGGAAGCCTTATGGAAAGTGTTATTGATACCAGGCAAATGGGGCTTCAAAGTTGGACAAAGGCAGTGCCCAAATTGCTTACCAGTCACTATCTTGGTTCTGTTCCTGCATGCGCGCACAATTGTAAGACTCCTCAGGCTTAGGGAACAATAACAATGGGATTTATTTAACTAACAAGGAAAAGCAAAGAATTACTAAAGTCAACATATGGCCGTTTACCTTACTTAAAGCAATGTCCAGTCCTTTAAGTCCAAGAAAAGTAACAAAGGTGGCGTCTTCCCGCCACTGCTGCTGTGGAGCTCCTCTTCCAAACAATAGGCCACATTCCCAAAATGGCATCTTCCCGCTTCTGTACATGTGCAACAATCAGACCATAGGCCAGGTTCCAACTCACAAGGACGACGCTGAACACAACTGGAGATGCTCCCAAAACTGCCATGGTGCCCCAGCACAGCACCAGGCCAACAACACTGCAAACAGCAACTACAGTGGCCAGACAGCCCAACAGACTGCACTCACGCATTTTGCGAAGGCGCCTGCTTCGGGCCTCTGCCTTCTTCCTACGGCTGCAGTAAAGACAAAACTGGGAGCAGTTTCCATGGCTCGGCTGCTTGCAAAGCCTCCAACGTCGCCGGTCCCAAAGTCACTAAAGATTCCAAAATGCTCAATCTGAAATTCTATATCCTGGCAGCTCAAAACTTCTGGCGTCTGATTTCCAAACTCTGAATCTTCGCGGCTACATTTTCTGCCGCTTCTTTTCCTACATCATGGCAATTGGTTCCTCTATTCCTTCCGCATGGCAACTGCCTCTTTCATTCCTACATCATGGAGACTGAATCTCCTTCTCCTTCAGTCCCTTTTATTTCTTATCAGAAACTCCACCCCAAACTTCAAACTTAGCATTTTCCCTGGGGCTTTCATTCTCATCAGCAAACCCCCTCCTGGGGGCACTACCTTAACCAGACTTTGAACTCTGCCCAGTTACATTATGAGATAGACCTGTTTTCCAAAGATATTACATTTGACTGTTTCTGGATTTGTTGAAAAATGTGTGGGCCATTTGATTCACATAACAGGCTAACCTTTGTGAAATTTTCCAGTACAAATAAAACTGGATAATACTGGATATATATATAGATAGCATTACATAGACATTTAATAAATATTTTAAAAAATTTAAAATCATTTTTAAAAAGACAAACATAGGAAAATCTAGAACTGTTTTAAAAGGTCAATGTAAAATAAGATATGATGAGTAAGAACTATGAAAAAAGGTTTGATAGTAATGCCCTCTTTTCAAGTACTGTGGTGTGTGATCTGCATTTATTTTAAAATGTAATTTTCAAGACAATTTGTCAATACATGAGGACACTGAGCTTTTGTAAATGTGCCACATTTTTCTGGGCACACATATCAATTAAACCCAGGTCTTTTGGACTCCAGAGTCTTTGTTCTTTCATGTACAGAGAAGATTACCCTATAGAAGAAAACTTTTATATAAAAAAATTTTACCCTTCACATATTAAGGCTTCCCAGAGAAACATAACCAATAGGGTATTGACATAAATGAAATTCTACTGAGTAAATATTTTAAATCTTGTTGGCTTTTTTCAATTCATGATTTGGACAGCATTTAATATAACAGGTAGAAAGGAGCTTTGAGGAACTATACACACTGAACAACTTCTACAGGTGGAAGGGAATAGGAACAAGGAAGTTCTACTAGCAGAAAGGGAATTGGTTGTGTAGGTCACTGTCCTAAGGGGGGAGGGCAAGGGTCTGGCAGGCAGATCACCTCACTAGTGTCGACCAGGTGATTCCTGATTAACTGGTTTAACATTCTATTTCTGGAAGAGGCAAAACTGTAATTAAATTAATTCTAGATTTAGTGCCATGGGACTTACCATTAGCAACTTCATTTTGGGCCCATCGTCTTGTTTTTAACATGATAGGTAGTTAGGTAGTTGATGAGAATGCGTGCATGCGTGCACACGAGTGCAATTTGTTATAGAGATTGGCTCATGGGATTATGAAAGTCTAGAAGGTCCCAAGTTTGAGATTTGCAATCTAGAGAACTAGAGTAAGGTGGTGGTATAATTTAGTCCAAGTCTGAAGGCCTAAGAGTCACGAATTTGATGGTTCTCCTTGCTCAAACAGACAACAAATCAACCCCTCCTCCTTTTTTGTTCTCTGACCTACAGTGGATTGGGTGATGTCTGTCTACATTGGTGAGGGTCACCTGCTTTATTCAGTTCACCAACTGAAATGCTCACCTCTCCCAGAAACACCCTCATAGACAGTTTCAAAAAAAATGTTTTTTCCTGATCTCTGTGTATCTTTTTGCCCAGTAAAACTGATATATAAAATTAACCATCACAATATGTTATTAAATTTCATGTTATTTTTTCATGGCACCATGGCTAAAATTACTTTTTTTCAATTTGACATAATTCTCCTTCACCCCAATCACATACTTAATTTGTTCTTTCCTTTCTCTGCTCCCACACAAATATTTTAGAAGGCATTCTGTAAAGGAATGACTAAAAATCTACCAATGCCAAATAGAAAGAGGTGAAATGTATAAATAGCAAAAAAAAAAAAAGGTTTAAATTTAATAGCCACAATCTTTGACAGAGTAATTTTGTAAATCCAGAATTATCATCATCTATGTGAAAGCACACAAATTTCAGAATATTGAGTCATAGTAAGTAGCATTTTAAAAATAGCACATTCAATGATTTTTTCCAAGTATAGTAATATCAATGCAAAAATATTATCTAAAACACCTCTATCTCAGTGCTAAATATAATATCTAGAATAACAAACCTCTAGAGTGAGTCATTGTGTAAAGTTGATGTGAGTTTTCCTGGGTTATATAGTTTCACTGTTGTTTATAAAATCATAGAAAATAGTAGTTCTAAATTTAGAGTCTTTCATATATTTCTGTCATCTGTGTGACTCCATTTTTTCAACATAGAAAGGCAATTAGGATTAATATAAATTTTTACTGAAGTAACATTATTTTATCACACTATATAATTCATGTGTACAGCATCATATTTCAACTAAAAATTCCCTATAAAATACATCATGATCACCACCAAAAGTCTAGTTTCCATCCAGTCCCCCTACAATTGACCCCCTTTACCCATTTCGCATACCCCCACCCTCTTTCCCTCTAATAAGCAGGTTGGTGATTTTCAATAAAAATGTCTTCTACTCAGGTTATCTTTAAAAAATTAGCTTAAGTTTGGTGAGTGTTTCCAACATCACATTTAGAACCATTCTGTTCTGTCACTTTTCTAGAAAGTGCTAGAGGCTGAGTAATGGCTTTGCTACTGGGGTGGCCAGAGTTGGGGGTGTGCGTAGAAAGTTGCTTGTTCATCAAACCTAAGTATAAGGGAAGAAGCCAAAGTCCCAGAGCTAATGCCTTCCAGGTACATTTCATAGCTAATTGGATATCTGGTAATTGCTAGACTGATTTTTTTTTTTTAATGCAGTTAAGCATTTCGCATATTAACTTTGTTTCTTAGAATGTAACCCCTTAGTTATACTCATGCTTCATGTGGTTTAAATAGATTTCTAATGCTTAGCTCAAAGATATGTCTAGGGTTTAGAGGCTCATTTAGTCAACTGAGTAATCACTGATAAGTTATGACAGCGTATAATGCTGTGTAAATTTTATTTAATGGATTTTTCACAACAAAGTTGTGGGTAAACAAAAATTTTCTAATTTAAAGAAGCAACAATTATTGTTATATAAGAAGGTTGTACATTTAGTTAATTTGGATAGCATTATTCTTTTTAGTTCAATGCAAATCTTTTTGACAGTTTTCAATGTGAAATTTTTTTTGCAAAGGAGAAAGTGTTCTTTTGAAGTAGGAAATACTATTTTCAGCTAAATTTCATTATATTTAACTTGTACTCTCCTATCCAATTATTCATATATAAGTTTTACATTATTTATGCCAAGTAGAATTATTGTAATTGACAATCTCTGAGGAGCAGATCCTGTATATTATAAAAATATTTTAAACTATTAATTTATTTCATCACTGCCATCTGTTGGACCTTATCAGAATAAGTGTTTTTAAAAGTTATTCAAAGAATTAAAAGGTTCGGTGTTGTTCATTCCCTTTGCCAATACTAAATTTTTCTATTGGTGAACTATGAAAAAATTAGGAAATATAGTTGTTGACTAGTTTTTTTTTTTAAAGATTTATTTATTTATGCATACAAGCTGGGATGTAGGCCAGAGGTGTGTGTGGGGTGGTGGTGAGAGGATTCACCAGAGACAGAGTGGGGAGCAGAACAGGCAGATTGACTGAAATATACTGCTGAGGGGAGCAGCGGGCGAGGCAGGCGAGGTCTGCTGGGCTATGTGGGAAGCATCCCTGGCGGGGCATGGATCTCATGCTTTGTAGCTCTGAATAGCTTCATAGTGCTGAGACTTAACCCGTTGCCCCACCAGGGAGGCCCTGACTAGATTTTTTTAAGATAAATTATAAGAAATAAAACAATGACTAAAATAAAAACATTAAAAGAAATAACTAATTATTTTAGTACTTATGTAGATAAGTAAAAATTGTGGATTTACTATAGAAAATACATAATCAATTCTCTCGTTTGCACATAGACCAGACTCTTTTTCTTCATATGTAATCCATGTTATCTGCATGAAGAACTGACTGTTGTCCTTAATCTTAAAGGCCTCTTTATCTTCATTTCCTTATTGTTAGCTTTAAATTTTTAGTTTTTATACCACCTATCTTCTTTTCACAGTAGAGGACTTACAAAAATTCTAAATGGTAGCATATGTAGTAGTTCTTTAAAAAGTTATTTTTTGATTGCTTGCTGGACCACTGCTGGCTTCCACAATACTAGAGACAGAGTCTTCTGAAGGGACTATCCTACTGTTTTCTGACATAAGGTCAAAACCACAACAAAAGAATAAAGAATCTAGTAAGGTATATGCTCTAAAAGGGACACAACAAAGTGACAGAATGCTGCCTAATTATATGGGTATGCACTTGAGTGCTTTGGGAACTTTGAATATCCTCATTATAGATGAATGACCTATCATTTTGTATTATTGGAATTAATATTTCTCTTCACTAACATAGTAATAAAACATTAAATAATTTTAATACCAACTAGAATTATTCATAAAGTAGTACTATGCCTTAAAATGCCATGTAATATGCAGAGAAAATATTTAAAATTTATGTTTCATACAGAATTTCATAAAGCATTTAAAAAAAAAAGCAATAATTACTTTGTTTACTCACTCCCTAATTTACTCACTCCCTAATAGGGAGTTACTCAACTCCCTATTAGCCATTTCAGTATTGTCAGGGAATGGCCTAACTTTAAGTGATATCTTGGAATGTTAAATCTCATGAGTATGTAAAGCCTTTTCAAGGCTTTTTTCTTTTTATTCAATAGGGTAAGGTAACATGTGTATATTTATTTTTGCCATTTATTTTATTCTGTAGATTTGGGTAGACACTAATGCTATCCCTTAGAATTGCCTATATTTTATTGTGCACAGGAGGTTTTTAAAGTTGGCAAAATACTATGTTTCACTTCTGCCTCTCTGAGAAGAGATGGGGATATACCTTGCGATGACTAGAGTTGTGTACTATCAACCTTTGAAAATAAATTTTAATATCTGCTCTAAATACTGTATGCAGATTTAGTTAAATAAGTGATTCTGTCACTTAGAATACTTAAATATTGACCGAACGCAGTCCCCTGAAAAATCCAGATGCATGTTACAGACTTGATGTGTCCCTTGGACTTAATACTGCTGAAGTGGTGAGGTTTTTGTTCATGTTATATAAAGGATTTTTCACAGGGAAAATGTTTTTGGAGACTTCCTTTTTCCATTGTAATAGAGAGAGGAACTGTGTCTTCACACTGCCCCCTAGTGGCCCTTCAGGAAGAAAGTGGGGGAGGGCCAAAAAGGTAAGGGAGAGATTGCTGCGGGTTCTCGTGAAACACTAATTTGAAGCACTCTTCAGTGTGTCTACAATATTATTTTAAAACATATAAAGACCTGGAAGGCATTTCATTGTAAAGTTTTTAGAGATGAAATTATACTGCCAAATGTGTGTTATTTCACACTTGAGTTTTGTCTTTGTCCCTTTTCAAGTTGCTGTCGTTTCAAAACATTTTGACGTGTATATGGTTACAGAATCTGAATACACTGGGCAACAAATTTTTACAAAAGTCATATCACTGAAATAAAATTAGTCATTTCCTATCAATTTGTATGTGCTCAACATGACAGTCAAATTCTAATTTTGGCTCTAGGTTTTTTTTGTAATCTTCAATAAATGGATGTTTACATTACAAAATGCATGCCAATCACTGGTCAACAAATTTTTGCAAAAGTCATGTTACTGAAATAAAATCAGTCATTTCCTGTCAATTTGTATGTGCTCAACACAGATATGACAGTCAAATCCTAATTTTGGCTTGAGGTTTTTTTTTTTTTGTAATCTGCAATAAATGGATGTTTATATCACAAAATGCATGCCAATAATAATAGCCCTACGGTTAATACCTGTAAAAAATCAAGTCATAGACTACTTCTTAGATTTCTTCGCTTGTCTCTTATACAGCTGTTCAGGAACATCTCTAGGGAGTGTCCAGCAGTAGTCACCAGCATTGTAGTGGACAATTTTCCCTGATATCTTTGTTCCATTGATTCGATATCTTGATGAAAACATTTGCCATGTTCATCACTAACCATACCAGTTTTCAGGGAAGAAATCCAGATGGGAATGAAGGAAGTGGATCTTTAGAGACGCATTGCAGCCAAGTTTCTGATACTGCATCAGCATGTCTTCTACTAGTTCCTTGTAGTTTTCTGCCCTAACATTCCCAAAAAAGTTTATAGACACTAGGCGAAAAGCTTTCTATGCTTGTTTCTCATCACCCTGCAGCAAGTTGTTGAACCGGTCATCTCAATGCAGACAGAATGTTTGGATAAACTTTCTCGACTTATTTTGCTTCGTTATTCCGCTGGAAAGAGAAGGAACTAAGCAGAAGTAACAGTCTTTTATGTGGTAGCTTGGCTCTCTCCACACCATGGGGACTGCAGATGGCATTGATGGTCTTTTGCCATTTAACCACTGTGAAAGCTGTGTTGTACATGTAGCACAGCATAGATGTGGGGCTCAAGGCTTGTCTTGGTCACCAACCTTGCATCCGAAGTAAAGATGATGAGCCTTCTTCACTTGAGAAGTGATACTTTTCTTCTGGTTGGCAAATGTCATTTCCCCACAAATAGAGCAGAAATTGTCGATGCTATTAATGCACTTTCGAGGCATTACTGTTCTTGAATTATTTCCATCCAAGTTTACTGAGTGGATACATATCAGTTCCATCTGTGAAAGCCTTGATTTATTCTCTTCCTGATGGAATTTTTTGTAAACATAGATTTTACTTTATTGAAAAAGCATAGTGGATTTGAAGAAATAAGTAGAGTAATACATAGAATGGATTTTTCAATTAAACAATTTAACTCTGCATCCCAAGTTTGTGTCCATTGCTTCATAGTCTACCTTCCCAAACAGTATGAATCTCATTAGCCACCAGTTTTGTGAATCTAGGTGAATCTGAAGCCATGAAATGTTCATACAGAAAGAATTCCAAGTTGCTGTATTACCTAGAAAACAGAGACTGACATTGCAGAACGTCCTTTTAAAGTTCTGGTATCTTGTTCAGGTTTAATCACCAACTTTATTGATTTTCAGAGGAACATTGTATGATTTCTCTCTCAATCTGAAAGCAGTACTTAAAACATACATAAATTCTATTTTTACTCAATTGTGGCTAAGTCACTTTCCATGGTTTTTAAAGTTGTATATGATATTTTCAGAACATGGTTGATGGTGGGTAACTGAAACTGCATGTACTGTACAGAACTTTCTAGCTTCTGAAACAGAAGGTGGCATGTATGGAAGTGTTGTGTTGGAATAGATAGGACAATAAGGAATCCATGTCACCTGCAGGACAATCAGAGTTGTCCCCTCCACCTGCCTGCCTGCCTCCTGGCCAAGAGAAAGATCAGCAGGCTGTCTGTGGACCAGCTGTGTGAGTGTTCCCCGGTGACTAGCAGTTCTCTCTTGAGATACTGTGTTTTCACAGCTACTGTAGCGTAAGAGCAAATTCTGAAAGTCTCAAAGTCAAACCTTCCAGTAACGTCAATATGGCAGTAGCAATTTGGTTTCAAACATTTTTCTTGATTTTGCTATGTTGTATAACACTTCATGTGTCTGTTTAAAAGGCTGGGTTTTACTATTACCATTATGTTACTTGAACTCTTCGTTGTAAGCATTTGCCTGAAAATAATTGCAATTCTCTCCCTTATTACTGACAAGTTTCTTAAAAGAAGAAAATTCTCTTGGCTATTTTTGTCAATCCTGGAGTTCATCCAGTATTCGGGGCCACATATCCCAGGCTTCTGCAGCTGTGGGGCAGCAGTGAGGTAGTAGTTATATTAGACCCAGAAAGGGATCAATTTAATGAGCACACTCGACCTTTGTAGAAAATGTGACTGGAGTGAGAGTCAGGAATCCTGTTCCCAGCGTCCCAAATCTGGCTGTGGTAACCAGCCTGTCCATCATAAAGGACTGGGCCCCACCTACACACACCTGCTTAGCATCACCCGAAGCCGCCAGACTGAGACTCACCAACCCTGAGTCGGCGGATTGCACCTCCCTGACCACTTGCAGGACGCCTGCCACCAACATGCCTCCCTTGGTGTGACTGACCTCGAGGAGACATGAAAAGTCCTGCTGGGGGGAATGGCCGTAATCACTGCTAACAAACAAGGTTCTGGTTGCCAATGCTGCCATCTGCTCCACTGAGTCCCACATATTACCCTGTGTGGGGGCTCTGTTAAACAGATTGATGTACTGCCCAAGGTCACCCTGGAGTCATGTAACCAGCTCTGCTGATGAGCTGAGAGTGAATCTCCAAACTGCAGCAAGGACCAAATTCTGACAGATACAACCCATATGATACTCATAGTGCTAAGAGGTTGTCTACAGTGCAAACTTTCATTTCTTCAGCTCCATATAGAAATTAATTCCCTACAGTACGAGGGAAGCAGGGGTGGGGTGTGAACTGATTCAAGAGCAGCTACCGTGGTCAAAGTGGGGATCCCCCTTTTCTTGGTACCTACCCATTTGCAAATTTAAAGCAGAGCTAAGCGCTTTTCCCTCACCCTGCTTGACACCTGCAGAGATGTTCTCATCACTCCCCTGGAGTTGATTCAAGTCAATTAAAAGATAGTTGGCCCTTGAACAATGCAGGGGTTAGAGGTGTTGCCCTCCATCCCACCACCATGCAGTCAAATATCCAAGTGTGACTTATAACTACTAAGAGCCTGCTTTTGATCAGGAACCTTACTGAAAAAATAAACATGACTCACACATTTTGTATTTACTGATTATTAAGTGAATGAGGATCATCATAAAGGCCTTCATCCTGCAGTCTTCACATTGAGAAGGCTGAGGAGGAAGGGGAAAAGAGAGATTGCTGTTAGAGGTGGCAGAGGAGGTGGCAGGGGAGGCAGGAAGAGGCAGGCACACTGGTGTAAATTTATGGAGCTATATGGTGATTTTTGTCTTATAGTTTTGCTTTTCTGTTTTTCTACAAATGTTTCTATATGGTAATAATCCTCCTTCCACTGCTTTAGTTTCAATGCCTGAATCTCTAAAAGGTCTGTGTTGTGTTGTGAAAAGTCAAAAGCAGTATCTCAGACCTCTGCACTCTGTCTAACGTCAGTATATTTTCTGGCACTGCCTCTTCTACAGCCTCCTTATCGCCTGACACTGGTTTGGAAGCTCCTCTCCATTGAGTCGTCTTCTGTCAGTTCCTCTGGTGGGGTTGCTACCCCTGTATGAGTGTCCCACACAATTCAAACCCATGTTCAAGAGACAACCGTGTGTTGATCTTCTCAGCACCAGGGCTGTAAATAAGACTCAAATACTGCCTCTGAGAGCAGGTGTCAGGGCAGTGAACTCGGAGGAGCGTGATGGACATGGGTGACTTCACAAAGGAAGGGACTGTTGAGCAGGTGTGGAAGGTAGACTAAAGTTCCTCAGGCAGAGGTGTGGAAGGGGTAAGGAAGGGTGCTTAGGGCAAGAGAAACATGAGTGCAAAAGCACACGGACATGAAATAGCATAGTATTTTCAGTGATTTGGAAATAGATGTGGTGTATAACAATATTCTTAGTGCTACTTAACAATATTCTTAGTGCCCAAGCTGTAAATACTTTTGCACTGTGGGATTAGGGGACTAACGTAAAAATTATGTTAAATTCCTTTCCATACAAGTTTCTTGTCTGACTGTGAGCATTTGTGCCAAAACATTATTTTTTTAAAGATAAGAAAAAATATATATGTTCAGGAAAGGACTGCTCTGAGCTCATGTAAAGTAAATCCATGACTCAGTTTTGGGGTGAGGGTATGCTTCCTTGAGGAAGAGACATTTGTACCAGACCTTGAAAACTGAATGGAATTTATCCAAGAGGAAGAGATGTCAGGAAATGGACCAGCATATGGGAGGCGCTGAGGTGAGACAGTGAGGTCGCCAGCGAGGCCTCAGCACTGAAGACAGGAAGAGGCTGTGGTGAGGCTGGTGGGCCGGCGGGCTGGTGAGGGAGGCAGGGTCGGCTCTCACAGGGCCTTGGACACCATGTGAGAAATTTGGGGTTTCATCCTGAACAATGGGAACCCATGAAAGTTGCAAATAGGAGGTTAACATTATTACATTAATTATTTTAAAACTCACTTTTTATTGTAAGATGCAGAAAGGATTAAAGGAGGAGTGGAAAGAACTGTTAGGAGAGTATGTCAGTCCACAAGAGAGGGTGTTGGTTTGGATTTGGTGGGTGAAATGGAGATAGAGAAAAGGGGAAATATGAGAAGCATGGAGTAGGAAAATAGGAATTGGTGATAAATTGGACACACATGACATGTCAAACTTCACTTCTGTTTACATGTATCAAATGGTATAAACAGATGTTTTTATACATTCCCATATTGGTGTTTAGTCCTTTTCAGTTTATATGTTAAATTCCTACTTGATTTAACTCCATCTGGATGGAAGTTAACCATAGTAAATATTAGAAAACATTTTCAGATTATTATGATGACATATGTCCCTCTAATTCTGCATTTTGTAACAAAGCAGTTTGACTTCTGTCCCATTCGTTTGGATAATGCTACACAAGCCAGGGAAAAGTAAAACAGTATGTCTTGAAAGAAAATTAATGTAATTCTTTGCAAAAAATACAAATTCTACACTTTAATTTTATAAATGAAATTAGTTTTTTTAAAACTATAAGCACCAAATTCCTTTTAATTCTGGATCCATCTCATTGACACTAATTTACCTCTAAAATTAATATATGTACTTATTTCTTTTTCTTTTTAAGGTTTATTTATTTATGCATACAAGAACTGGGGTGTAGGCCAGAGGTGTGGGGGGTGGTGAGAGGATTCACCAGAGACAGAGTAGGGAGCAGAACAGGCGGATCGACTGAAGTACACTGCTGAGGGGAGTAGCGGGCGAGGCAGGAGAGGTCTGCTGCGCCATGTAGGAAGCTCCCTGGCTGGGGATCAAACTCGATGCTGCAGTGGCTGCGAATATCTTGATAGTGCTGAGACTTAACCGTTGCACCACCAGGGAGGCCCCCATGTACTCATTTCTTTATAAGCTTTGTTGTATGTTCCAAGATATTTTCATTTCTCCTTCATGTACCCAGTGCTGTCGCAGAAGCTGATGGAATTGACCCGTTGATAAACATCCTGTCCAGCAAACGAGACGGAGCCATCGCCAATGCTGCCACCGCCTTAACCAACATGGCCATGCAGGAGCCTCTGCGTGTGAACATCCAGGGTCACGGTATCATGCGCGCTCTCCTCGGCCCTCTGCATTCCGCCAACACCATCGTGCAGAGCAAGGCGGCTCTGGCTGTTGCTTCCACAGCGTGTGACTTTGAGGCCCGGACGGAGGTGAGAGTTCTAGGCCCATGGATTCTCCCATTTTTCCAGGCCACACTTATCAGTAGATCACTTTGAAACAGTTTCAGGTGTTTGAACCAACCCGTCTTTTAAGTCCTTCAAGATTGGTGCAGCATTTTGCAAAACCAACTATTATCTGGCAAACCCTGTAGCATACCTTGTAATCCTACAATCTAGCAAGTCTCTTGCCACTGTGCTCTGGGAAGCATTGTTTATAATTTCTACACACCTGGAAACAAACCAGTTGCCCAGTGGTTAAGAGAGTGGGTAAAGAATTTGTGCTTATTGATAAAATAGAATCTCATATCCATGAAAATGAACTGTAATTACTGACTCAAAGATGTATTTCAACAAGCATAATTCTGAGCAAAAACCACTGCGAAGAATATACAGAACTAATCAGTATGTTGTATAGGTATATAACATAGAAGTTAAAACCCATACAAGAAAATGAGAGAATGATGAGCCCCTAATTCAAAGTAGTCATTGATTCTCAGGGGACTAAGGAGCTAGATGTGATTAAGAGGAGCACACAAGCATTCAAGTCACTGAAATGTGGCATTTTCTAAAGTTGAGTGGTAGGCAAAGTTGTGTCTTTTATTATGAGTCTTTAAATTATACACATACTCTTCTGCTTTTCTTGTATTTCAAAAATTTAAAACACAGAATTTCTTTTTTTACAAATTCAATATATAGAAATATGTTTGGTTCTATTCATAAAGCTTTGCTGTAAACCTGCAAACATCCCTTCCCCTCTTGCATTTCTCATATGCACTTGTCACTGTGGCATCTAGAACTCAACCATCCTAGAACTTTGATCCAAGTCTCCCCAACATAAATTATAATAGTTGACAGTTATTAGATTCCTATTGCATGCCAAGTACTGTGATTTACATGCATTAAGCCCCATTTGAAAAAGTATGTCTGTATCCCTATGTATTTACAGATGAAAGTGAAGCTGGGAGAAATAATGTGTTTAAACAGAGCTAGTAAGAGGTAGATCAGCAATGTGATACTACATCTCCCTGAGTCCTGAGCTCTCCTGCTGTGCTATCTGCTCAGACAACTACCAAATCTTTTCTAACTCTTAGATATCTCTTCTGTTCCCCTTCCTTGTTCCCATTGGCTCAGTTTACTTATATTCATCCATTGAAGTAGTGAGCTCATCAAACAAGTATTTATTTACCAAGCGCTATGTGATAGGAACTGCACTAGGCATTGAGCAGATAGTGATAACAAGTGACTTGGTTCATGCAGCTTGCAGAGCTGTCCATCTGTTTCCTGGAATATTGTAGCTGATTCTGCTGCATCCCTCTCCACACTGCCCTCAGACTGAGTTTTCAAACAGATGGACCTCATCACATCATTGTATGTGCCCTATGGTGTGCCAGTGCCCCAAGGTCAAGGGTAAACTTCTTAGGCTGTTACACAATGGCCTATACCTCCCTTGATAAGCCCAAAGTTTCTTCCCAGGGGAGCTCTACACTCCAGAAAGATCATATTGTTTGTACTTCTGCCAGTGTGCTCTCTTCTCTCATTTATACCTCCTTGATTTCTCAGCTTGGATAGCTAGTCTACTTTTGTTCACCTGTTTCTCCTTCAAAACCCAGCAAAGTCATCCTATCTTCCATGAAGCCTTTCTTCAGCCCTCACATTGGCTGTATCCTCCTCTCTATACTCTTCCTGTGTCCTCTTTTTTGAAATATATGGTCTCTGAAAAACCATAACCTACTTAAGGCTTTAGGGAATGGAATTGAGGTTTTTCCTTTGTGTCATTCATGAGTAATTACCTTGCATATAGTGTTCGCATAGTAAAGAGTGAGTAAGTGGATGAGTGAATGAATGAATGAATGGAGGGACGAATACATGAATTAGATCTTTGCCAAAAGAACACATTGAGTTATACTCAGAAATAAAGATATTCTGAAATTTGACTTGCCAAGCTTAAGGTGCTTCAAGTCAACTCTTCTAAGCTGCCCAAGTTACATATGCTAGTATTTACTTCCTGCGAGAGTCCCTATGATTGAAAAAGAATGATTGAAAGTGATCATATTCTATAAAGAGTTCTTGTCTTCAGATATTTCATCTATTACACAGACTGGCAGAATATTCTTTTTGTCCTCCAGGCACAGATACTATAGTAGTGCATTTCAGACAGTGAGAAGAACATCCTGTCCAATCATTTTGCTCTTTGTGACTAGAATAACTTCAATAATATGGTTAATGTAGTTCTGCTCAATTCTCTTGATGTTATTCTTTTTTTTTTTAAGATTTATTTATTATGCATACAAGCTGAAGTGTAGGCCAGAGGCGTGGGTGGTGAGAGGATTCACCAAGACAGAGTGAGGAGCAGAACAGGCAGATTGACTGAAGTACACTGCTGAGGGAAGCAGTGGGCGAGGCAGGAGAGGTCTGCTGCACCAATGTGGGAATCCCCCTGGCTGGGTATTGAACTCGTGCTATGGTGGCTGCTGCTCACTTCATTGTGCTGCGCTTAACCCATTGCACCACCAGGGAGGCCCCCTTAATGTTATTATTCTTTCTCTTTTTCACTGGTTGGAGAAAGGACTAGAAGATACTGCAAGGACAACAAAAGTGGGTCTTTTCTAGGAAATTGCTCTAGTATTTCTTTGGCTAAACTGCTAACTTGATGCAGTCTCCAGTGACATTGGTGATACCTGCCTGCATTGGTTCTCCCTGTCCGGTTTATGGATTTTATTAGTTTCTTGTTGATGCTGTAACAAATTACCACGATATAGTGGCTTAAAGCAATACAAGTCTATTATCTAAGAGTTTGGGAGGTCAGAAATCTGAAAATGTATTATGGGTTAAAATCAAGTTTTTGGCAGAGCTGTATTCCTTCTGGAGACTTTAGGGGGAAATCTGCTCTCTATTCCTTTCTGGATTTTATCATCCACCTGCTTCCTCCATCTTCTAAGTGAATCAGTTTGTCATCTTCCATGTGTCTGCTTTCTCTGCTGGTACTCCTGTTCTCCGTTATAAGATTCTTGTGATTATATTTGGAACGCACATTAACCAAGCTTTTCATCTCTACCCTGACTTAATTTCATCTGCAGAACCCTTTACAGCTTTGGGGAGACCATTACGGTACATACTGGTCAAATGAACACCCAATGTTGAGGAGCAGAGTGCATGAACATAGCACATCCCCCTTGTGGGCAATGAGAAGCTAAGTTCTCTGCCCAGTTCTATGAATGTGTAATGTGTAGGAGCAGAGGAGAAAATTTCCTCTACCATTTAATACTCTTCTAGGTCTGGTATAGTAATTAAAATAACACAAGACAGATTCAGTAGAGAGCTAATTACATATATATGTGGTATATCTATATATCTCTATCTATCTAGAGAGAATCTACATTGCTATAAATTCTAAAGTAAATAGAAGAAACTACGGGTTTTTATTCTGAGCTAAGGAGTGGGACAGGAGCCTGGTGCTTCAAGGAGAGAGGAAGGGGCCTCATGATACAAGCCTGATACTATGTAACTAGATGTTTGCCTTGCCTTATAATTGTTTTCTCTGATAGAAAAGTTATTTCTGGAGATGACTCAAAATCTGGGTAATACCCATAATCTTCATTCATCTAGGTAGTTAAGACAAATGGTAATAGTTTCTCTTGAGTCCACATGACCGTAACTCAAAATAAGCCACAGACCAAGGTGACAAGTCTTAGAAGCCCCGTCCTGAACCTCTTGGGGAGATCTATCCTGCAAAGGTCACAGTCACTTGCCTTGTTTATTTTACTTTGGCCTCCTCTTGATTTTCAACAAAAAACCGGGCTCCTTTCTGTAAGGACTTGCATAGATTCCTCCCCGCAAACTGAGTTTAGTAAATCTCAATATGGACACATCCTAAAATATGTCTACATAGTTTAAACCCTTTAACAATCAAATAATCAAAAATTTTAAAACACAAAGGTTTACATTCTATACTCTTAATGCACAGCATTTTGTTGTCTACTTTCAGTTAAGAAATTTAGGGGGGCTGGAACCCCTGGTAGAGCTCCTCCGCTCCAAGAATAACGAAGTCCGCAGGCACGCGAGCTGGGCTGTGATGGTCTGCGCCAGTGATGAATTGATGGCCGCTGAATTCTTCCGACTTGGGTGAGTGGATGTTGTGCCAAGTTGTAGAATCAGACGAAGAGCAGACAATCAAGCAGCAGGTGCTTCAGGCACAAGGAGTTTCAAAAAGAGTCAGCACCCACTCTCAGGCTGTGTTACAGCACAGGTCTTCCCTCTAGGGACAGCCTGGGGGAGCGGCGTCCACCTTCTTCTCTCTCCCTCAGAGCTAAGCCATCACCTTTACAGTATCTTATTTAACATTTCCTTTTACACTTTTCAAACTTTAAAACATTTGTGAAATTTTATTTTTATTCAAAAAATTTGTAATCAAAAATATTGAAGTAACTTGGTTTATAACATTTTATGGGTGTTAAGTGTACATTACAATTCAACATCTGTACATAGGACATTATGTTCACCACCCAAAGGCCAGTTTCCATCCTCCAGCACACAATTGACCCTTTGACCTGCCTTACCCAGCCCTTCATGTTTTCATCTTGATAAATCCTTCTCTTTTACTTTCCTCTACTGTAGCTAAACACAATCCTGTTTGTTTCTCAACTTTCAAAGCTAAACTGTAATGGATGATCCATTTTGGCTACCATTTTTCTCCACTCCACCCAAACCTTTTCATCAGAATTTCATCAGCATTCCCCCCCCCACACCAAATTCCTTCTCCTTCCCAGCAGCAGATAAATTAGTTGCCTCTAGCTTATCAGAAAACATTTTTAAGGTTCCACAGACAGGTTTATTTTATTTCTGACCATTTTTATTCTTTATATATTGCCTGATTAGCTGTAAATGTTGAAGCCTAATACTACTGCTTCAAATAAAGAACTTTTTTCCCTGAAAACTTTAATGTAACTTATATATGGCATTTATGTACCCCCAAATTGAACGATTTCTTTCCATGATTCTGTTAGTGTGAGTTTATCTAAAAGGTTTAGGGAGGGCTTGTAAACTTTCCATCTCAATCCTTCACTGAGAATTTTAGCTAGGTATATAAATGAGAACTTAATGTTGGGTTGCTTGTATAAAGCATATAATACTGTTTGCGTTTATTGACAGGACTTTAGATATCCTTGAAGAAATTAATCTTTCAGTAACTCGAAAAAATAAATTCAGTGAGGCAGCTTATAACAAATTGCTCAACAACAACCTGCCCATGAAATATAGCCAGACGGGCTATTTGTCATCCAGTAATATAATTAGTGATGGATTCTATGACTATGGTAAGGTAAGTGCAGCACCATATTATATTTCAATGTGTGTGTATGATAATAATTTCTTCTTTTATCATCATGCTGTTACATTACAACTTTATAATAGCTAACATAAGTTATATTTTTATAGACAAAAAGATGGGAATCAGAACTTCATCCTTCATTTTGTCTGGCTATAATGTTTTGCTTTTGTATAAAATATAAACTGGAATATGATTACTTATAATTAAGCCAGCTTGTTAATACTAGTCTCAAATGTCAGAGAAAATATAAAAGATGAGACATTTTCACTGTTAGGGTTCTATTGCTTCTAAATTTTAATTTTAGTGATGAGGACAGACGTGTAAGTTTTTCAATTTATTAATTATAGTCTGATGAAATTAATCAAGTTATAATACCAATTTAAAATGTTATTTTAAGAATAGTATTTTACTTGGCTGAATTTCTAATTATGATTTTTAGAACAGTATGTAGTGTAATTTAATATTAATGTTAAGGGGAAGCTAAAAATTATAATCTTGAGGATGTTACCACATTGCTGCTCAAGAAAGCATTTTCTACTTCTTCTGGAAACCAATGGCCATAATTAGAATGGGGGGGGGGAAATTAAAAAGCCACAAATGCCAATATAGGCCAAACTGAAGTCTTCAAAAGGTTTTAAGAGTTACTATTAACTCCTCACATCAGGGAGGATGCGGGGATGTGTGCCTCCCCAGTCACAAGCAGACAGGAGCTTTAAAAATTATTTTTATGTTTTTTTATTGAGGTAATGTTGGTTGACATTGTTGTTTGAATTTTGGGAGTATACCCCCCACCTCCACAAGTGTTATTGCCACAGAGTACCCAGCCCTGAGGCACCTGTGATTCACCACCTTAGTTCCATTGTGCTCCCCATCTGGCTCTCACCCTATTTCCTCCCCGCCCCCCATGAGTTCCTAACTTTTATAATCAATTTTCTAGGGTTAGTTTTTAAGTTTGTCTTTAATTATTCCTTCGTCTAGTTTCTCTATATTCCATTTATAATTGATACCAGACAGGGGCTTTTTAAGTATTATGATTTGAGTTAGGAACAGGAAGTATGGAGAATAGCAAATTATAATTGGTCAGTTCCAATTTAACCCATAAGTGAGATATTGGTCCTTCCACTGGATTTTTCTCATGGTTGAGCCTTTTGCTTTTGAAGTCAATACATTGTCCTTCTGATGCTCGGCGCTTTGTTCTGTTCAGGCTGAAAGGCCCTCTAAAGACAAGGTGTTATCCATCTGAGCATACTTGCAGTTTAGAACTACTGCATCTTTGGAAAACAAGTCTTAAAAGGGATGCTAGATAGGTTGAATCATGACAGCTTGTTGTATGGTCTAGGAGTCTGAGGGCAAATTGACTTTGGGTTCCTTTAGCTTAAAATTTTAGGTCTTCCTTCTGCTTTCTCCAAGTACCACCACCACAACCTCCCCCCAACATACACTGAGAAATCACTGCTCTAAGAAAGTCTATTTTAGTCAATGATGAGTAATTCCAAAAGAAGTTATATATTAGTACAAAAGGTGCTTTAAGGAAAATGAGGAAAAGGGCATAAGAACTGACAAAGAAAATGAATCAGGAAAATTATTACCATGGATCAGATAAAATTGTGACAAAATCTGTCCATAAGCTTTTTAAAAATGAGACAATTTCCTTTATAGAGAATCCTCTAATTCATTTATTCAGTAAACATTGACTTTTAATGTTACAGGGTTTGAATACATCCGTGAACAAAAAGAAAAAGATCTCTACACCCATGGTGCCAGAGAGAAGAAACACAATGAATAAATTCCTTACATCACGGGGTTAAGATGAGATCTCTGGGTGGTGGGAGTAGAGCAGAAACAGTGTAAGGAGGCTTTATGGTGCTGGGGAGGACAGTTGTGATTTTAGACATTGTGGTCTGTTAGACCTCACAGAGAGGGTCATGTCTGAGCAAAATCCTAAAGGATTGAAGTATTGGGAAGAGGGGGAAGAGCTTCGTAGCAGAGAAGTCAGGGCATGCAAGTCCTGTCGAAGGCCTTTACTCTGAACGAAGTGGGAACTCTGGCAGAATGCTGGGCAGAATGTCGTAATGGATCTTACTTTAAAATGACTAGGAAAAGTGCCTTGGATGAAAGAGGGATCTAACTATAACTTGATTAGAAAAAGACCTCAGAATGTGCTCTGATCTAACCCAGTTCATCAGGCTGGTAGAATTGCCAGTGCAAGACTTTGTCTAGCCTGTTTTTAGACAGTTTCATAATTGTTTGGTAATTAGTTACTTTTACAGACAGTAAAGTACATGTTAGTATATAGATGGATTTGACTACTATCAGATGTCAAGCTGGCAACTGTTATGTCAATCAGCAATAGAGGTGTGGGAAACTGGAGGAACATATCCTGCCCAAAGGCAGGCGTTTCACACATTTCAGGCTTCTGTTTCTAAGAGAGTGTTTGTGTGTGTGTGTGTGTGTGTGTGTGTGTAAAAGAGAGAGCTAGATTAGACATCTCAAACAGATGAGAACATATGCTATCAATATTTATTTTTTTAAAAATGCCATACACCGCTTATAAGTCCCTAAATTATCTACAGATACATCGTGGCACCAAGCTTTTGCCTTTGAAGGAACTCTGCTTGCAAGAACCAAGTGGTCTGCGTGCTATTCTCTTAATTAACAGTAAACCTTCTGATGTGTGAGTCTTTGGAGGGAAGAGGGATACAGGGAAGCCCGTAATTTTTGTTTGTCCATCATCATGGGAATAAAGATACCCAGCATGGTATCTCCTTTTCCCTGAATATAGCACAACCATGAGAGTAAACACTGGTCTGTAAATCCATAACCCTCCAGAGTAAACTATGGAATAATTGCCACCATGGTTTTTCCTTTGACACCATGTTACCAGTCTATTTCATACGAATTTCTGCAATCAAGACATCTAACCCTCGTAACATGAAGGAAATGAAGAAAATGTAGATTGGAGTGAACTAAGATGAAGCGGGTTTGCAAATTTTCAGAACTACATTCAAGTGTACAGCTACTGCCTGATGTTTTTTCTTAACATAATAAGACATAAATAATTGAGCTAACAAAAAACATTCTTCTTTAAAATGGACGTATATACCATTATATCTGTATAATATATTTAATGACACATTTCAAAAAATATTTGCTTTTTAAGCTCACAGAAAGCTTTATAATATGACGTGGGTCTTATCTTAACCTCTTCTTTATGCTTTAAAAATGTTACTGTAAAAAATCAGCTTCAGGGCCTCCCTGGTGGCGCAGCGGCTAAGCGTTGGGCTGTGGAGCTGTCGGCAGCACGCTATGCGAGTTCGACACCCAGCCAGGGAGATTCCCACATGGCACGGCAGACCTCTCCTGCCTCGCCTGCTGCTCCCCTCAGCAGTGTATTTCTGATCTGCCTGTTCTGCTCCCCACTCTGTCTCTGATGAACCCTCTTGCAGCCCCACGCCTCTGGCCTGTACCCCAGCTTGGATGTATAAATAAATAAATCTTAAAAAAAATCAGCTTCAAACATTACTTAAAATATGTTTTGTAGGACAAAGCCAATACTAACAAATCATTCTTATTGGACATAATTTTATTTATCTGTTTTTTTATTTTTTATATATTTTGCATCATTCTTCCTTTTTGTACGGTGCATGCTTTCTCCTCTCAGATGCAGACCCCGTAAAATTCCCATCACCAGTTCACCTGTGCACTATCACTATAGTCCCTTGTGTGCGTCCCTCCCTGTTTTGATCTCTCCCCCTCCGCCTCCTTTCCAGAGTGTCTCTGGTTAATAGTTGCCTGGTAATTTTATTTTTTAATTTATTGAAATTTTTTTTCCTTCTTGAACATAATTTTAAATATGTAAAATTTTAGTTCTCCACCTCTATCTAGGGAAGATAAAGCATCAGACATTGGTTTTGGACGAAGTATTTCTTCTTCATCTTTAAGGAGAACAAGTAAAGATAAGTCCATGTACGAAAATGATATTTTGTCTATATTCACTTATTTCTTCCCTAAAATTTGGGAGTGAAAAAAATTAGATTTTGGCAACATAATTCTTATTCTTCTCATAGTAATATAATTTCAAAAATGCTTATAAAATTATTGTGGAAAAGATCTTGGAAATGATAGCCAGGAAACCTGGCTTCCATGCTGCCTGCTGTGAATCTGCAGTGACACATGTCATTGTCACATGTCTGCTATGGGCTTACATGACTTTATGTCTGGGAGCAGGGTTAGTTTCCTCCTCTGTGGATGGACTCTTGCCTATTGCCCTTCTTTGTAATAGTGAAAGGAATCAAAACATATAATGAATGTGAAAATGCCTTGTAGATTATTAAATGCCTTGTAAAGATAATATATTGATATTTTTCATATAATTGAAATTGGTTGTGTTTTTTCTTCAAATGATAAGAAATTATTTTAGTACTGGTTTTGGATCTCCCATGGAAGAGAAATTAGAACCTTCTCCTGGGCGAAATATGGCTCCTAGCAAAAGTACCATCAAAGAAAGAGGATTTAGGTAGGAAATGTGTTACATATTTCTCAAACTGTAATCACATTTAGTTTTAATTATGCAACAAAGTTGGTGACAATAATGGTTAGCTTTTAAATAGAAAACTTTCCTTGTGGTATCACTATGTGGAACCAGATAAGACTCTTGAAATATATTGAAAAAGCAACTTTATTTTTATCTCTCCCTCTCTCTTTAATACTTACCTGGAGGGAATTTCTCATCTGTCTCTGGGTGAGAACCTGCTCACTTCAAATACTATAAAGTCCTTTAGTCACTTTAGTTGAAAAAGAGACAACACAAACAGTTGTCTCTAGTTGCTTATTTGAAAGTCAGTAATGAACTTGAACTTTTCTGCCCTTCCCCAGGGTGAACGGCACACCCTGGAGAGAGGCCCTCTTCTCCTTCCAGGTCTTCTGCTTCCTCACCACCTCCTAGTCGTGCTCACTAAATCTGTCACTTCAGGAAGAGGGAGGAAAGGGTAAAAGGACAAAGTCCTTACTTGATAGGAACAATTATTATGTGGTCACATGCCTGACATATGTACACATAATTTCTACCTGTTTACATTTTACTTAAATACATTTTTATTGTGGTGACATTGGTTTAAAACATTATAAAAGCTTTAGTTGTACAGCACAAATGACATCTACATCCACTATATCATACTCCCCACCAAAAGACTAGTTTCTACCCATCACCATGCACTTAACTCCCTTTACCAGTTCCTATCTCCCAACCCCATGTCTATATGTTTTTTTAAACATACTTTTTCTCTTGTGGAGACTTGCCTGAATTCTTCAAAAAACCACGTGGACCTCTTGCCACACTCCATGACCATTTCGCTATGGTAGACGTGAGTGCTATGGTATAGAAGGTCTCTGGCACATAGACTTAGCATCTACATTCTAAATTGTGACTGTCTGCTGAGGCCTCCTAAAGGGTAAGCAGTGCTTGCTCTCTTCCTCAGTCCTCGGAGCTGTTTATTTTCTCTCTCTAATGTTATCGTCTGTTTTTAGTCTCTGTCACTCACCATTCTGATGGCTACTTCTAATCTGCTTCTGCTATTCCAGCCCCCTGGACACCTTAAACCTTTCCCTTATCTTCCCCTCACCTCACTTATCTCCCCTTTCCCTCCTTACATCTTTTTCACTTTTCCTCCTTTCCTTTCTTCATTTAACTTCTTACTGGTTCTTCACTACTGAACTTACAGCTCCTTGAGGACAAGAACATGTTGAAATTTGAGACTTTTATAAGCTCATTTGTTAGTTCTAAGGGAATTTTGTTATGGGGGAGGGTAGATTTTCTAATAGACAGTGATATCTGCTGTATTGTTAGTTTTTAATAGTTTGATTTTGAAGCATCTAATAGTGAATTTCTTTGGTTTACTTTATTGAGATTCGCTGAATTTCTTGACCATTTAGATTTATGCCTTTATCCAAATTCAGAAAGTAGTTTCAGCCCTAAATTATTGAATATTTTTTTCAATACTACATTCTTTCTCCTATTCTTCTGAGCATTTGAAGATATCAATATTCGCTTTTTTTTTTATAGCACCACAGATTCCTGAGATTCTTTTAATCTTTTGTTCTATGTGTTTAACAGATAGTACAGTTTTTATTGATCTGTCTTCAAGTTCATGGATTCTTTCCTGTTATCTCCATTCTGTCTATTCGTGGAGCTGTATATTTCTAAGTGTTAGTAATTGTATTTTTTGCACATCAAAATTTTATTTTAAATTTATTTCTAAGATGCAACTTTCTTTTCGTTTCAAGAATGTTTGACCTGTTGGAGCACTTTATAACTATGTCATCTCAGCTTTGGTGTCTATTATCTTTTTTCATATGAGTTGAGATTTCACATGTTGAGTAATTATTAATAAATTGTAATATTGTGTTAGGACTTAAGACTATTATTAGTATTAATTATGGGAGATAGATAATTCTAATAAGAATGTATCCTTTTAACTCAGTTGGTTTGTTTTAAATGCCATCCATTGTTCTGTGGGTTATCAATCCATGTCTCCAGTTTTCAAAGCAAATTACTGTGGTAATTTGATCAATTCAGCCAACTAGTGTCCAGTTGAGATTTGGATGGTGGTCTTTCCCACAGTTCCAACATCAAAAATCTATGATCTAGTAGTGTTTTAGGTCAGAACCATGCATGTGTAGCTCAAGAGTAAGTTCAGAATTCATAAACAATTTTATAGGGTTGCTTTCCTGAGTTCCTCCTTCTCCATGTGGCCTTGTCTTTTCTGGTTCCTTGGCTGTCCACTTTGGTCCTCAAGACAGAAAGCTTACTGACAGAAAACTTACAGTCATGTCATGACTGTATGACTGCACCCATACTGCAGCCCAAAGGAAGAAAGACTGAATGAGTATGAAGCAATTTTAGGCTCTTATATGGGTGTCACCACTGCCACCATTGTCACAGGATTTCTTTGGGGTTGAGACACAGGAGAATGGAAAATGAAACGCAGGGCTTTCCTACATCCTTGCTATTACCTAATTCTTAGGAAATAGGTATTCTCCTTGAGTTCTCTCTCTGTGTTGGTGCCCACTTTCAGATTTTGGGCTATGTTTAGCTTAGCTTGGAGAATAGTGAAAGAAAAAAAGATAAATTAATTCAAAGATAGTAATTCAAATGATGATCTGCTCTGAACTTCCAGCAACTGCTTACTTTTCAGAGTTTTCAAACAAGTTTTGTGCATCTTGTTCATGTTTACGACTTTCTTCAGTAAGAAAGACATTCCATGTTACCTGAAATGAGAACTCATATTGTTTTTCTTCTACTCATTAATCAGTGAGGGAACCAGTGAGATAGGAATACTGGTTCAAAGAACATCTGAGGAGCTAGGTATTTGTATTCAATTAATTATAGAATGTTAGAAAAAGATTGATGACTTACACAAAAAGTGGTTAACATCCTATGACACAATACACTGTAAACTTTGGGGGCAATCTTTTCATTGTACATAAATAATTTGCATCTCTACTAGAAAAAAATCTACATGTTAACTAGCAACTTGTCCAATTCAGGAAATTTTAATTAATATTATCTTTTAATTAAACAATAACTTTATAATATGGAGCTAAATATATTTGCCTAGATAATCAGAAGACTCTTTGCCCCTGCAGATGACGTGGAAATTATGTGTCATCCTTTTTTCATTCTTGGCTTTTTTCAATGTTTTGGTAGTTTTTCTAAAAATTGTGATATATATTCTTTTACAGAAAGTTTCAAGTAAAGCAGGAGATAACATTAGACTGGCATAGGTTTCCAGGAAAAACGGCATTTTTTTTTCAATTCAATGAATGTTTATTACATACCTACTAAGCAGCTGTGCAGAAGATAAATATGTGATTTTTATAACTATCATGTAGCCATCTTGAAAATCATTCCCTCCTGTACAATATATAAACTATAAAACTCTATGTTGTCATTTAAAATCTGGAAACTATATATGATACGGTTGTTGAGGTATAAAATAGTGTATTTCTGTGATGCTCCTCAGATTAACTCCAAGCACAGTACTTATTTTGTGATTTTGATTGTTTCTGTTTTCTCTCAAAGAAGAGGCAAAGGAAAGAAAGAAGAAGAAAAACTGAAGGAGGAGGAAGAGTGTACAGTAGTCCCCAAAATTACTGGAGAAGGAAGTCCTGAAAAAGAATGGTGCCCTCCCTGTGACCCTGACTTCCGTGTTTATGTGTATGAAGTGACCAAGTCAATACTTCCCGTAACGAATATTAAGGAACAGATAGAGACTCTTGCAAAGTAAGTTATATACAAGTATATATACATTTGATTTCTGAAAAGTGTTTTTTATTTTGGTGGTTTGCAATTTTCAGATAACTATACTACAACAAAGTAGAACTTTACAGCCCCATTACCTCTGACGCTGAAGAAGAAATACAATAAATTGAAAAAAAAATTCTCAATTTCTATTTTAGGTGCCAAAACCAGAGTGAGGATCTAGAAATGAGTTAAAGAAAGATGGCTTTGTTATTTTCTCTAGCTAAGCCATTAAAAGCATCTTTCAATGCGGTCCTGAGTTGTGGTGAATGAATCAAAAGTTTTCAAATTAATTTATTCCTGAGGTAGATGGAGTCCTCACATTTTAAAGAATTATTCTTTTACACAAATGGTCATCTTGTATTGTTATGCTATAGGTCTGATATTTTGTATTTCACATTGCTTGAAGTGGGGGTGTGAGTATTCTAAGAGATGGCCGATTGGTCAGACTCAGAGCTCTACGAAAGTGAAGTTGCCTTCTTTACAGCATCTAATCTGATGCCACTAAGAAGAGGCTTAGAACTTCAATGATAGGTGTAAGGGACTAGGAATCACTAGGAATGGAAAATAGCTCTGTGACTGACGCTGACCAGGGGGTGAGCTGCTGCTGCATGGTGCAAGAGCTGCAGTCTCTGTGGGGGCTTGTACTACTGCAAATAGCAGTGGGTTGCAAAGACCAAGAAAGAAAATGAGTTTTGCAGTGAGACTTAGAAATTCCATCTCTATATGTGACGCTTATACCTAATATGTAAACATTCCTGTACGGACCAATATTAAGAGTAAATTTTTTAAAATCAAAGAATGTAGATTTTACATCAAAAGAATATAGATTTTACATCAAAGAATAAAATTTTAAATATTTGTTAAAAAAAAGTGAGTTGCAGTCATCAAACCTGGATGTGATAACTCCCAAGAAACACAACCACCAGATCACTGACTTCTCAGCCAGAACTTGCAGATCAGAACATTTTTGACTACTGAAGTTTTCCTGATATCCTTGAGAAGTGATGACTCAAGCAGAAATCTCATTCAGCTCATTTCAACATTTGTCAAATTTTCTCAGGCTTCGTTCCTATCAGAAATGCTTTTCATCATTTCCAAATAATTGCTGCTGCTTCACCCCATACCAAGCTAGAGATACAAATTTGCTCCCATGCCTTTGGTTCCTTAACAATCATTAGAGCACTGACTGGGCAGAGCTGAGGGGCAGCTCAGCTGCCCTCCACCCAGTCCGTTGTCTTGTTTTTTGTTTATTTCTCTTTGATATTAACATTGCTTTTAAAATCTGGTCCCACATATCATAAGACAAAATTTTCTTTAAAATTTGCATTTGTTTCTCTGAGTATGAGTGAAATAAGCCAGAAGGAAAAAGAAAAATATTGAATGGTTTCACTTATAGCAGGAATATAGGGGAGCCAAATAAGACATCAGGAGAAGAAAATAACACACAAAACAAAAACAAAAACTAGAGACATTCTACAGGGGCGGGGGAGGAAGAGAGACCAAAATAGGGGAGAAAAGAGCACAAGGGACTATGGTGATGGTTCGTTCACAGATGAATTGTTAGTGGGAAACCTATGAGGAATACACAATAATGTAAAAGATATGAATAAAAAATAAATTAATAAAAAATTTTCATTTGCGTCTTTGCCCCGAAAGTGCCTTAGTTGACAGAGGGTTTTTGCAAGTGTGTTGACTGACTTCTTCAGTGAGAGCCTAATCCAAGAAACACCCACAGGCAATGCACACGTACATACTTCCTTCCTACTCCCCACCTAAGTTACTCATTTTTCCTTTTTGCCTCTTCCTCTATTCTCTAACTTCAGTGTTATGTAAATATTTTGTCTTTCTCTAAATTAAAAACAAAAACAAAAATTTAAATGAAAAAACTATAAAAGTTGAGAATACTTGTGAGTGTAATGGAAAAATTTCCTGTATCTTATTTTTCAGACTAATTCCTTAAAAGGACCATATGTTAGTACGATGCCTTACATTTGATATTAAAACATTTAAAAATAGTTTCAAGGAGCATATAACATTTTAAAATTGAATTGATAAAACTTTGATGTGATATTGATTTATATCTTACAATTACTGGGAAAATTTACATTGATTTCTTGCTGTTGAAAGGAATTTTTGGCATTTCATTTCATATATGATAGCTTGAATATAATAATCATATGTTAACAAATTAGAGTAAATATATTTTCAAAAGTAAAGCAAACACGGGATGCAGTTTTTATACATATAATTATATTCAAAATATCTAAAATGAGATGTTAAACTTGACTGATTTGATTTCAATGTAATTGACACAGGTATGTGGCAGAAAAAATGGGTGGTCCAATTTCAAAAGAGAAACTTAATGATTTCAGCTGGGAACTTCATGTAAGTGAACTAAAATTTCAACTTAAATCCAATGTTATACCAATTGGACTCATCAAGAAAGGAATCTTCTACCATCGAGCTTTGCTTTTCAAGGTATTTAAGATATTTTGCCTCATTTGCCATTAGGAAAAAATGTTTTATCTTTATCATAATGGAGTGAGCTGGTTGCCAACATGTTACAGGATAATATTAACCCTATCATTTAGATGTACTTCTCTTTGACACACATGTGTATGTATCTATACATTCATATATATATATACACATACATATCTATGTCTTTGCCAAACTGTTAGAAACATATTCATTCAATAGTTATCATTCAACTACTATAGGTCAGGCCTCTTCTATGGTCTGAGTATATGCAGGTAGTATGCTGCATGCCAGGTGTACCTATGCCAGACTTGTGGGGTCCAAAGTGATGTCAGGAAAGGTTTTGGGGGGAAGGTGATATACTGCATGAGCATTAAGAAGTTACATAGGATTTCAACAGGTAAAGAAGGAAAACAAAAATATTCTAAACAGTAAACATTCTATACAGAGTAATGGGTATGAGAGTCGATGGTCCATTTGAGGAATGTAGAGGAAGTTGTCTGGATGGAGAGGTGTTATATGAGGCTAAAGGATCAGATCATAAACCATCATATGTCTTTGCATTTGATACTAAAATCGGAATAGTCACTGAAAGCACTAACATAATTTTGAAAGATAAATCAGGCCCAGAATGGGGAATGACTCAGAGCAGGGGCAAGACTGGAGACAGGAAGACCATTTGGAAGGTCACTGGAGCAAGAATAATGCCAGTCTTTGCTATTTCCTTGGGTTTCCTGCTCTATAAATTCTTCCTACTCTCCTGTCTAAATCTCTTTCTATTAGCTCTTTGTCCTTTAAAATCTAAATGAAATTTATAATATTTAAAGGGCAACACAAACCTTTTTTTCACAGTATGTATACAATATAGGTCCTGTTACCATGACCACCATTGTTTTTGAGTTATGTGTCAACTATAACTGTAAAGAATCTGAAAGTGCCAAAGGTTGAAACTGTCTTATTTTAAACACAAGAAAACTGATAATTTATAATTTACCCAAAGTCAACCAGCATTATATCTGGAACTTGAACCATGACTGTCTGTACCAACAACCTAGCATACTGTTTCTGTCCATAGATCATCCTCATTTCCAGTCAAATCTCAGAGTCATCACGACTCCTTAGCATACTTCTCATTTTTCTCAACTCACTGCAGTCTGGCCTTTGTTCTGTCTCCATAAGGAGCTCATTCAAGTCAACAGGAGGTAGTATCACCTTAAGGTTAAGAACACAGATTCTGGAGAGAAGATTCCCTCTGTTTTCTCATTAGGTCACCAGTTGGAAAAATTATGTGATCTCAGTTTTATTCTCAAGAAAATGGGGGTATACAGCAGTATCTATTTCACAGGGTTGAAATATATTTCATGATTGAAAGTGCCTTGATATGAAGAGATCCCTAAAATTAAAAAACAATTATGTTTTTATTTTTGATTCTGGAATCCACTAGAATATGAATGTAAAGTTATTCTTGTAGCAATTTAGTGGAGTTGGGGTGGGAAGCAGGTTAGGCTTCCACATATTCAGGCAATTTTCTGACACCACACACTCTTCCTGGAGAATGTCAGATCACACATATTGAGGGCTCAGTCCTACATGACAACCGGTCCCAATTCTGCTCTTCCTGCCCTGTTGCACCTATCACCATTGCACAGAATAAATCAACCACCAGTCTTTGCCTCCATTCATTCCCAGTGTATATCACCCACAAAAAGCATCCTAGACGCATGGAAAGGTTGATAGATGTGCTAGTGCTTCATGCCTGTGAAACAGCTTTTTTCCAATGACATTATCAACCTTGTGCTGATGCAATGCAGTGTAACTGCCTGAAAAATGTCATTTCCCAGCAGCACTACAGATTGAGTCTACAGAATCTTGGGGAATAAGGGATCTTCGTATATTTTATTGGCTCCTATTATAATATTCCCCATTTTTTCAGCCTCCCTTCTAAGCACTTCTTTCCAAGAGTTGCCTATTTCACCTCACCCAAGATGGGCCTTAACAAAAGATTTTTGCACCCCTCTCCCTCCTCACTCTTGGTTGATCTCATGTTTTCTCCCACAGGCTCTGGCTGATAAAATTGGCGTAGGTTGCTCTCTGGTTCGAGGGGAGTATGGCAGAGCCTGGAATGAAGTTAAGATCATGAATGAATCTCGTAAGGGAGTGACTGGGGGTGTCCCACCCCTTGAGGAATATATAGTTGACCTCATGTTTTCTCCAGGCAGACTGATGAAGTTAAGAAGCAGAGAGGCAGAACTTTACAGACATTTCTAAACTATCAAATGAACACAAACAGGATTCAAGCAAGAAATTGATTTATATGCTTTCTATGAAGTTCACCAATTGATTTTAATTTTTTTTTTTAATTCAAGATCCAAAATGTTCTCTCTGGGTAGAAATGAGGACACCTGGATTGAACTTAGTTGTGCTTCTGATTGCAGGCTTTTAGCAACAGTTCCTTATGATTAGGTCATATTATACTCACTGTACCTCCTATAAAGCTTATTATTGTCAAAGGTAACCCACCAAACTGTTTCCTAAGGAGCAGTCTGCCCTTCAGGAGCCATGCATAAAATCACCCAGTTGCTGTTCCCAGGACAAATCTGTGGCCTCATGACTGCCACTCTTCAGGCCCAGAAAGCCTCAGGAACACTTGGTTAAATAAATTCAATAGCTTTTTAATGCTTTCTGTTACCTTGTCTCACTTCATAAAGATTATTGATAGTTTGAATATTTATAGATCTATCTTAGTATTCCAAATTCTTTTAAAACTTTTTGGTTCATGTTCCTTAATAATCATTAAGAACACAGTTTAATGTACTTCAGTGAACTAAAAGTATTCTAAACGCTTTTTCCATATCTTCTTGTCTGTGTGGACCTGAAAATATACCTTCAATTGAAAACAATTCTGATTTTTCTTAACACATTTTAATGCTCAGTCATAAAAAAATACTATTTTAAATGCATAAAACTTAAATTTGGGGGGATATTTAGAAATGTAGAAATAAAGTGAATATTTCTTGTGTAACTGTTTTCAAGCATAGATTTCAAGTGGTAAGGCAAGAATAGGATGAATCTCATGAACTATACATTTCCTAGTTGGACTTTAGACCTAAAATTTACTTGTGTAGTCATTTTACTGTTTTTTTAAGTTAATTTGATTTTAGAAATTAAGGCTAAAATTATAAAGAGAAAACATAAAATAACTACCAATATGTTGAACAAATATACAAGAAAAACTATACTACTTTAAAATGAAATCTGATTAAATAAATATCTAATTTTCTTGATGGAAAACTAAGCAATATAAAGATTTCCATACTCCCCATATGAATATATACATTTTATATAATTTCAATTAAAATCACAACATATTTTCTTTTCTGGGACTTAAGAAATAGCACAATTTATCTGGATGAAAGAATGCTATAAGACACTCCAAAACAAATGTAGTAAGTCATAAATATAAGGTAGCACCATAAGTGGCTACAAAACATGAATAATTACTGGATTTTGTTAACGTAAACTGGAATTCAGATTAGTTCCCAGAAAGCACACTCTTTCAGCAGCACGGTGGTGACACTTCACTAGACTAAACCTTCAGACACAAACTTTCCTGACCAGAACACCAGAACTCTGGAAGAGATAAAAAACACTCAACTATGAGGAACTAACAACATATTTTTTAAAAAAGCAACAAACAACATAATTTTAAGAAGCTTAACAGAACCAGTCATAACTCAAAATTATGGACTTATTACATAGGAAAATTTTTATTTGATAAAACTTGGGAGAGTTTTGGTGCAGTCATGTATGCTGTTTTAAAAGCTCACATTCCTAATTACTAAAGTCGTTAGGAAGTTAAAATGAATTTCAGTGGCTCAAGTATTGGGCTGATAGAAATAATCATTTCCCAATCTTCTTAAAAAAGTCACTTCAAACAAACACAATTCTGATACTGTTTTACCTTTCTCTCAGTTCAACCTGGGAAAGAAAAACACAAGTATACGGCTTTAGAGCCATTTTAAACAACGTCATTAAATTGAGAGTGTTCTTTAAAAAACGTTTTTGTCATTTCTATCATGTGGAAAAGTGCAAATAGAAATTCATGGAAATCAGAGGTAAAGAAAGCAGGTTTACATTTTGTCAGATGTTTGCTAACTGCAGAAGGCAAGGTCATGGTCAAAATTCAGACTCATTTAAACTTTCATAGCTCAGCCAATAGCTCAGGTCATGTCTCCTGATCCTAAGGATTAAAACTGCAGGAGTTTCTTGATGTAAGATTAGCAGGAGGTTATTTCACACCCTCAAACGTCAGCATTGCCAGCAGCAGCGCATCTTCACTACCTCTGGTTGAGTGTGAAGCCAACTGTTCGAAACTTCTCCTCCAGTCTTAAACAAATCGGCAATCCGATGCAGCCAACTCAACATCGTTTTCCTTACCAACCTGCCAAGATCCCCTCCAGCTGTCAAGACCCTCCTCCCCCAATCTGTCCTTAGCCCAGGCCAGCCCTCTGCAGGTGGACTTGGGCTGGTTCCCCAAGGTGTGGAAGATTCTCAGCCAAATAGCTTTTCATCCACCCACAGCGTTAGGGTTTTGTGTTAGAGGAATACAGTGAGATGCTAAGCTCCATTCCCATACTCACTTAGACGTTCTTTGTCAAAAAAGACCCCGTGTGTCCGATAATACCGCGTTTAAAGGACAAAAAGGACCTAAGCACTAAAGCCACGGCCCCAAACTCTCTCATCTCCTGTTTCCGCGGAGACCCTTTGATATGGCGGGGGAACCTGGCCACCTCCACCGCCCCCAGCAGAATGGAGCAATCGCCAGGATTTTGGTTCCAGAGTCCCCGCCAGGGATGGCAGCCCAGATGAAGCCGTGCGAGCACAAACTTCCCACTTCTCGGGCTGCAGGGACGCAACGGCTGGCGCGGGCAAGGGAAGGGAGAAGGTATGGGTGCACTGGCCTCAGGGCTCGAATGCAGCTGGAACCCCTTGTCCTACAGGTCCAAAGGGGTTCACAAAGCGCCGGGTGGCCGTTCACCTCTGGGCCTGGGCAGTTCCTTAGGGAGCCGAGGTCTAGGACTCTGCTCTGGCTCCAAGACTCGCAGCAGCTGCAGTAGCAGGAGGGGAGCAAAGAGCAAGAGGATGAAGAAAGAGTGTAGGCGCCAGCCCAAGCCCTCACTGAATGGTTCACTCTCCCACCTCCACCCCACATCAAGACGCTGAGCAGCGGATCGTTGGCTCAAAAGAGCCCCGCTTTCTGCGCTACGAAGTGCTACTTCTTGGTCTTGGTCTTGCTCTCTAGGACGGAGGACACCAGGTTGCCGGGGGTCGCCATGGCTGCCGCTTCAGTCCCTTCCTCCGAGGCCGGGGACGTGCCTTCTCTACACGCTGGCCCGGGAAGCAGCCGTATTCCGCCCCCCTCGCTCCCCCCTCCCCCCAGGCGGCGGCCCTGGCGCACCGAGTCCGTTTCCACCCAACCAGCGGGCTGCGCCCTGCTCAGCCGGTTCAACAGATCCACCGGGATCTAGAAGGAGGCTGATCTCAGATCGCGCCCCACAGGGACCCCGAGCCCGTCCCCACTTTGTTGGCAGTCGGCCCCGCCGCGCGTCTGGCGACCTCCTGGCGGGCGCAGGCGCGGTGACGCGAGGGCGGGCGGGCAGCAGCCGCGGCGCCGCCTGGCGGGGCGCGGGGAGGCCTCGCGAGCAAAGTGAGGCAGTGGGCGCGGGGCTCCGGTCTGTTAAGCTGCAGCCTCGACCTCTGACTCCTACTCGGCGTCCCAGAGGTAAGGCTGCCTGTGCGCAGGCGAGCTCGCGGTGACCACCCAGTGCTGGCTGAGAAGGCCGCGAAGTTAATGTGCGATGCGGGGAGAATGAAGAGCCCCATTAAGACATTCCCTTGTGCTCCCCAGGTGGAAAAGAAATGGGGAGAGTGCAGAGGAGCCGCCAGCAGCAGTGGTCAGACCAATGAAGGAGTCTGTGGGAACGTTCCCACATACTGGTGCCAGGAGTCAGAGTTAGTGAGAACGGAATGTTACAAGGAGACTTGGGCTTCCCTAGCGTGGAGGGAAAGGACCTGGGGACGTCGTTGGCTGCCTGGGTCTGACTATGAAATAACCTTCTTAATTCCTTTCGGTCTTTGGGATCCTGAACTTGAGCCTTCCACACGCTGATATAGAAGGTAGACTCCCGTCAAACACACTGACTGTAGTGCCCACCATTGCGACCACCATCCCCCGCGCACCGGAAGGACCTTGGGTGGTTCATGGATTGTATAGTTCTTCCACTTATTTGAGCAAATCACTTAACCTCTGAGAGATAATCAGAGATAGGTTAAATCCTAAAATATAGCATATACTATACTCAGGTATACTAAAGAAAACCTAGAGGAAAAATTGATGTGTATATTTGAAACACCTCCAAAGAAATGCAACTTTTAGATTAGCTTGAGGAATATAGGGGATATAATATATAATACAATACATAATAATAAATAATATAAGGAGCATAATTTCCGTGCTGTTGTATCCAATAGTAAGAGGTGGGATGGCTCCAATGGTCTTCATTGCCTTGAGAACTTTATTAATTTAGGCTTTATTCATTTTATCTTTCATATTCAAATTTGATTCAAAACAGTGATATAGTAAAACTTGATAAAATTGAACTCAGGGACTAATCTGAAATCAGAAATAGGTTTGGTGTTTTCCGCCATTTATTCATCACATATGTGTTGAGATCCTAGAGGATTCTGGACTTAAAAATGAATGAGATACACTCCTTGTCCTTGAGGAACCCATAGTTTAGTGGAGAAGATCCAGCCATGAGTCAGTTATTCTCAGTACTGTGTGGTATTTCAATATGCTACAGCTAGACTATAGCAATGCAGGGAAGAGGGCCACTTGAATAGCTTGTGGGGTTAGGAGAAGGAAAGGAAAGTGGGTGATCTGAGCCAGAGAAGGAGATCCTGAAATGCCCATGCTTGAGCTAAAAAGAAGTTCATGCAGCATAACCACAGTATATTTTTATTCCATTGTTCTCTTTACATGAAAAGTAGTTTAAATATTCCTTTTAAAAGTTCAAATTGTACAGAAGAACAGGGACAAAAAGGGAAAGTTGCTTCTCCCATTCTACCACCCCATCCCCTCTCCTTTCTACTAGTCCACTTCTACCCTGAGCTCCTCCCTTCCCCCTCCCCTTATTCCCATTTGTATGGGAATATAGGTATCCCAAATTTTACAAAAGTTTGAATTATGCCACTACTCTTTGACAAAAACCTACTTTCCTACCTGCTTTTGTTAATGAAAAACAATGTGCAGTTTTGCTTTTACATCAAAGCAGCAGCCTTTCTAGAAGCACTGGCTTTAGTGAGAAGGGTACTGCCAAGGCCCTTTATACAAATGGTATGTGTATCATAGGACTCGTGCTTTTGCTGCATGGCAGTTTGATTTTAGGCTTTATGTGTTATTGGGTAGATTTGGTAGATTAATTTTGGTTTCCAAATGCTCAAAATGTTTCCATTCAAATTAATGGTAATGCTTCTTCCTTTTATACCATTTCAGTGTAGGAAAGGTTTCCTTGGGAATCCTCTTTCACATACCCAGGACAGGTGTATATGGAACATACGGCTTTATGACTTGCTTCCTTTCTACTTAACACTATGCCCTGGAGATCTTTCCATACAGGAGTAAAAGGGACTGGTCTCATTTCATAAATCTCATGTATATTAAATTGTCATTTTCTTTATCTTGTGTTTTGTTTACTGATTCAGTTCTTGGCTGAATACCAAATAACTTGATTAAGCTCCTAGATAAATATGACCAGGGTCAGTTCTGAGTTTACTCATCCTCCACCAGGTCAATATTAGTGAAAGTCATTCCCTTTCCTAAGAGTGACCTGGGCATTGGAAACACTCAGGAAGGGTTAGCTATTTTTAGTAAATGTGTCCTTTTGATAAGCAACTTATTTTCAAACTATCAACTTATTTTCAAACTATCAAAAACCTGTAAAATTAGATTATACCATATAGCTGATCACCTTCCTTTTGAGGACCAAGTTGTAGAGCATTTAGGAGAAGATAGCAGTAGTGGTTTGAGGTTGTTCCTACCTCCTTCTTAAAAGGGAGCAAAGGAAACAAAGTGCAGCTGATTCTGGAGAAAATCAAGTCAAGTTTTGTTTCCCATTTGGATGTTCTGTGTAGAAATGCACATCACGACATAGAAATGCATATCATGACACCCAGAATTCCTTCATCACTGCTCTGCTCCCTCAGTCCAGAGCAAAGAGGATTTTCTCAGGCTGAACTTCCACAGATCTACCTCAGAAAAAAAAAAAGTCAAATTATTCCTATTTTCGGACTTGTGCTTAGGAAAAGGGGGCAGATTACTTGGTTCAACAGACTTTCTGGGACATTAAACAACAGTGTCTTGGGGGTTTTTTTTTTTGTTTGCTTTTTAAGGGGGAGGAGATAATTTAAAAAGAAAAGCTAACCGATTTTCCAGTTTTATTCTCTAAATAAAACATTTTTTTTCTCAAGTGCTCCTTAGATAACACTCTCTTAATTTTTCTAGTTTGTTTCCCAGGATATATATATAAAACAATTACCAAGAGGATAGCGTTGATTCTTTCCTTTTTCTCTCCTATAATCCACAAGACTGAGGTGGCTTGTATGACTGCAGTTTCCCTGGGCAGTTTCTGCACTGTGTGTGCGGTGGGGGAGAAGCAGGAGGGAAGGGGGAATGTATTTCCCCAAGAAAATTTCCTCTGCTAAGTGCTAAAAAAGTTATTGATTAAACTAAGTTATATGTAGCTATGAATGACTGCAAGATCATTAACTCTGCCAGAAATTGCAGTTTAAAAAGAGGATTCTTGCTAGCCACAAGCCTTTCTTTTGGGTAGTTTTTGATGTATTCTAACAAAATCAAAGGAAACATTTCAGATAGTGTGAGGCAGGACTGATTTTTATTACTTCTGCTTTTGTCTACCTTCAGGTTTTCTAGAAGCTCCATATGCTTTTCCACAATGTTCCTTGCCATGCTAGCATGGAGAGGTGGAAAAGGGAAGAAGGACTGTGCGCTAGCGAATGTGAGTGTCAGGGATTTCTGAGTGAAGGACACTATGAAGGTAACTACACGGTGTTTTCATTTCCTCTTGCTTGAAGATACAAGTTATGATGTGAAATTATATCATTTACTTTTCCTCCTGTAAATTATTATACATATACACCTATATGTACATATAAAAGTAGTTCAGCTTTCTATTTCGAAAGCAAATTATCTGGCTTCATTGATATCTTCAAACTTGCTTGTGGCACTTACATCCCTGGGACCATATATGGAGAATTGCTTTAACTGAGTTATATATCTTGCCTGTGTCAGTGAATTAAGAAGAAATAACCCTGCAAAATTCATGATCACTTTTACTGTATGGATATTGTTAAAATGGGCTTCATTGCATCACTTGATGTCCTGTTTATGGGAATCCTTAGGACACTTAATGTAAAGAAAGAATAGTTGTGCTTCTCTTGACCAGGTGGTTTGGTTTTATAATAGAGGCATCATGTTTTGTTTACTCTTTGCAAAGACTGCTAGAAAACTTAGAGTAACCCTGTGGTTCAGCCTAAGGAGTTATAGTGCATGACATGTACTGGCCTTATTCCTGTCTCCATCTAAATCCCAATTCTTTTGTATATATTCCTAATTCATGCTTTTTTTAAAATATAGAGTATGTACATTTCAAAAGTGCCTTAAGTTCTTTTTTTCTTCCAGTTTTATTGAGAAATAATTGATATCCTTCACTTTAATTTTATGGTGTACTGCAAGGTTTGATTTTCATATTGTGAGATAATTGCCACATTAGATCCAGCTAACATCCACATTGCCATACAAATGCAATAAAAAGGAGAAAAGTTTCACCTTGTAATGAGAACTCTCAGGATTTACTTTCCTCACCACTGTCCTCTGTACCATACTGTGGTGTTAGTAGAGTCATCTTAATTCTTTTGGAGAGAAGAGTAGTTCAAGAGCATGGGATCTAGAGCCAAGTATCTCATTTCAAATCCCCATTTCACTGCTTACTGACTTTACTTGGGCAAATTGTTTAATGTCACTAAACCTAGGATTCCTCAGCTTCAAAATGGGGGTGGTAGGTTTTACTTCATAGAGTTTTGTGAGGGTCAAAAGAGACAAGCTATGTACAAGGCTGAGCACAGTGCCTGGAGTGTAGGGAGGGCTCTCAGCATATCCATGTCATTATTGTTGTTACTAACAGGGTTTTATGTTGATATTATTAGCAAACATGATGTAAAAATGCATAGATATATAAAATCATAGATTTTAGGAAATTAAAATGTTTCTGTCTCTCCAGTTTATCTGAAATTCTGATGACTTGATATACACAGCAAGAAGTCATTATTTGGAAATAAATTTAAAGGGTTAACAACTCAAATCAAGGCAAAAAATTACACTTGATAATTATCATAAGCCAAAGATGTCTTAAATAGAAATATAGTGCTTTTCTGCTTCCGTATTTCTCTTTTACTGCACATATAAGCATGTGTCTTTTTATGTAGTAGTTCTAGAAGTGTTAATGAAATGAAATGCAGGAAATTATCCTTTCTTGCAATTTAAATGAAATACTGCTCAGATAATTTCAGAAAGGAATTTTTCAGACACAAGAATAGGTTCTTATGACATGAAAAACCAGAAACAAAGCTCAATCTAATTTTGCAAGAGTATAGCCATGTGCTGAGAGCACCATTTCATTGTTAAAGATACAGATTTAATTTCGTGTGACAATCTGGCATCAGAATTGTCCCCTGATCTCTTTTTCCAAATAGTTCTGTAAATGTGAAAATGCAATCTAATAGGAAAAGATTAAATTTGTGAGACTCTACTTGCAGGATGTTGTGGTTATTATGAAGGTAGTAAATGAACAAAACAGATTAAGGAAAATGCCAATGACAGTTGTATGATCTAACACATCTAACATACAACTAATGAGAACTGTATGTGCACAATAAAATATCTCCAGTATATAAAATATTACAGTAATATTTATATTACCGTCACATTTATCAAATAAATGCAATAAATCCTCAGGGCTTCACAGTAATTTATGCAATATTTTGTTGTCTTTACCAAAAAGGGAAATTTTGTATTATAATAGTATCAATACTGTCTAGCAAATCTTTTACATTTCTTTAATTAAGATAGTTAAAGTTAACATTTTACTTTGAAAGGAATGTAGCTATAAAACAGTTCTTAGTGGCTTACCCGTAAATATTTAAACATTTTTCTATTGTTTATAAGAAAATAAAGACCATGACAATTTACTACAAAAAAATTTAATATGAAGGTTTATATCATTCGTATTTCTAATGATTTTCTTTTTTGCATTACAAAGCTCATTTTAGAGTTCATTATGCTTTTTAAAAATAGAGATGTGTTTAGCTGTTTTAATAGCACACAATCTGTGATTCTCCATTTAAATTTCATTTGATTATACAGAATTCCAGTTGTCCCAAAGTATACATTACAGATTTGAGGTCCTGTGACATTTTTTTCTTTCTTTTTTCAGTCTTGTACAATGATCTTTGAAGAAGTACTTAGGAAATCTTTGATCATATGTTCCAAATTGTCAGTCCAACATAGACCAACATAATGCTTTGTAGATGTACTGCTCTCTGTAATGTGTGGATATTAACATTTTTATGTTGCCTACTTAGTGGTTGTTATGTTGCCCTTGACAGTTCTGCTCAGTTCCTTTCCCTCATGTTTCTCATCTGTTCCTAGAAGAGCAACTCTTCTTCTATTTGAATGGTGCTCATCACACTTGTGAATCACACTTAGAAAACTGTGATGGAGGATGAGACACAGAGCATCACTGATCTGTTTTTCAAGGATCTTTCTTTGATCTCATTTATTCCCATACTAAGTATCATTGTTGCAACTTGTGGACAGTAAAACTAAGCATAAACAGAATTAATGGATTTCTAAAGTAAGGAGAGGAACTCAAATTGGAAGCTGACAATTCAGAACCTTAGTCATCTATTTTAAACTGTTAAGTGTTTTGACTTTCAGACAATTCTGTGAAAAATTTAGCTGTGATCTAGAAGACCGATTTTTTTCCTTTGCAGTTTTTTGAAATTGCACTGAAGTGCACCTTTGCACTTGAAAGAAACAAAGTTGTACAGACTGTCCAATATTGCTTAATAATTTACCTACATTAATTCAATTTAATTCTTATAGTATCCCTCAGAGGCAAATGTTGCTGTCATCATTTTACAGACTGAAAAGCAAAAACAGAGATTCTAAGAGATTCAGCATAAGTTTAGCTTCCTGGATGAGATAGGGGATTACTATTAATTGGGGTGGGGGGGTGGGGGGGTGGAAGATACCATTGTTAACTGTTATGGACTATTTTCTTCACATTTTACTATAAATTTTTAAGTACTTTCCAGAAATTTTTATACTTAAAAATATGCAAGGTATAATGACAAGTGTGAAAAGACTTTCTTGTTCTAGAATATGCAGCCTTCTTTTCATGGAGCATCAACTATTCAAAGACTTGGAGAGAATATACTGTTTCCATATAAAGGTAACCTTGATATGGTGCAGTTAACCAAAATGCACTCATGTTCATATGATGTTGTAAAATAAAACAAAAGACTTTAGAGAAATGTAAGGAAGCTTACAGTGATGTTCCAAACTTTCTAGGTGCAAGTTTTAATTCTTTTCTGGTGTTGGAGCCCTTGATGAAAAGTTTGAGGAACCCTGAGGTTCTCCTTTAATTTTTGCCTCTATTATTTTGGTTTTGCCAAGTCACTTCATGTTAGTCTTTCAAAGCCTATGAGAGTTTACTTAGTATAATTAACTTTGGAAAATGAATTACTCTCCCTGGGAAGATGCAGACCCAATATATGAAAAAACAAAACTGTATCTAGAGAACAAAAAAAGTTCTTTTAGCAATGACGGATTGTAATCAAATATCTTTACATCAAAGCCAGTCAGCTGTGTGGTGACTTTAGCAATGAGAGCAAGAAATGTCTGGGTTCTGGGCGCCTACCAGTAGAAACCCCAGAACCCTGAAACTCTGTAACATCTTCATCTCTGTCTGTGTCCCAGAGGACTCTCATGATTTTTTTGATGTTCCATTCATCTGCCCTTGGGTACTTAGGTTGTTTCATTGTTTAGCCATTGTTAATACTGTTTCAATGAACATGGGAGTGCATATATCCTTACAAGTTAATTGTTTTGCATAATTTGGGTAGATAACTCAGGAGTGGAAATGCTGGATCATATGGTAGATCTGCTTTTAATCTTTAAAGAAGGCGCCATATGTTTTGCATAGTGCTTGGACCAATCTACTTTCCCACTAACAGTATATTAGGGTTTCTTTTTTTCCATGTTCAAGCCAATGCTTGTTCTTTCTGGTCTTTTTAATATGGAGCATCCTCACAGCTGTGAGATAGTTCATTGTGCTTTTGATTTACATTTTCATGATAACTGGTGATGGTGAGAAATTTTTCATGTGACTGTTGGCCACCAGTATGTCTTTGTCAAAATGTCTATTTAGCAACTGGGCCAATTTTTTGATTGGGTTATTTGTTTTCTTTTGTGTTTTTGTTGAGTTGTATGTGTTCTTTATAGATCATGGATATCAGCCATTTTACAGATATATGGTGTGTAAATATTTTCTCCCATTCAGTTGAATGTCTTTATGTTTTACTGATGGCTCATTTATTATGCAGAAGCTTTGTAGTTTAATGTAGTTCCATTTGTTTATATTTACTTATTTTTTTCTTGCCATTGGAGGTGAGTACATGAAGACATCACTTAAACAATTTGGTGGTGTTTTGCCTCTGTTTTCTTCAATGTATTTTATGGTTTGGGGTCTTATATCCAAGTTTTTAATCCATTTTGAATTAATTTTTGTGGAAGATGTGTGATGATAATCTATTTTCAATCTTTGCATGTGACTATCCAGTTTTCCCAATACCATTTGTTGAAGAGACTCTTTCTTCTGTGTATACTGCTGGCTCTTTACCATAGATTACCTTTCCATAGATGTGGATTCAGTTCTATTCAATTGGTCAGTGTGTCTGTTTTTTATTCTAGTACCATACTGTTTTGATTATTGTAGCTTTGCAATATAGTATGAAATCTAAAATTGTGATACCACCACTCTTCCTCCTTTAAAAAAATATTTATTTATTTATGCATACAAGATCTGGGGTGTAGGCCAGAGGTGTGGAGTGGTGAGAGTATTCACCAGAGACAGAGTTGGGGGGCAGAACAGGCTGCTGAAGCACACTGCTGAGGAGAACAGCAGGTGATGCAGGAGAGGTCTGCTGCGCCATGTGGGAAGCTCCCTGGCTGGGGATTGAACTCGTGCTGCAGTGGCTGCGGATAGCTTCATGGTGCTGAGACTTAACCCATTGCACCACCAGGGAGGCCCACTTTTCCTCTTTTTTGTCGGGTTTATTTTAGGACGGTATATGCCACATTTTCTTTATTCATTTATCCTTTGAGGAATACTTAGGGTGTTCTTTAATTTGGCTATTTTAAATAATGTTGCAGTGGACATGATGGTGCACAAATCTTTACAAATTATTATTTTTTTTCTTCAGTTAAATACCCAGATGTGGAATGCTGATCATATAATTGCTGTGTTTTGAATTTTTTGTCCACACTGTTTTCCATAACATCTGTATCAATTTAAATTCCTACCAATACTGCACAAGGGTTCTTTTTCTCCACATCTTTGCCAACACTGCTCTTTCTTAGTTTCCTGATAATAGCCATTCTAACAAATGTAAGGTGATGTTTTATTGTCTTTTCACTTTCTGATTGTCTATACTCAAATTCTTGGGAAATGCTGATTATATAGTGTCAGAAACCAGCTTACTGTATTGCTCTGGTTTCTTGTGACTTGAGCTTTTTCCCTTTCAGTCTCCAACTTGATACCTGTCTAAAATGATTCCATTCTCTAAATACTAATCATTCAGTTGTTCTATTTCCTAGCATTTCTTTCTTTAAAGCAAGTGTGGGATCCTCAAGTCCTCCCTCAAGAATCTGCTCTGACAAAGTCCCCAAGGAAAATTTCTCCATTTATGCTCTAGTGATGAAAACATTTCATTTTCTAATGGCAGCATATTAAAAAGCCATTATTTGCTGTGTCTCTTTAAAGCTTATACTCTGGACTTGTCTCTCTTCCTCATGTTTGTGTAGGTGTTTCTTCTTTGTCTCCACCTGATCTTACCTTTTCTATTTCTATATTTTTCCTTCTTTCTGGGTCTTTTAATTTGTCCATAATGTAGACCAATGTGTATCATTTATACGTGTTGTTTTTATTCAATAGAACATTATGCTCTTAGTTTAAAGGCTATGTAAAAAAATGTGTTATCTTTCAAATTAAAACATGAATTTTGGGCCTCCCTGGTGGCGCAGCAGTTGGGCGCTGCGCTGTGGAGCTGTCGGCGGCGCGCGATGTGAGTTCGATGCCCGGCCGGGGAGAGTCCTACATGGTGCGGCAGACCTCTCCTGCCTCCTCCACTGCTCCCCTCAGCAGTGTATTTCTGATCTGCCTGTTCTGCTCCCCACTCTGTCTCTGGTGAGCCCTCTCGCCGCCCCCACGCCTCTGGCCTGTACCCCAGCTTGTATGTATAAATAAATAAATCTTTAAAAAAAATAAAACATGAATTTTATTTATGAGTTCCTTGATAGATTTCTGGGGAACTGTCAATTGTCTTTGAGAGAGAAGAAGAATTTTCTTAGATGCAGCCTAAACACTTTATTAGTTCAGCCCGAGAGAACACTGACATCCAATGATAAACTAGTAGAAATAACAAAGTACATTTTATGACAAGATTTTGGGAAACTGGAATAGGATCCTATTATAGCTCACTATCAATGTAACTTCAAGCCATTTTTACCAAAATTTGAAAGGACAAATCTGGAAATGTAATAACCAAAATTCTCTAGCACTAAGATTTGAACCAGCCAATAACATCTAATCTAACTGCTTGAAAAATTTGGCTGGTTGACCTGTGTGCTAAATAGTAAGAAATGATGATAGAGTGCTAAAACACATGCCACATATGTGTTTGAGTCAGGGAGAACTGCTCCCAAGCGAATTACACTAGAAGTGTGTGAATGGGAGAGAGTGTTCACAGATGCCACATGAACAGCCAACATGGTATCCATTGTTTGGATAAGGGTACTATATTTAAAGTTTCAAATGCACCGCTTTGAATCTCTAAAATCAGGAAGTAGTATTTCACTTAGATGTGACCTGAATAGAATACTCTGTGTACTCTCAGAATCATCCTTAAAAACTAGAAATAAGCAGAAGGAAAGCTATAAAGTTATTAATGTCTTCTGAAAACAAAGCCTTCAACCAACACTTGATTCTTCTTGAGGAGAGACCATGAGTTTTCTTTTAAATACCTCCAAGTGTCTCATTGACAATGACAGGCAGCCTTGTTTTACATACAAAATAATGAAAAAAATAATCTCTCTGGAGAATATATAGATGTTAGATGTTGGGGCCTGTATTAGTCCATTTGTGTTGTCATAACAAAAATACCACGTTAGGTGCACTAATAAATAGCAGAAATTCATTTCTACCATTCTGCAGGCTGGGAGCCTGATATCAGGGTGCCAGTATGGTCAGGGGAAGGCTCTCTTCTGGTTGTAGATTTTTTACTGTATCTTCATGTGGCAAAAGGGCTGGGGGAACTCCGTGGGGCCTCTTTTATAAAGTAATTAATCCCATTCCTAAGGGTTCCACCCTCATGACCTAGCATCTGCTAAAAGTCCCACCTCTTAGTACTATCACATTGAGCATTAGGATTTCAATGTATAAATTTAGGGGTGGGACACAAATGGTCAGACCACAGAGAAACCTGACGCTGTGAGCATTCCATCTTTGGCAGATGCACTCAATTAAGACCTCTCTTCTAGGGACCAAAGGCATACTTTAAAAAATGGTCGTATCAGTGACTTTCCACCTCTACTTCCCCACTCTAATGCAGGAAAACAAGAGAATATGATTCCAACCTGTAGCTAAGGTCAGGCTCCTGACTCGTTTTTTGAAGATTTTCAGACCCTAGAGAACCCTTGGGGAAAAAAGTAACTGGGCTTTTTAGTGCACAATGAGACAATCAGGGAACAGGAAGCAGAGGAGAAAACTCTGGCCCTTTTGGACCATCCAGGAAGGCAGGATTTAGGCAAAACAGAATATAGTGATTCTTTATATGGGTATAATGTGACCTAACGGATATCAAACTCTTCAGTGATGGATCCAGCTCTTCTTGATGACATGTAGGTAGATTTACCTTCCTTCATATACCAAATAGGAATTATGAGTAGGAGGAATAAGTGTTTCTCATAGGCAAGCATGGTTTTAATTTAGATCAAGGCGATTCAAGTTAAATCAAGAGCGACTCTTCTCTCAGTAAGAATTATTCTCAGTGAAAACAATTCTCACTGACATATACTCAAGATATAAACATTTTGTGAATGCCTAATTAAAATCAGCTTTCCATTTTGTTTTTTTTTAAGATTTATTTATTTATACATACAAGCTGGGGTGTAGGCCAGAGGTGTGGGGGGTGAGAGGATTCACCAGAAAGAGTGGGGAGCAGAACAGGCAGATTGACTGAAGTACCCTGCTGAGGGAAGCAGCGGGTGAGGCAGGAGAGGTCTACTGCACCATGTGGGAAACTCCGTGGCCGGGGATCGAACTCTTGCTGCAGGGGCTGTGGATAGCGTCATAGTGCTGCGCTCAACCCTTTGGGCCACCAGGGAGGCCCCAGCTTTCCATTTTGTTCATGCATGTTGTATGAGGAATTAAAAAGGAGCAAATTCAATGGAAAAGAAGGGAGATTCAGACACAGAAAACAGACTAGTACTGTAATCCAACAAGATAGACAATGTTTCATAATTGATCATAAATGATGTGTTTTCAGAACAAATTAATGAGAGCTTGAGTTAAGATTTGTGTTTAGAAAAGAAACCAGAAGTATATGGGAAGATTAAACTTCTGCCTGTCACTCCAGAGGAGGTTTCTATTTGGCTTTAGGGTTTTACTTGATAACAATGAAGTTTCACTGGTCTTTGTGGAAGTGCTCAAGTGTGAAACCAAAATCTATCTGTAGAATTAACTATTTGACTTAAGACACGGATTATTTTCCCGCCATATCTTCCACCCTGACTTAAATCTCCATTCATGAGCTATCCATTTCTCCTTCTCAGAGGAAAACTTTTTCAAATCTCAGCTTTTAAAAGAAGTTGTGTTTCCCTTTGCCAAATCATCCAACTGATTTGTGGTTCAAGCGATTGCTCCTCCAACCATCCTGGTGCCTAATCTTGTAGGGGACACAGCCTTATTCCACAGGGCTTTATTCTGGGGAAGAGTTCTTCTGTATCACTGTAGAAGTTATGATCAGGTTAATTAAAGCTGGAAACCAATTGCTTTTTGAGTGAAGGAAAAAGAAGCAACTGGAAATAGAATGTCATGAGCTCAGAAGGTACATCTGCTCCTGCCTGAATCATCTGTGAACTTAGCACTGCTATTTGAACACAATTCAGGAGACACCACAAAAAAATTCAAAGAAATGTATAGCTTAGCAAATTTTCATGTTAATTGACCAGGTTCCATATAATCCAAAAAATGTGGGTTAAAAGACTAAAAAGTATCAATAAAACATGTAGTTCATTGCATTGTGCCAGAAAAACATTGTTTTAGGCCTTTGTGTAAATGGTGAAATTGCTATGCTTCATTTAGCTTCCTGTTGATTTGGAAGACAGAATGTTTCAGAGAAAATTGATAAATGAAAGGCACATCTTGATTTGGATATTCAGTGAGTACCAACAACCTGTGTCGTTTAACAACATGCACCTTGGACATATACTTTCAATCAACAGGGGATAATGGACCTGGAAAACTGTGTTTTCTTGAAAAACATCTTCAGTAGTGTGAGACTCACACATTTTGTCTGCTAACACATATTTGTAGGACTTTTTTCCCATCTCAGAATCCACCCCTTTTTTTCCTTGTCAAGCCGCTTCACGTGAGAGCTGGCAGAGGGTCTGCCTAGGTATTCTATTAACATTTACTGTAACCAGTGTGTAAGAACACAGATGTCTAAAGTCATTGCTTTCAAAGCCCTTTCACAATTGAATTTCCTGTGGAGAAGCAATATCCCAGGAACATAATAGATTGCCCCCCTTCCATTTACACAAGCACTTTCACAGCTAACTAATCAGTTGCAATTCTAATCTATATTTCTGATTTGTTTACATCCATCATGCAGGCTGGCAAGCTTTTGAATCTAAATGTGAGTTAAAGTAAAATACAACGCAAATAAATGACAGAGAATAATTAACAGTGGGGACCTTGTTTACATTTCACATTCTGAAAATATTTTGTTCAGCTGGCTAGGAAAACCACATGGTTGAGGCAGACTGGGTTTACTGCCTGGCTGGAACCAGGGTGGAAAAAGGGATGGTGCGTGATGTGACTGTCTGTCACCTCACACTCAGAGAAAGAACACATTTTCAGCACACATGCGATCCCTGCTTTAACAGAAGAGCCCTGATAATCCTCGCTAGTCATCATGTGTGCCTGGCCCTGGGCCAGAGCAATATGCCAGTTTCTTTGAGTCTTCAGATAATACCCATCTCTTCTCTTCTGTAGTCATCAGTGGATGCAGCTTCTTTTAGAATATTTTCCCAAGGCATATTGCTTCTCCAAGTCCTCTGTTCCCTTTGGCTTTCTGGAATTATCCTCTAATATTTCTTTCATAGTTCTCCCTTCCCACATACATTTGAAGGTCTATTGAAAGGCTTTACATTCTTGTTGTCTTTCTGCCTCTTCCAAATGGTGATTCTGATTCCATTAAATGCCACTTAATAGCACCTGAATAGTTGCTAAGGGCTAGGTGCTCCTTACCATGAGAAACAAAGATACTCTTCATTCCCATTCTGCACAGAGGAGACATTTCCATGGACAGATCTGTCCTGCATGCACTTTGCAATATTTTGATGTAAGAAATGAGGTGATGAGGAGGTGATGAGGTGGGGAGGTGAGGTTCAAATTTAGAAGAGAATTGTTGAATTTTATCAAGGTTTTTCTAATCACAGTTACTCCTAAGCTACAACTTGGGAAATTATTTCCTTGTCTGTTAGCATATAGAACCGAACTTAAAAGAACCAAAGTGAATTCACTTTACAGACCTGAGGAAGCTTTCACCTTTTCTTTTCTTTGAAAAGAAAGCTCTTAAGCACATCTGCACCCTGAGAGCTCAGGGAGGAACAGTGCTGCTTAGAGATTTCAGGAGCCACCCCAGGGAGGTCTCAGAAGAGGGTGGTCGGGCCAGGGAGCCCTGAGCCTCTTCTCCCAGGCCCCATCCATAGGGGAGAACTTGCAGAAGCCACTGTGACAGTCAAAGGGCTGAAACTGGCTCAGGTTCTTCTGGCATTTCTCCCATTCTCTGCCCTCTGGAGGTTTAGAGGCAGCTTCCCTGACTCTGCGCCCTCACTAGCCCTGGCCTGAGCGCTCTCCTGCTGGTCCCCAGTCTGCTGGTCGCAGCCTGGGCAGCGCTGCCCTGCCTTCCTGTCCATGGGCCACATGTGCATACTGCTCTACGTGGTCCAGGGTGGCGTGCGAAGTTCCTGCTTGCTCCTGCTTTCTGCTCTGTGGGCTTATGTCCCAAGTCCCACAGACTTTCTCCTCCACATACCCTGAGCCTTCCCGTCCAGTCTTCCAGGCTTGGAAAACAGCTTCCTAATATACACACCAAGGAGCAGCAAATGATGCTCTAGAATGAGCAGGTAGGAAACAAATGGATCTGTGAACAAATTCCCAGTAATTTTTATGAATGCTTAGAGAAAAATCCCCCACCATGAAATGGACTTTTTCACAAGACAAAACAAGAAAACTATCTGCTTATTTTTCAGTAAAGGGATATTTGTTACAAACACACACACACACACACACACACACACACACACACACACACACACACACACCCTGAAACAAAAGCCAGAAAAGTATTATCCAACCTAACATTGTAAAAAGTTAAATCACACATAAGAAACTAATTTAAGGAAATTACTTAAAATGTGAAAGAAAGTATTTTTTCAATAGTGTGATTCAGGTATAATTTACACATGTTAATTTGCCCACTTTAGGTATAGTGATGAGCTTTGGTGAATGTGCACAGTTGTGCAGCCACATGAAGTTTTAGAACACTCTCACCCTGAGTCCTTCCTTCTTCCCCATGGTACTCAAACCCCACCCCAGCTTCCACCCCTTGTCCCTGGAAACTACAGCTTAGCCTTCTGTTGCTCCACTTTTGCCTTTTATAGGGTGTGTATCGGTGGGATGCCTTAATATATACTCCTGGTGTGGCTTCTTTATTTCAGCATAGTGTTTGTGAGATTCTTTCGTGTTTCATATTTCAATACTTTTTTCTTTTCATAGCAAGTCCCTACTATGGATATACTACATTTTGTTTGTCAATAGACAAGCCTTTGGGTTGTTTTTCTTTAGGGCGTTATTTGAATAATGGTACTAAACATTCTATGGACTTAATTCCTGTTTTCTTAGGTTCATTTTTCTTAGTTTGGCAGCTAGGAATGAAAATATTGGCAAATCGGTGCATAATATGTATGGTTAATGTATACTTTTGGGTTTTTTTTTTAAAGATTTGTTTACTTATACATGCAAGTGCTGGGTGTAGGCCAGAGGTGTGGGGGTGGTGAGAGGATTCACCAGAGACAGAGTGGGGGAACAGAACAGGCAGATTGACTGAAATACACTGCTGAGGGGAGCAGCAGGCGAGTCAGGAGAGGTCTGCTGCACCATGTGGGAAGCTCCCTGGCTGAAGATATAAGATTCATAGTGCTGAGACTTAACCCTTTGCGCCACCAGGGAGGCCCCCCTATACGTCAGTTTTAAAGAAACTCATTCCATTTGTGCCACATCCTCTTCAGCACTTGGTTTTATCAGTCATTTTCATTTTAACCCTATTTCCAGTTATGTGATGGCATCTCTTTATGGATTTAATTCACAGTTCCCCATTGACCATTGATGTTAAACATATTTCCTTGTGCATGTTTGCCATTTATGTAGTTTTCTTTGTTAGTGTTCAAACATTTTTGTCCATTTTCCCAAGCAGATTTTTTCTCTTAAATGAGTCTTAAAAAAAAAAATATGTGGATGAGCATAAAGAAATCATACGAACTCTGCCTCTAAGAGCTGCTTTGTGTTATTAATATGTTTTATTTTGGAGAAATGAGGAAAGGAGAGGCTAAAAATTTTATTTCCTTGAATCGTGGTTATCAGGGGCTGGGTTATATTATGTAGGTAAGACCTCTATCTAAAGCAGCAATTTTTAACTGTAACTACTCCAGACTCACCTGAAATCCTTAAAAAATACTCTGCCAGATCATGAGTTCTCTGGGTATACTACATTTCCTGTGCCTTATGTGTTTACAAACCTGGAGGTTCTCCATAATGTAGGAATTTTAATGGCATTTCCATTCCTTAGGCACAACTGATTAAAATCATTGGCCATTAATGGTTGAACTTACTCTCCAACCCCTCTCTTGAAAGTCCTGTGATAAAGGTGAAAATTCAAACCTTGTTAGCATATGGTTCTTTCTCTGGCAACTGGTGCCCATTTTGAAGTCACTAGGGACCCACCAAGAGTCACTCATATAGCATAAACACATATGGGTTGAAAGAAGGTCATTATAGATGATGAGCTGCTTTGAACCATGATGATGCTCCTATCCTTTGTCCCTCAGGGGTTTAGAAGCTCTCTGTCAGGAACCTGGAACACTTACCCTGCCCTAAATTTCTTCTGTTGGGAGAAATAAGTCAACCATGATACTGTAAAAACATCAGCGAGGAGCAACCTCTGAGCCAGTAGGTGGCGTCATAGCCAACTTGATGATAGAAGGTGGAGCTTTCCAGACTGATGGGAAATAGGGGCTGGGCTAGGGCTTCTGACAGTGTTTTGAGTCTGAATTCCCAGTTCTGTCTTGAAGTCCACTGCTGGCTAATTTGATTGATTTAACTTACTTTAATTAAGAAATATTAATTGAGCAACTGCTGTGTGATAGATAACTCACTTTAGGACAAGGCATGATAACAACAAAATTTGCAGCTATAATATGTACAATAAATACATCCAAATTCTAGGGCTGTTGAAGTGAAACCAGGGAAATAATAGCATGGCTTGGTGAATTTACCAGCTATTCCCATTGTTGGCAAACTCTTAAACCAGGTAAAACCATTCTAGTAGGTAACATAGGCGTTTGTCTACCGGTATTATTTGGTTATGTTTTAATTATCTATACTTTATGGATTTTCCAAAGTGATCATATATTGCTCTGGAAATCTGAAAAAATTATGAAGGAACTGAATAAAGCAAAATCTAACACAATTGTCCTTACCTTTGCCACAGCATCGTTGCTTGAGTCTGACTTTGCCCGGTCCTTTATCTCTGGGTCAAACTATGCTGATGAAGCCGTGTGTGATGGGGACATGGCAGATACAATAGGTTGGACCACAACAGGTGAAGAGTGAGCTGCTAAAACTCAACCTGTAATTCTTTTCTTTCCTTTTCTTGTGGGAATGGATATAGCGAACTGAGGTCTATTTTTTATTATTGAGTCTATAGAGTAGTAATGATCTCAGCAATTGTACTTAAATTGTTTCTGTGCCCTAATGAAGACTTGAGATGTGATTTCTTTTCAGTCATCACAGTCAGATTTGGTTGACTTGGTGTCTCTAACTGTATATTGACATGACTTCTTCGTCTCTCCCTTTTCCTACATTGTTCTAATCAAGCACAACTAAAACAGAAAAGAGGTCAAATCCCACTTCTATCTTCTTAATGAAGATGGGGCAGGAAAATTAGATAGCTTGTGAGGTAAAATGGTGTTTGAACTGCTATCAGGCCACAGAGGGTTTCAGATCTGGCTACTTTGTCTCTCCTTGGGGACTGAGGAATCTTGGTGTTCCTAGATGATTTGAAAGACAAACAGGCAGGTTAGAGGGAGACTAAATAAGTACATGCCTCAGCAGCATAGCTTTTAAGCTTTTGATGGAAGAATCTATTTTATTTGATTCTAACTTTTTGGAAAGTGCCACCTACATCTCAGGCATGGTCAAAATAGCCTGTAATGTGGGTGTTCATTTTATTCATTTTTGCATTTCCCCATGAGAAGAAGAAAGGACATGTTTACACTGGTGTAGCTGCCTGCTCTGCCTGTGGCTATTACTATTGGACGAATCCTTTTGATTCTGCAGAAACAATTGAAAAGTGTTAATGTGTTATTGCTGAAAGGACAATGTAATGATTGTTTTGAAAATGCCCCTTGCCTTTAGGAAGCAGATGAATTGTCATAGTCCAGGCTGAAAGAGGCCTTATCTCTGTGTTCCTGGTCTTGGAAAAATGACATGCTGAAAATAAGAGTAAATGCATTCTGATAGTTCTATGAAAATGTTCTGATGCATTCTGATAGTTCTATTTTCTATGAAAACAGAAACTTTTTTGATTTTTAAAATGAAAAACCAAAATTGATTCACAGTATATTTGGTAGTACTTTATTAATATTTTCTGTTTACTACTTTTACATACACACTCCAACATACATGTGCATCACTTTCTCTACAGCCATAGAAAATAAAGAGCCCAGGATAAGATATAAAGTAATTTGAAGGCAGCTGAATAAATATTCTTGTTTGTGCTACAAACTTTCATGAATATTTCTCTTTTCCTCCTGAACTTTGATTGGCTCAAGTGGTATATTGGAAAGGTCATAGTTTTTGCTTATATTTCTTGGCTCTACTGAAAGAACTTATAGTAGAAAAAGATGAAGAGACAAAATGGATAGTATATTGATTGTTTTTGTGAAGCAGAACCAACCGTTCCAGACAATATGGATGATACATCATTACACACATGTGATTGAAAGAAAAGGCTTGAGCATGCATGCTGTCAGAGCTTGCGCTAACACACCCACATACTAGATCAGTCCCTAAACATTGATGTTTAATAAAGATGGGTTTATTTTTTTCTATAAAATATATGACTTTCCTAAGAAACACAAGTTACCCCAAAGGCTGCCTCACAAATACATTCTTGCCACTCAGCCAGTGAGAGATGTGGAAGCCAGAAATGACAGGGGATGGAAATAATCAGATGTAAATAATAAATCCCCTCGATTGACGTGTCACATTGTGGGATCCCTGGCCCTCCTTATTCTCAGGGATACTATCTTGGTGCCCAGAGTTCCTGCTTGTCAGCTAGGTGTAGAGTCTTGCAGGGGGCCTCTAACCAAGGGCAAAAGTCCTGGCATGAGGAACATACTGGGAAACCAGTATCTGCTGAAAGCAGGTATTGGATAGAGATAATCTATTAGGATTAATAGAGGCAGGAATAATAGAGCCCCTGGGCAATCGCCCCTGGTCACTTCACCCTAATTTACATCCCTAATGCATGTACACTCCCTACTTACTTGCCCCACATTTGAACCTGATTCCAATAAATATGAAATTGCCTTTTTATGGGGCTGCACACTACATCCCTGTGTAGCTCCTCTAGGCTTCTCATTGCTCCGCATGGGCTTTGAGTCAGCTCTCTCATCCCGCGCCGCTCGCAATGCTGCTGCCCCTTGAGGCCAACAGTACATATTTTTGGGATAAAACTAATCCCTGTGTGCTTCTGTCACTTTCACATTATCAGTACCTGGCAGTGACTGAGTCTGCAGAGCTGAGCTCCCTTCAATCTAGAATAAGAAATAAAATGGAAGGTTCAATACACTTGACACAGATACCAAACCTTCCACACCTCCATTCAGGACCAGAGTAAGACATCTGTCCAAATTAGACCAGTTTGAAGAGTTATGAGAAAACATAGAGGATGCAGTTTCTCATTTGATTTACCTTAAATCACCTGTGATTCTAGCTTAATGAAACTAATGAGTAAAGTCACAGGAATGCCTGATTTCAGGTATGAATCAAGACTGTTAGTGTTAAATTCTCCATGTGTTGTTATAGACTGTATGCTGCCCATTTTGTTATTGAAAGAATAAAGCTTAGATATCTTAGTTCATCAAAAGTGTAATGATATTTAAGGGATATCTGGCCTTTCCAAATGTATATTAAAATCATCTAAAGAGTAAACTTCATCCACATTCCAAATTGGACTTACTATGGTAGTTATTACTAATAGCATTACTATTTTTTCTTATCCTCTATATTTCTGAAAATATCTTATGATCATTTACTACACAATATAATCCCCAAAATGCCTTTCTACAGAAATTTCATGATGTCTATCTAATCACCTCCTACTTTCTCTTTTAGATGTATAACCACAATCTCATTCATTGATATGTCTCATTTCCTGGTTGAATTTAGGGATAGATATCCCCCAAGTCTTGGTTTCTCTCTAACTATTGGACTTAGTAATGTACATATTGCTCTGGAAAGCATTAGGCTAACATCAAGTATGAAGGGAGGGTGCAGGGGAGGGGGAGAGGGATCAAAACGAGGGTGGGAAGAGCACGAGGGACTATGGTGATGGTGTACGAGAGGTGGAAATTCTATGGGGTCTACACCTGAGAAAAGATAACAAACTTTATAAAACAAATGAATAATGATGTAAAATACATACTAATAAATAAAAAAGAAAGAAAACTTTAAAACCATAAAAAAATAATATTTTGACACATGAAAGGAGGGTGAGCTCATTGTCCAGACATTGTTTGTGCATTCTAACCCTGTAGCAATTTTCTGAAAGCTGGTGTCATGACCAACTTCAGTTTATCCATTTTCATTGCTGGGTCCTCACATCCTTGCGTGTAGCCAGTGAATACTCAGCCTCTGTTTGGAGACTTGGTTTTCCTTTCCTGAAGATACTAACTGCATTTACCTCCAGTGAGCTTACAAAAGGGTTCTGACCACTTCTGTGACACTGGTCAACAAATTTTTACAAAAGTCATATCACTGAAATAAAATTAGTCATTTCCTATCAATTTGTATGTCTTCAACATGAATATGACAGTCAAATTCTAATTTTGGCTCTAGTTTTTTTTTGTAATCTGCAGTAAATGGATGTTTACATCACGAAATGCATGCTAATCACTGGTCAACGAATTGTTACAAAAGTCACGTTACTGGGCCTCCCCGGTGGCGCAGCGGTTAAGCACTGTGCTGTGGAGCTGTCGGCAGCGGCGACGCAAGTTCGACACCCAGCCGGGGAGAATCCCACATGGTGTGGCAGACCTCTCCTGCCTCACCCGCTGCTCCCCTCAGCAGTGTATTTCTGATCTGCCTGTTCTGCTACCCACTTTGTCTCTGGTGAACCCTCTCGCCGCCCCACAGCTCTGGCCTGTACCCCAGCTTGTATGTATAAAAAAAAAAAAAGTCATGTTACTGAAATAAAATTAGTCATTTCCTATCAATTTGTATGTGCTTAACATGAATATGACAGTCAAATTCTAATTTTGGCTCTAGTTTTTTTGTAATCTGCAATAAATGGATGTTTACATCACAAAATGCATGCCAATAGTAATAGGCCTATGGTTAATACCTGTAAAAAATCAAGTCATAGACTACTTCTTAGATTTCTTCGCTTGTCTCTTGTACAGCTCTTCAGGAACATCTCTGGGGAGTGTCCAGCAGTAGTGAGCCAGCATTGTAGTGGACCATTTTCTCTGGTATCTTTGTTCCATAGATGCGATTATCTGGATGAAACGTTCACCATGTTCAGCATTAACCATACCAGTTTTCAGGGAAGAAATCCAGATGGGAATGAAGGAAGTAGATCTTTAGAGACATATTGCAGCCAAGTTTCTGATACTGCAGCAGTGTGTCTTCTACTAGTTCTTGTAGTTTTCTGCCCTAACATTCCCAAGAAAGTTTGTAGACACTAGGCAAATAGCATTCCATGCTCATTTGGCATCACCCTGCAGCAAGTTGTTGAACCGGTCATCTCAATGCAGACAGAATGATTGGGTAGACTATTCTTGACTTCTTTTGCTTTGTTATTCCACCGGAAAGAGGAGGAACAAAGCAGAAGTAACAGTCTTTGATGTGGTTGCTTGGCTCTCTCCACACCATGGGGACTGCAGATGGCATTGATGGTCTTTTGCCATTTAACCACTGTGAAAGCTGTGTTGTACATGTCGCACAGCATAGATGCAGGGCCCAAGGCTTGTCTTGGTCACCAACCTTGCATCCGAAGTAAAGATGATGAGCCTTCTTCACTTGAGAAGTGATACTTTTCTTCTGGATGGCAAATGTCACTTCCCCACAAATAGAGCAGAAATGGTCCATGCTATCAATGCACTTTCGAGGCATTACTGTTCTGTATTGTGCCTAAATGGAGAAAATAATAACAGTTCTATGGAACAGAGGCTTAAACTGTCTCGCACAAAGTCTGCAATATTTTCAATGTTCGGCCTTTCCGACAGGGCTTTCTATAGTGCACTGCTGACTTCAGCTTCCTTCAGCAGCTGCCTGGCAGTATTGCATCAGAAAATTGCATTGTATCAGAAAATGATGCAATCAACTCTGGATGATGTGTGCATGATGGTATTCTGCAATGCAGTGCAATATTACATCATTCTAGGCTGATTTAGGATGTTGCAGTCCTACTGGATAAATTTACATAGAGAAACATATAAAATTAATTATATGAAATATCTTCAAAATGAGAGCTAATAAAAAATTTTCAGGGTTATATTCATGTTCAGCACACCAAGACACTACAGATAAGGGCCTTTTAAAGTCAGTAACGATCTCACTATCGACCAGTGTAATTTAGTAAGGTTGTTTTAGGTTTTGCTCTTCACCAGCAGGCTGGTGCTGGCTTTCTCACTCTCTCAGTGAGGAAATGACTAATGTGCTCCCTTCATGCCTCATTTCCTTCATGCCAGTGCTTGTGTTTGAGGGCTTCTGTTTGCAGACATTTTTAGCCTGAACTGTTATCTGCTATTCCTGTGGCTTCTTCTCTGTCCTAGGGATACTTTCTGTGTGGGTTATGCCTGATCAGCTTCCTTCCTACCTTCTCTTAGTGTTTCAAACCCTGAGTCAAACTATCATAGATGATAATTCAAAGAATGCTATTTGTGATTAATATGTGTAGAGAATGAGAACTTAATCTTTTTATTTGAAGTAACATTAGTATACCTTGTTTGTGATTACAAGTATAGGATCTCCCCCTTCAGGTATTGTTACCACACCACACTCACCACCAAAACACCCATAGTCCTCCATCGTAGTCCCTTGTGCTCCCTCCCCCCCCCCACAACAATTTGCTCTCTACCTAGTCCCATCACCCTCTCGGAACCTCAGCTCTGCAGTCCAATTTCTAGTTTGTTATTGGTTTGACTTTATTTGACCCTTTGTTTTTCTGTATTCCACATATAAGTGGTACCTTCTGGTATTTATCTTTCTCCTTCTGACTCATTTTGCTAGATATTAAACTTCTCTACTTTCATCCATGTGCTATCAAGTAGCAAGGATTTATCTCTTTTTGATAGCTGAGTAGTATTCCATTGTGTACATATGCCACATATTCCTGATCTGTTCATCTGTTTGGGGACATTTAGGTTGTTTCCATTGCTTGTCTATTGTAAATAGTGCTGCAATAAACATAGGAATTCATATTTCACCTTGGGTTAGTGTTTTCCTTTTCTTCAGGTAGATATGTGAAATTGCTGGGTCATATGGTAGATCCATACTTGATATTTTGAGAAACTTCCATATCTTTTTCCATAGGGGTTTCACCAGTCTACGTCCTCACCAAGAGTATAAGTGGTTTCCTTTTTTGCCACATCCTGTCAAAACTTGTTGTTTCTGGTCCTTTTGTTATGGGACATTCTGACAGGTATGAGGTGATATCTCATGTGGTTTGATTTGCATTTCCCTGACAATAAGGGATGATGAGCATTTTTTCATGTGCTGTCTGTCTTCTTGGGAGAATTTTCTATGGAGCCCTTCTGCCCATTTATTTTTTTATTGGGTTGTTTATTTTATTTTTGTTGCGTTGAATGGATTCTTTATAGATCTGTGATATAAGCCCCTTGTCAAATGTATATGGTGAGCAAATATTTTCTCCTATTCACTAGGGTGTCTTTTTGTTTTAGTGATAGTTTCTTTAGTTATACAAAAACTTTTTAGTTTGATGTAGACCCAATTGTTTATATTCTTTTGTTTCTTTTAAGTTAGAGTACATATCCACAAAGACATCTCTGAAGTTAATGTTGCAGTGTTTGCATGTTTTCTTCTATGTGTATTATTGTTTTAGGTGTTATATCCATGTGTTTCATCCATTTTGAGTTAATTTTTGTGTGTGGTATGAGATAGTGGTCTAGTTTCATTCTTTTGTGTGTGGCTATCCAGTTTTCCCAACACCATTTATTGAAGAGGATTTTCTTTCTACAATGTATGTTCTTGGCCTCTTTGTTGTAGATTAACATAGAAGTCTGTGTTTATTTCTGGGCTCTCAATTCTATTTCATTGTTCTATGTAGCTGCTTTTCTTCTAGTACCAAACTCTTTTGATTATTATAGCTTTGTGGTATCATTTGAAGTCTGGGCAGGTGATACTAACAGTAATCATGTATCAGTCATGACCCAGCCACATTCTGTGGTCCAGTTTGCTCAAACAGGACAAGGAGAGGTCATATCCAGGATCCTGACTCCAACAGTACCTTGTGCTGCTGAATTATCTTACAACTCATCTTAACTGGCATAGGACAGAGCTCAGAGAGCCATTTCCACAACCACATTATACTCAATATTGTTGATTCTGATCTTGGTTGCATTTTAGATCAAACCACTTATTCTCAATTCAGAGAATTCCGTAAACAGGCACAATTGTTCAACTTCTTACTAAAGCAAGTCATCTGCCAGAAAGTCAAACCAAGGGAAACACTTCATGCTAAAGGGTTACCCTGGAAGCAGTTCTGCCATTTATCCACCAGTGAGTTACACATGCCTAATAGAAGGCTGGTCAATGGTAAAAGGAGTCATCTCTGGGGCAGGCTTCACAGAGTGAGGTGTCATCTGAAAAAGCTATGTTGTCCCACACATCTCTTACCACTCCTAAGTGGAATGAACGCTGTTTTCTCTAAGCGTTCACAACCCGTAGCAAACAAGCAGATATCTCCATAGAGCAAATTACAGAAATTGAGTTCAGAGTCAAAAGAATGTAAGAACTGGACTAAAAATTAAGTGATGGCTACTTATGGCCCTAGTCAAATAAGCTGATTTTAAAGATGAAGTTCAAGTAGACAATGAGTATTGTGTACTTTCAAACTCTATCTTCCACTTATAAATGATCTTTTTCTATGGTGTGGCTGCTTTTGTGTGAGGTGATATTATTTTTCCCAGTAGGTGCTTCATAGTATTATCCTTCTGAATAGTCAACAAGACTTCCCACTGCTTCATGACCATTTGCTGAACAATGTCAGTCTCTGGGACCTTAATTTTTTTCTCCCCTGGTACAAGACAAATGCACTGAAATTGTGCCAGGATTTTTCTTCAGCCTTAGCACGAGATAAAGAGGATTTATAGGCAAAGAACTCCCTTGAACAGCAGCCAAAAAATCAGATAACTTTAAATAACACAATGTGGTGAAAGAGGCTGTCTGTGGCACTCTTCTGTTTAGAAAAATAGCAACTATTTATGGTACATGTTGGCAAACTATGTGTGCTTAAGCTCTAGAGAAGGGGAAAAGTGACCATACTGTTTGTGAGTTTCCTCACATCTCTGACATTGAATTGAATGTCACAAACAGAAGTTGTACATTTTTATTATTTTAAACCAATTTCAGTTGATTTACAACTATCACCCAATGACTAATTGAATCTGAATGGAAATGAATTCAAAGAATACAATAAAAGAAACATGTTATGATAAACTACCTAAAATTATATGCATTGTACCCCTTCACTTTAAGCAAATCTAGCTCTACAAAGTAGATAAATAATTTTCTTAACTGAATGGCTCTTTCCTTTTTTTACATAAAGTGATTCATCCACAGATTTCTCTAAATAGTGACTTTTAGTGTTCTTAAATTATAATTAGATTTCAAAAATTTCTTTCAAAAACATTTTTTCTGGAACATATCTACTGAACCAAATGAATGTGTTATGGTTCAGACTATGCAGTTGTTAAAGAGGAAAAGAGATTATAGCTTAGCTTCTAAACCACAGTACTTCTGGGAGGTATGTGATGGTGACAATACCTAAAGATTCTGATTTTAAAACATACATAATGTGAAGAGACAAAATGGCATGTCTCCTAGACATGGAAATAATGATATAGAATTGTAACAGAGTCCAGGGAAAGATGCTGAGTCTGAAGGTCAGCAATAATCAAGATGTAAAGGAAGTACTGTGTGTGGTGGGGTAGAAAAATCTATCCAAATTCTCAACTCACCTAGTCCTACTTCATATTCAGTGTTTTGATAACTGATTTGCTGCTCAACTATCTTAAAACCAAGAAAGGAAGTGCACTGATTTAGAGGAAGTGGGAGTAGCACTTATTGTCAAGTGTTTAATAGGCTCATTTGATGGTCTCTCCTTGTAACTTTTAATATCAACTTACTACACCAGGACTATTGGGGAAAAAGTCCTATAGATCTAATGCAGAACTTCTAATGGTCAGCAGGACTTTGGATCTAACTTTTCTACATTATGGCATAAACAGAAAATGATAATATTTGTAAATCTCACAGAGGTGAACTGGAGATGATTGGGAGGAGTCAATGTTGGTACTTGGTGAAAAAAAATGGTCACATTTTCTTCATATTACATATTTTTAATAAAGGGAAGAATAACTACAGAGCTATGTTAAATACAAAATTTGTAATAAAAATACAAATAAAATAGCTTTATATTTTTAAGTGAAAACATTGAGTTTTGCCTTTGCAAATATTTTATGCACATATACACAACACACACACACACTTACATCTCAAAATTGCTATATGTAATTCCTGATCAGATGCATTCATGGTCATTTGGGTCAGAAACTATGTAGAGCTAGTAAGTAGCAGATTGTAATTTTTTCTTCATTGACTGAAAACTGCTTTCTTGTCATTTATTAAATTTGATCCTTGATCTTTGAAAATATTACTTCATAAGCTTATCATTTTTTAAATATAAAAACTTTATTTCCCTTGACAAGTGCAACATTGAAATGCTTGGTGATAATAAATGTTTAAAATGTTTTCAGACTAAGTATTTCAAAATTTTATGAAGTTTTTTCTTCCAACATAAAAGTACTGCTTTATGGGTCTTAAATAATTTCTTAGTATTCAAAATTTAAGAGTAACCTCAGTTTTCTTTTTTTGAATCCATTAATGTTGTCAGTACACATAATATTTCATGTGCTCCTTCCAATATTGGATCCTGTTCATTAACATACTCAAAATATTAGATACTTTTTTAATTCAATAAATCCAACTTTCAGATATGCAAAGTAAGAATCATTTATATCCACACAAATGTCAGTTCTTTTAGCTCAGAAACTCTTGTGAAAATTTTTCTTGGCCATTCTCTTTGGTATGAACAAGTACAGGGTGTTTTTCTTGGTATTAAGTCTTTTCATAAAGCTATAAACAGTATGATTTCAATGGCTTGCATTCATTGTTTTAAGAATATCATTTAATGTAGAACCCATGGAAAAAAACTTTACACCAACATTTTCCTATGATTAAAACAGTTCCTGCAGGGAATAGGGGGAAGGACAAGCATAATATGGGCAGGGGGCACAATGGACTATGGCTCTGGACCATGGTTCCTTTGGTGGTGGGAGAGCCATGGTAACATAAATGGAAGATGGGATCCTATACTTCCAAAATACAAACAACAATGTAAACCAACATTATCTCAATAAAACAAACAAACAAAACCCAGTTCTCTCACAGGGTTTTGGGAGCAGATTCTTTATGTGAACATTTTAACCTCCAAGGAAAGCATCAATACACACATTTAAGCATTGTTCCAAATATGTCTTATTTGTTTCAACATATTTGTTTCGCACCTAAAATATCTTATTTCAAGGACATCGCTTTTGTACCTCTGCAGAGCAAATATTTTTCTAAATCATTTTTCTTTAAGTTGTCTAATCTGGTCTGTTAACTGGGAACACTTTGTAATACCTGTTGATTCATCAATTATTTTTGATTTAACTGTCTTCTAGATTAGTGTGAGCTCTATGTCATCTCACAAGTCATAAATGTATCTACGACTAGTAATTTTTTAAAGTAACATCGGTTCTATTTATATTGATTGTCTCAAAAATAGATAATTTTTTATGTAGCCTGATGGACTATGCTGCAATGGTTTTTGTGACTTGACTTAAGTTATGAAGTATCAAATACAAGTATCAAATATGATTACATAAAATAATTTCATTTTTTATTTTGAGTTTGCAGGTGCTTTAAGAAGTTCAGATATTTTTCTTTTTGATATAAGTTTGTGTCTTGGAGCTGGTCTGATTTACTGGCACTATTGCTTCACTTAATAACTTTTCCAAGACAAAAATATTAGGCTCAAGAGGGAAAGAATTAATGGAGAATATAAATACTAATTACATATAATCCTCACTATTCTTCATGAAAGTTACTTAAACTTTCTGATTTCTTGGCTTTCTTGGTTGGTCATTTCTGCAGTATATTTTCTCCTGAACTTTACTGAGATATAATTGACATGATGCACTGAGCAAGTTCAAGGTATATAGTGTGATGATTTGATGCAATACGTAGTGTGAAATAATTACCACAATAAGGCTAGTTAAGATATCCCTCACCTAACATCATTAATTACCATGTTGTTGTTGTTTCTATTATGGTGAGAATGTTAAAGCACTACTCTCATAGAACTTAAGTGTACTACGCAGTATTATTAACTGTAGTCACAATGCTGTATGACAGATCATTAGAACTTATTGATCTTATAACTGAAAGTTTGTACCCTTGACCAATGCCTCCTCATTTACCTGATCCCTCAGTCCAAAATAACTACTATTCTATTCTGTGAAGTTTAGTTATTTTAAACTTACATGTGAGACTGTATAGTAGTCATTCTCTGATTTATTTCACTTAGCATAATGCTCTCAAAGTGCATTCCTGTTGTCACAAAAAGCAGGATTTCATCTTTTTTAATGGCTGAATAATAACACTGGTCAACAGTGAGATTGTTACTGACTTAAAAAGGCCCTAATCTGTAGTATCTTGGTGAGCTGAACATGAATATAACCCTGAAAAATTTTTATTAGCTCTTGTTTTAAAGATATTTCATATAATTAATTTTATATGTTTCAGTGTGTAAATTTACCCAGTAGGACTGGAACAACATCCTAAATCAGCCTAGAATGATGTAATATTGCATCGCATTGCATAACACCATCATGTACACATCATCCAGAGTTGATTGCATCATTTTCTGATGCAATGCAATACTACTGCCAGGCAGCTGCTGAAGGAAGCTGACATCAGCAGTGCACTGTAGAAAGCCCTGTCGGAAAGGTTGAGCATTGAAAATATTGCAGACTTTGTGCGAGACAGTTTAAGCTCCTGTTCCATAGAACTGTTATTATTTTCTCCATTTAGGCACAATACAGAACAGTAGTGCCACGAAAGTGCGTTAATAGCATGGACAATTTCTGCTCTATTTGTGGGAAGTGACATTTGCCATCCAGAAGAAAAGTATCACTTCTCAAGTGAAGAAGGCTTATCATCTTTACTTTGGATGTACAACACAGCTTTCACAGTGGTTAAATGGCAAAATACCACCAATGCCGTTTGCAATCCCCATGGTGTGGAGAGAGCCAAGCAACCACATAAAAGACTGTTACTTCTGCTTGGTTCCTCCTCTTTCCAGCAGAATAACGAAGCAAAAGTCTAGAATAGTCTACTCAAACATTCCATCTGCATTGAGACCAGTTCCACATGGTGAGGGACTGCCTATTCCAGAACCTCCAGCAGAATATCTCTTGATTCATCTGATGAGGACAAAGGTGAGCCGACCTGTTCTTCTCCTGTTCCATCAGCATGCAGTGATCCAGATTTACACTGTGGTGCATCATCAACCCCACACAGACTAACACAGGAAGAACTAAGTGACCTGGTTCGTGATTTGGACTGATCTAAGAACAAGGCAGAATTGCTAGGATCAAGACTCCAGCAATGGAATCTTCTAGAAGAAGATGTCACAATTACTTCATAGTGAAAGCACCACCAGCAGTTGGAGCCTTTCTTCAGAAAGGAAAGTACTCTGATATTCTGTTTCGATATTGAGGGCCTCATGAATGCCTTAGTAATCACTCATGACCCATAAGAATGGAGACTATTTCTAGACTCTTTGAAACTGAGTCTTAAGGCTGTGCCTTTGCACAATGGAAACTGTCTTCCATCTATACTATTCCTAAACAGCTTTACAAGAGACAGGTGAAGAAATCTAAGAAGTAGTCTATGACTTGATTTTTTACAGGTATTAACCATAGACCTATTACTATTGGCATGCATTTCGTGATGTAAACATCAATTTATTGCAGATTACAAAAAACAAGAGCCAAAATTAGAATTTGACTGTCATATTCATGTTGAGCACATCCAAATAGATAGGAAATGACTAATTTTATTTCAGTAACATGACTTTTGTAAAAATTTGTTGACCAGTGTAATCCACACACATAGATACACATTTTCTTTATCTATATATTTCTTAATGGTCATGTAGTAGGTAGTTGCCATGTTTTGATGACTGTGAATAATTCTGAAAGTTCAACCTAGTGTTGGTTGCTTGATCTCTCACAACAATGCTATAAGTCTCCAATTCCCTGCAATAGAATTTCAAGTGACACAATGATTGCAACCAGATGTGGTTGTTGACCTTAAAAGATCAAAGATGTAAATCTGGGACTGGTTGTTTGACCTAGTTGAATTTGAAAACAGTGAAGAACTGCTTACTTTGAAAGGACGTCTTATTGGACACTACAGTAACTAATGGAGACACACAGAAGTAACTAATGGAGACAGGTTTGACACACAGAATAGCTACTGCTATCCAACAGTATGTGGACAAAAGGACTGTGGGATATAGGGTAGAGGGCTTACTTCTGATTATACTTAGTTATTCAGAGACAGGAAAATGACAAGATTTAGAGACTTAAGGTCTTAGTGAATGCCATAGCCAGAGAACCAAAGCTTTCCTCTGTCACACAATATCTTACTTCTTGTAACTACAGACTGGATCTGTACATTTATAATTTATTATATGTGCTGAATTCATAGCTTCAATGAATTCAACCAGTGACCAATCCAATAGCAATTAGCAACCATGTTGTTTGCTAGGCAATGGTCTCTAAATTTCATTTTCCACTATAATAAACCTGGAAAGAAAATATTTCCAAATTATGTAGATAATAATTGGCTTTGTAGCCAGAATATAGGGAGAACTCTTATAACTCAATGTAGTAGTAAGATAGTTAAAAGAAAATATTTTAATATACACTTAACAAAAAGAAGATATAGAAATGGCAAACGAGTACAGAGAATGAGTTTATCATCATCAGTCATGAAGGAAATGAAAGTTTAAACCAGGCGATACCACTTCACACCTACTAGAATGGCTAAAATTAAAAGGACTGACAATATCAAGTGTTGTAGAGCATATGAAGCAAATGGATCTCTCAGTCGTTGCTGGTGAGAATGTAAATATAATATTGCTCCTTTGAAAAGCAGTTTGGCAAGTTCTTACAACATCAAATATACACATGGCATATGACCCAGAAATTCCATTCTTGGGTATTTTCCAAAGGAAGGAGAAACATATGTTCACCCAAAAACCCATGTATAAATGTTTACAGCATATTTATTTATAACAGTCCAAAACTGGAAATAACCCAAACGTCCATCAACCAATGGATGGATGTTATATCATAGATCCATGCAGCACAATACTGCTCGGCAGCAGAGAGATAAGCTACTGACACATGCCTTGCCACAGGCAAATCTCAAAAGCACTGTGCTAAATTAAAGAAGTAGACCAAAAAAAAGGCAACAAATTGTGTGGATCCATTAATGAGAAATTCAAGAAGAGGCAAAATGATATCAGAAGTTCCAAATTAAGTGGGTTTAAATTCAAAAGGGCATGAATGAAATTGGATTATGACAATGTTCTGTTTTCATTATGGTAACAGTCAAACTACTTTGAACACTTGCCAACACCCATCCCACTGTGTATGTTAAAATGAATTGCACCCCTACCCCCAATAGACATGTGTAGTAAAGACTAAGTCTGTAAAAAGTTAAAACATGAATTTTAATTATTTCATAAATTATTTGCAATTTGTTATAACATTGTATTTTCAGGATGGACTGGCATGATGCATTGATTCAGAATATGATTTTAAGAGTCAAGCTGACCTCATTTCAAGTTCTCACTCTGCCATTTATTAGTGGAGTGATCTTATGCCAACTACTTCTGCCATTTATTAGTGGAGTGACCTTATGCCAACTACTTCAGTGTGAGAGACATTCAGAAGAAAGAGGTTTTTTTGTTTTGTTTTGTTTTTTTTTTTTTGCTAAAGTCAATCAAAGAGTATTTTATGAGATGGTATTTGAACTGGGATTAATAAGTAGAAATGAAAGCATATGCTAGGAAGTGCACAACTTACGAACCACAACAAACCCAGGGGAACAGGGTTGTTTTGGTTGGTAGGTCCTCACCCTAGACCAAAAAGCAGGGAGAAACAACAATAACAAAAGGTTTATTTACAAAAGGAATGAGAAAATGAAGGGAGAAGGAAGGGGAGGGGAAAGGAGAGCAGAGGAGAGTGCATACTTAAGGCTTGTAAGTGGCCAAATGTTGTTTTTCCTACCCCAGCTAATGTCCTGCTAAGTAGAGACAGAGGTCCAAGCGAAAGACAGTCGGAAAGCTGGTGATTTCTCCAAAGACAACCGCCCTCACCAGTGATTTAAGTACCAGAGTCCCAGGCCAATAACAATTGCCAAACCACAGCAACTTAACTGCCAAAATCGCAGATCCGCCCCTGTTTCCCCCCAGTCCCTCGTCAGGGGGTGGGGTCTGGAAAGCTAAAGTTGAGAATAGTTGTTGGTTCTCCACTGGCTTGAGACCTGGCAAGTGCTGCACAGGTGGAATGGGGATGGGATAGAGAGCTTTGAATACCAGGTGAATTAATTTTGACTTATTTAGGACGCTGCTGAAGTCTGAAGGAGAGAATTAGAGCAGTCATTTTTGGAAGGTTCTGTCTGTGTTATGCTGAAAGAACCGAAGAGAGAAACCAAAATCATCATTTAGAAGGTCATACGTGAAGACCTGGACTGGAGTGTCACTAAGGATTTCAGAGAGGGAGTAAAATAGGGGACAAAATGATTGGAGTTGGGGGACTGGCAGAAAGGAGAAAAATTGTGCTTTGAAAGGAAATGATAAATCCTGTGAGAACAGAACGGACACCCCTAGTGCATAGGAAGTTGGCAATGCAGGTGGCAGCTTAGGGGAGTGCCGATTTGGAAGTCATCTGCACAGCGATTGCTGCTGAGGCCAGTTTTTGGGAGAATACAGTGGCATCACAGTGTGAGACACCACAGCCAGTCCTCTGCTGAAGCAGCAGTGTCAGCTGATTTACCGTGTTCACGTGGATTGGCCCGAAACTAGGAATAGGAGGCTTCCCAGTGTCTAACCGGCCCCAAAGCACTGAAGATACACATCGCCGTTTCCCGATAGTGCCCACTAACCCAGCACTTCTCAAGCAGCTCAAAGAGCTCCAAGGAAGCACGCAACCCGGTTTTTGCGCAGGCGCGGACTGGTGTTGCGTAGCAACCAGAGACAACAGTGGACTGTGAGCGGCGCTCTGGCAGTTGCAGGTGCACTTTGTGAGTTCTGCGGAGCGGTTGCGTGGCTGCATCTTCTGGCAGGTAAAGGCAGGCTGGAGGTTGCCTGTCTCTTCGCGCGGCTTGGAGAGGACCAGGGTAAAGGCCTCAGCAAAATCCATGCCCTGCGGGTGGGAACCTCTCGTTAGGGGTTGTCAGTTCACATTGTTAAGACAGGGGTTAGGGTGGGTTTCATAAGCATCCCGGAGGTCCATTTCTTGTTTATTTTGGCTAGGTCCATAGAAGTTTGTCTAATATAACCTATAAACCATTTTAATAGAAATGTAGTAAACAATATCATTTCAGAACTAGTAATTATGCAGTTTTTAAAGCATATTCCCACAAAATTATATACAAATCCATTTCAGATGTAGAGAGCAATGAATTTGTATGGGCCGTTCAGGGAATGCTTGACCTTAGGTGGATATATGGCAGTACACCTAGCTTCATTTAAAAAGAAGGGCTTTATTTATTTATTTTTTTGTACAACTGAATTTTTATGGGCCACCTCATTTAATGGAGGCCTCCAGAGGGGATCTGAGTCTCAAAGATTCTGTTATATTGACTGTTCCCACTTGTTCTAGCCCTCCTCTCCTTTAAGTCTTCTCAAAATAGTGCTCCCCATTAGAAAACATTAAAAAACATATATTATAGCTGATAGTTCACAAAGAAATACAAGTTACAATAAATTCACAACAAAAAAATTTCATGACAAAAAAAATTTTCTGATTCCAGAAAATTGGAAACTTGCTCAACAATGGGAGGCTGACTAAATAGAGGGTTTTAAATGACATGATACATTGACCCACTGGAGGTGTTTGGAGCAGTGAATGAGACTGAGATTTCATGAACAGGTCCATTAATTTAAAAAAATGTTTTTTAAAAGATTTATTTATGCTTACAAGCTGGGGTACACGCCAGAGGCATGGGGCGGCAAGAGAGTTCACCAGACACAGAGTGGGGAGCTGAATAGACAGATCGACCGAAATACACTGCTGAGGGGAGCAGCAGGTGAGGCAGGAGAGGTCTGCTGCTCCATGTGGGAATCTCCCTGGCCAGGCTTTGAACTCGTGTCGCTGCTGCCGACAGTTCCACAGCGCAGTGCTTGACGGCTGCGCCACCAGGGAAGCTCCAATTAAAAAAAATTTGTAAAACATGGTCTCAGGATGGGAAATTGAGTATGGAGAATAGAAATCCAGGTGGGATGGTAAAATATCTCTAGAAAACACAGAGAATTATTTCAAAGTATTGCTGATTTCCCTGAACGGATTCCTGGTTGATTTTTATTTTACTCCATATACCCTTCTTTGCTTCCCAAATTTTCAATACTGTATTCCCCATATATGTGGACACAGGACACAGATTAAAAGGTCAGTTTTATTTATATTTTAACACAATAAAAAATCAAAAAGCAGGTGTAAAGTAGTCAAGGTAAACTGGGTTAGTTGCTTAAAAAAAGTATAGAGAACTTAAGTTGATAACTTTGCCGCTTTAAGAGAAAACAAATATTCAAAGAATAATATGAGGTCATTTAGTTGTATCATGTTGATTTTAAGGAGAAAGTTTTTTTAAACCCTTAGGGTCATCTTTGAGGCTCCCTGTCTCTCACCTATGTCCGCTGTAAACTTTCTCCCCTGTTAATTACTATACTTGATATGGTAATAAAAATACAAATGGTAATAAAAATACAAACTTGTTTTGTACAGCAGTGCTCATGACCAGCTCCATCACTATAATCCTCTAAGTTTAGCCTCTTCAGCTTCTATAATTGCCAGTATGCAATTATATAAAACCACTCTCCTGAAATAAGTTTCTGAGTGAAAATCAGATGGGTTAAAGCAGCGCTACCCAGGTGTAATTTAATAGCTTCTTGAATATTATTCATTAAGAATTCCTTTGTAAATCAAAGGCTGTTATTTCTTGGAACTGGTTATAAAGTGCTATAAAATCTCTTTGGTCTCTAGATATTAATCAAATAATAGATTTTAATTTGTCCCTAATAGTTTATGTGTGTCTGACTGAAACATTACAGGCACAAGTTCTAGGGCCTGTACTTTTCAAGCACCTATTTACAATGTTTGAGATTTGAAAAAAAAATTTCAAAATATGAAAATAAAATAGAAGAAGTGTCATATTCAATGTTTTTATTAATATTAAAATTTCATTACATTTGAAAATTATTTTTTCATTTTGCAAGTTTTCCCAGGTACTTGTTCTGATTGCTAGGTAATTTCAATTGGAAATTTTTTTTAAATTATGGTTAAAATCACATTTAATGAGGGATGTGGGTGCATTTTAACATAGTCAATATAGTGTGAAGTAGTGCAACACAGAGTGAACTTGCCTGGTCCTCGAAGATCTTGAAATTTAACTGACCTGAAGATGGGGACCTAGAATAGATGTCTTTCAGAGTCCCTGTGAGTGTCTTGAACGTGTGGATTTTTAATGCGTGTGGCAAATTCTGGTATGTGTGTCTCATGCTAGGAGTTGCTTTTGTTCCTTGACAGAACATCCAAACTAACCCTGACCTTGCATTTTCTTCAATGAATTTTTACATCCCAAGATTTCTCTTGAGACCCAGTGATTTCCTTGAGACTAGAATATTCCAACTGAGATTGCCTTAATGCCAAACATAACCCCCAAATTCTCATTAGAGAAAACTTGAAAGATTCCTGGGGTTATTCTAATATAGCCAGCAATATCTTTGAAAATTCTCTGTCCCCAGATGGAGTTACTCCCTTGGCAAATCGACAGCGTATATTTCTCCTTTAACTTTTGGGCAGGTGGGAGAGGGTCTTGCAAGGAATACCTCCAATTTCCTGAGACTGTATCTCTTTAGATTCCCAATTATGTTTTCACTGAGCTGTGGATTATATCTGAGAAGAGTATGTGTTATCTGGGGAAATGACACAAATGTTAATGTGGAGTTGGTAAATCTTGGATACCAAATTCATAAAGTCATTACTCATGAAATACAGAGATAATGACTTTTACAAATAATGAATGCCTGCCAAGTCCCGGATGCTGTTCTAGGGGTTTCGGATAGATCAGTGCAAGAAAGAAGACAATAATCCCACCTGTTGTAAAAAACATTTTTGCAGATCTTGCAGTCTCCCAAGCCTTATATAAATGACCTATAAACTATTCTATTATGTGAGTAAAAGTTATGTTACTAACATATCTCCTCTTTTCAAACTGGAAGCTAGGACTGATGTTCAACAACTTTATCAATTAATTTCTTTAAAATCAGAGTTTGAAATACAGATGTAGGTAATATATTTGTACATATGCAATAATTCTAAATATTTTCTTATGGTGTATTTTTAGGTAAACTTTAAGGGAAGAAATTCATCTCCTCTTGAGGACATAGGTAGCTGAGAAACTTGTAATATACAAACACATCTTTAACCGCTGATTGCTTCTCTTTCGAGAATGGGTAAAAAGATAAAGAAGGAAGCAGAACCTCCTCGTAAGGATGTGGTAAGTTTCTGATGTGAATGCTAGTCGCACATTAACAATTGGTTTTAAAAATAAATTGTTCAAACAGTTTGGCATGGACCAGTATATACATGAGTGTATGGTGGCAGAAGTCCAAAGTCTGAGTAATGGTAACATTACTCAGAGAAATCTAACACTATATAAATGCACAGTTACAGCATTATTGTTACAGAATTAGCACAATTAGGGAATAATTATTAGCTTTTCCACTATGTGGATGGCATGTTTGTAAGCCTAGTCAATAAATAAATAGTTTTAATTATTCTCTTAAATACTTTACTTTTACATTTGCCAGACCCCTATTAATGTTAATTATCCAAATGAGTCTTCAAAAATGCTGGAAGTTGTGCTGTAGTATTAGATGTATATAAGGTGGTCTGAAGATGACCCATTGGACTTCAGAAGTCCTGTGTTTTCCAGATCTCTGGGCACATCATCTGTATCTATGCCAGAGGCTTAAGTAATGCCTTCCCCACAGCACAGAAACAGAACATGACCTTGGAACATTTTCACTTCAGAAATTTATTTTGAAACAGACGTATGGCATGTTTTTCATCAAATAAATGTAAATGGGGGCAAATAAATATAGTCAATAGACTCGGGCTTTACAACTTAATGGAACCTGAGCCGAGTGTCGGAATCTCCCTGAGAGCTCTGGACCACGGTGCCTACACGTGTGAGCTTGGGCCCAGCTCTGCCTCTTTCAGACTTGTGGTGGCAAAGCTGCCAAATTTGTCCAGGTTATTTCAGTTTTTCTTAACCTCTGAAATTTGTATTATTCAACTCATTTTGCTTGTTGTATGAATTAAAATAGGACATAAAGTTCTCAGTGCCTGTTATTAAAACTGAACAAATAAATCCATTATCAAGGGAATCCCGTACCTGCTCCCCTCCCGCCCCACACACTAAGTAACTACTTATATATAATTCTTCTTCCACAGCTGGGAACAAAGGCACCTGTCTGCCCAGGTCTAGGGAAGCTTTGTAGAGGTGATCACTTTGGTCTTTGATGGTGTTTCTGCAGTCTGACTACTCACCTTTGGACATAATCCTAAAACATCCCAAATTATCTTTGTTTTTAAATTGAATTCTAGTTTTGTATTATCTCTTTTTGCTGCAAAATAGCGTTATTGACATGTTATTACTAGAAACTACTCGTGATTTCAGAGCATGGTGACAAACATTTTCTGATCAAAATTAGAAATAAAGCACTGTTAAATAATAGATATATCTGTCCAAGTATACTTTCTGTAATTTTTATAATGTTTTGTTGATATTGTCCTCCATTTTCCTGTCCTTAGGAGGCACAATTAAGGATTTGAGAAACAGTTCTAATCCCAGCATTAGCAAAACTCTAGCTCTTTTTTCACAACAGCCTTGGTTGTAGCCCGGGACATACGTACCAGTCACCGCTGGTCCTTGATACTGTCTTTCCCAAGAGTTCAGCCATCCTTCCCCTATTCTGACTTCTTGTAATGAAACTGATAGATTAGTATTCAAGTATGTAATGGCTTTTCTGTGTTCTTAAATCCTAATACATCAAAACAGTATACCACTATTTAAAGTAACCTGAAATTTATTATCCAAGGCATACCTCTTCAGAGTCTATGAAAAGTTTATTGTACAAATTATAAGTGAAAACCAGGTTTAAAGGGGGGATTTATAACTGCTTGAGAACATAAACTTTTCTGTGTCAACTAGTGGCGATTTTCTTCTTAAATATTTCCAATAAAGAAACCATTTTTTGCAAAGTCTTTAATTTTTGATAGTCTTTCATCTACTTTTTAAAATATCAGGCAGAAAGAAGAGTGTTTGGTGATATGATTAAAACAAAAAAAATTGCTTTTTAAAAATATTCTTATTGTGAAAATAGACTTTGCTATGTGCATGTTTATTCTTCTCAGGAAGGAGAATACTTGCTAAGAAGATGCCTGGATGTGGAAACAATGGCTTGAATGAACAGGCCAACTAAATTTTCTCTTCCCAAATCATTTCCATGTCTGGCTAAAAGGTTTTTGCTGATGCTTTGATAAAATTCAACTAACTGTGGAATGATTTCATGAGGGAATTCCTAGTATTATGGTCATCATAACAGAACATTTTAGTATAAGGCAAAATATTCAGTAAATAAGAGAATAGGTTGCAGTTATTCTGCCAGAGTCTGAATCCTTACTCTGTCATCCACCACCTATGATCTGGGGCAAACTGGCTAATCTCTGTATGCCCCAGCGAGGATGGGATGAGATCCATGTCACGGCCACTCCAGTGGTGAAGCAAAGTTAGGCAAATGTAAAATGCATAGAGAGTGCCTGGAGCTAGGTAAGAACTTAGCAAAAGTTATTATTAACGACTTCATGGAGGATGCTTTCATCATTCTACAAAACTGTAGAAGTTTGTGTGAACTATCAGTGGAGTCAGGGTATCAGCTCTGGAAGATCAGCGGCCACTAAGGTTGCTGGAGGCCTGATGTGAGTCTGTTGTCACTCCTGATCAGGGCTTCAGATTTGGGAGCATAGAAACTTTGTTCTCTTACTACCTCAGGAGTGAGTGAACTTCACTTGTAAGATTAAGTTTAACTATGTATTTTACTCTGTCAAACCACCAGTATTGCTTTTGTATTTTGTCCTCACCAGTATTTGCCAAGTAATTTGTTTACATACATAGTTGATATGTTTGTTGGGTTTGTGAATGCCTGCATGTCTTTTTCAGATGTGAATAGTAACATAGCCAGATACAAATTTCTAGAGCTGTACCCTTTTCACTTCGAATTTTGTTTCACAATAGAGAGTTGGAAGAAAGGGTCTAGGTAATTTTCTGAGATCTTACCTTGCCTTATTATTCAACATTTTTTGGTTCTTATTATGTATTTTCTATTTAATCAAGCTCCTATTTCATCCTTCAGAAATACAACATTCATTTCCATATCAAACCCTCTTAGTGTTATCCCCTCCCCATTTGAATGTCCTTCTTATCTCAATTTAACTCATTTTATTCATTCTTTAAAAATATGTAATATTCTACCTCCTTCAGGAACCTTTCGCATTGTATTTCTTCCTCATCCCACATATATTGTCTTTGACATATGGTTTTGTATTTCATAGGATCTAGGATATCAAAAGCAAAAATGCTACACCTTAGTTTTTCAGATTAAGGACAGTGAGCTACATTTGAAACTGATATAACCCCTTATTCCCCAGTTGTTATCGCTCATTTCCACCACACATGTATTCCTAACATCTCAGGGCAGGATACAGGTCTTCTTAGAGTCCCATATATTTTCCTTATACTATGTTGCAATTTCCCCATTCCAGAATTTATCCAATTTTATATTTTGATTCATGCTGTTATTTTATATGTTGGCACATGCTGGCTTTTTTTTTCAGTTGACTTATATATGCAGTTTCTGCTATTCCAGAAAGAATATAGTGGTTAGAAAGCAGGCATTATTATTGAGACTATAGGAAATCTGATACAGGTACTCAGGGATTCTTATGTAATTACTAAGAATTACAGTCACATAAGTTATTTAATAACATCATTTGCCAGACAGTGTGCTAAGTGTTATATGTGTTCTTCAATGCTTCCCATATGCTTTGAGATAGGCATATTAAGCCCCTTGTACAGAAAGGGAAACTGAAATTCTAGCAGCTTAAGGGACTTGTTTGATTCCATGTGATTAAATTGAGACTAGGTAGATCAGATTCCAAAATTCTTTGCTCTTCATGCCAGACTCCAGGAATACCACAGCTACCAATGTTAACAACTGTCTATATCAGTGATACTTTTTAAAATAAAAACCTTACAATGCACTTAGTGGGCAGTTACCACATTATTTTGCTAAGATTATGTTTTCTTTAACATAATCATTTTTATGTGATTTTTAAAGCTCAAATACGAACCTGATAATTTTTCTTTCTGCATTTCAGTTTGATCCATTAACAATTGAAAGCAAAAATGTAGCAACTGTGGTGTTAATGCTTCATTCTCCAGAGGAAGAAATTTTGGCAAAAGCATGTGAAGCAATTTATAGATTTGCTTTAAAAGGTTTGGATTTTTCAGTTTATATATTTCATTAATTTCTTAAAATATTTACTATGAAATGGGCACTTTTCTCCCTAATCTTTATCTTAATTCCTGTCAGAAGAATTCTTTCTGACAACCAGACTGTCAAGTAATGCACTACCTGACAGGAATGTAACTCCCTCAGCTCCTAACTTCATCTTAAGGAATAATTTGGTCACTGGGTAGAATAATAGTCGTTTTGAAGTTTTTCTTGTAGTTTAAAAAATTGTGTCATAGGAGATATTGACTCACAATAGTCAAAGCTGAAACAATTTTAGCAACAAAACAACAAAATATTAGATTATAACCTCAAAATAGAAAATTTTATCCACAGAGATACTAACATAACAAATGTGTAAGTAAATAGATGGGGGAAAAGACAATGCAAAAGAATTCCCGATTATTTGTCAGTACTCTTTCAAGGAGGCAGAATCTAGCTTCCTGTTCTTTAGGTACGGGCAGGGCACAGTGACTTGTTCCCAAGACTGCAGCATAGACACAGGGAAAAGAAGAGTAAGCTTGCAGTGAAGAAACCTGACAAATACTGCCCCACCCAGGTGACTGCAGTCAACATCAGTAGTGACAGTATAATTTATTATAGTGTACAACATTTTAATTGAGACTATTTGGAAGATGTTTAGGGTAATTATATATTTGTAACAAAACATTTAAATTAAGAAATGAGATATTTGATTTTAAAGAATGATGCTTCAAACATTGTTTTGCGGTTTGAATGAGTGAACAACAAATTATTCAGTTAGCAAACGGTAAAATACCTTGCTAAGATACGCTGGTCATCCCTGTGATTCTAGATAAAAAGCAAAGTGCTTCTAAAAGAAGACTCGTGTTGGTTGTGTAGAACTCTGGGTCAAATTTCAGGGACATCAGATTATGTAGCCAAGGGAGCATAATTCCCATTCAACCTTATAGTGAAGTCATATGTCATCTGACTGTCATATGTATCTGATCATCTTTTATTATATGACATGACGTAAAAAAAATAGACAAGTATTTCTTTGAAATGACTTGTTATTTCACAAGAGGTTCTTGTGAAAAAACTTTTTTGTGTTTTTATTTTTTATATAAGAAGTATTTTCTGAAATTGAAAAACTAAAATTAAGCAGAACTTACATATTATTCCAAACTTTGTAGAATGATATGCAAATCATTTGGGTACAGACACTGCTTCTACAGTTGGACTGGACTCCAACCCTAACTAACCTTCTGTTTTTGGGACCTCTTGCCACAGTAGTCTCCAGTTACCTGGTGGTTCACCTCTGTGTATGCACCTGCAGGTGCACCTTGCATGAAATCATAGCTTCTATAATCACAATAGTGAGAAATGAGCCCCCAAACTCCATCACAAACTCTTTGTGGGGCCTATGTGTGTCAATTAATTGTTAAAATTAGTTATGCAATTGATGTTGCCATTGCACAAATGTCAGGCACTGTGCTAGACACTGAGGCTAGAAGAGCACAGAACAGACTGGGTATCTGTCCTTACACAAAGTTAAGTTTCAGCAGAGTGGGCAAACAAAACATGGCGGTCAGAAAGTGGATGAAGAAAATAAAGTAAAGAGGGATAAGATCAACTGGAATATGGAGATAATACTAGGTAGTGTGGTCAGGAGAGACTCCTCTGAAAAGTTATGTGAGCTAAGGACTGAGTGGGGAGAGGAAGCCGCTTTCAAAAGAGAGGGAAGGAGAACAGCAAATTCCCTGGATGCCTGAGCTCTAAGTTTATTTTGAGTGGAAGCAAAGAGGAATGTGAAAGGCAAATAAGAAATTGGAATGACACAAACAAATTTGATGAGATTGGTGCCCATGTATGATTTTGATTTATCTGTAATGTCAGGTGAGGAAAATAAAGCAACCCTCCTTGAACTTGGAGCTGTGCAACCTTTAACTAAGCTGCTCAACCATGAAGATAAAATTGTCAAAAGAAATGCTAACATGATATTTGGAATCCTGACTTCTAATAGTAAGTATCAACTTTAAAAAATTATCAAATAATCTCATGTAATGCATTATCCTCCTTTTACATTTAACTTTAAGGATTCATTTTCATTTTATTTAAGGTGACTTTAATGATAAAGAAACGTTAAGAAAGTATATTACAACAAATGTATGATTTCACATGTTAAGAGGAAAATTTTAAACATAAAAATATGTACGGATATATCCATGTGAAAACTCTCATCGTTGATGAGGTAGTATGTTCCAATGTGTATGTTACAAGTTGCTGGCTCAATAACCACCTCTTAAAATAAAAAAGATTTTTTCCTCATGTTATTATAATGTAATGTGTATGCTTAAATGCAGCTTACACCTCATATGTATTTCATTGTAAAGGAAGCTCAGAAGAGCCTTGATACATTTATTTTGTTGAAACTGGAGACTACATATGCCAAAAACAAATTCAGCCTTCTACATACTACTTCAAATGGATATTACTTTTTAAAATATTTTTATTTTTAATATGATACAGTAACAGTATTAGTTAATATATGCCATTACGTCTACGAGAATATCAGTGGGACCAAGCCATGCCAATAAAGGCAGTCCCTGATTAATGACAGCGGTGATTCCATTATGTGTCTGTGCCAAGTATGGGTCACACATGACAGGTCACTTAAGTTACTTTGCTAAATCTTTTTGCCAAATTGGAACTGCTGTCTTCCTTGACCTGCCAGTTTATATTTCATTTGATAAAGTCATTTAACCAGAGACTCATATGATGAAGTCAGCTAAAGAAACAGTTTATCAGGAGCCTTGTAAGGAGCAGACTTTGAAACCCAGACTTTACATCACTTAAGGCAATCTGAAGGCCTTGCCATTTTAGGAAAAGGTTGAGGTAAAAGAAAATATAAAGTTGAGAATAAATTAATTGGTTAATATTATAAAACAAAAAAATTGTGAATGGGAATCCAATTAAGGAGCCTCCTGGGTGGCACTATTAACGTCACAGCTTGAGTTGGATCACTGGCCAGGGAGCTAACCCACATATGGTGCAGCAGACCTCTCCTGTCTCTCCCGCTGCTCCCCTCAGCAGTGTATTTCAGTAAATCCGCCTATTCTGGTCCCCACTCTGTCTCTGGTGAATCCTCTCAGCCCCCGAACCTCTGGCCTACACCCCAGTTCCATGCAAAAAAAAAAAAGAATTAAGATTAAATCAAACAATTAAAACAACCTAAACTTGCAGGTGTCGTGCTGTTCAGCTAGCGTGTGTCCATGTGGCTCAACCACAAGTCAGAGTTGATACTTAGTGCCATATGTGAGAGTGGTCTCTGTTGAGAAACACAGGGACAGAGATCACAGATGTTGAAAGTAGTGGAAGTAGCAGTTGATCCATTACTTTTGCTGACACACCTAAAGAAAGGAAAGATTCATTGAATGATCCCATGTCAAAAATGCAGAATAGCAAATTGATCAACTGTGGCATCAATTTACAAAAACTGCCAGTGAATCCTTTAAAGCCTTAGTGGGTCAATCTGCTAGGTCTGTTATTGAACTTCACTTGCTATTTAGACTGAATCATATCCAGAGGGTGATTTTAAGGCAGAGAATCCTCTGAAGAAAACATTTAACTTGTTTGGGTGGATTGAGGCAAAGTATCACACACGCAGCAGGGTGGCCTCTCCCTGTGGGGGGCAGATCTGCAGAGAAAATGGAAGGTGCACAGAGCATAAACTGACCTTGTGGTCATTGTCACCCCAGAAACTTGAAGTTTATGGAAGGTGATTTTGGATACCAAATGGAGAATGTACTTGGAGATCTGAATACTCAGATCTATTTCTCTTGAAGTGTATAGACATGGACTACATGTGTAGCCTACATGTAGCTAGCTGTAATTTTGCTAGCTCCCTTTAAACTACTTTAAATAGACAGCAGAGGGGTTTTGACAGGTTGAAGAACAGTCATGTCCCTGGATCTCACGAGAAAAGTTGTTCAGTAAAAGCCAAGTGCTGTCTACCCAGCAGTTAATGAGGAACAATTCACCCAGAGACCATCTGCTCAGCTGAGACTAAATGAACTCTTCCAAAATTCTGGTAATGCTAATTTTGGTTTCTATATGAAGATAATTGACCAAGAAGAAAAACTGCAAAAGAGAAGAAACAGCTATGTCTTATTTCTCAGAAAAAGGGTGTGAAGAATAACAGGAGAGAAGCAGGGCCATGCCTGGCTAACCTTAACTAGACCAATGCAGCTTATACAAAGTGAACTTTAAAAACATCAACATACTCATCTTTGAGCATTTTTGGTATTTCTGGTAATCAAATGAAATGTAAACCAGCTAGGGCAATGAAAAGGGACTGAGGATAATTCTTGCTGGCATTCTGTACAAAATTTATTAAAATCAAAATTTTTAACACACAACAAAAGTAAGAATTACACGGTGAACTAGTGTGAGCACAGTCAGCTGCACTGATGGGCCCTGGAGGGCCCCGGGCCCTGTTGTGCTTGTGTTTTCTCATGTCGCTGTGTGCTCCGTGATCAAGGAACATGGGCTGGAGTCCGCGTGGAGCCAGACAGACCTGGGTGTGACATTTGACCCAACCGCTTACTTCCTGTGTGCTTTTACCCTGATCTGTAAAATTAGGTAGTAATAGTACCTGTCCCATAAGGGCCATTCAGCACACAGTCATTATTATTACTAATGAATATTGATATTCTGTTTCATTTTTTGTAGGTGATGTTAAAAAATTGTTAAGGGAGCTGGATATCCTGAATTCTGTCATTGCTCAGCTCGCTCCAGAAGGTAACTTTATATCTTACCTCTATTTAAATGATGGACTGGCTTATTTTTTACATTTGATTAAACTACTTACTGAAAACAGTTTATGAAATACCAATTATGATATTTAAATCTCTCATTAAAAACTCTCAAACCAAGTTGGGCTCCCACCAAGGGATAATTGTGGCACTTTGGTTTTCTAAGCCTGCTCTAGAGTAGTGGTTGAGGGAGGCCTTAGCATACTCCTGCTTTCTTTTTGATATACAGAAGAAGTAATTATCCATGAGTTTGCTAGTCTTTGCCTAGCAAACATGTCTGCTGAGTACACCAGCAAAGTGCAAATACTTGAGTACGGCGGATTAAAGCCACTCGTCAGACTGTTGAGCAGCCCTGACCCTGACGTGAAGAAGAATTCCATTGAGTGCATTTACAACCTGGTCCAGGTAAGATCACGCTGTGAGAATGTGTTCTGATGAAAGCTGACAAAGCTTTTTTCTTTTTCTTTTTTTTTTAAATATATTTATTTTTATTGTTATTTTTATCTTTTACATTTTGTATTCCCCTTGGGTAACTCACCACCAATTCACCCATGAGCCATCTCCTTTTCCTCTCACACCTATCCTGTCCTCTGTCAGGGCCCTCTTATCCCCAACCCCAAGCCAGAGCACACCCCTCACACCCACAGGAGGTCGGCTCAGGGCAGCTTCTCAGCTTCATTGCTTAGGTGCCTGACAATTCCCAAGCACATTTGGTAAGTTCTAGATAACTGAAAATACAAACACGCCGTTTGAAATAGCCACCAGCAGAATAACAGGAAGAGATATTCAAGCAAAGGTGACAGATGTATTCTGTCAAAGAGATATTCAAACAAAGGTCTCATTGAGAGACAAAGTATCTAGGAAATCATACAGAAAAAGACACAAAAAGCAGCTCGAGCATTCATTCCGGGCCCTGGTGGTCCTCAGCACATGGCTGCATTTTACCCTCACTCTTCCCTAAAAGAGACCTCAAAGAAGAAAAAGCTTTTTTCCCCTTTTCTGGTAACTTAAGACTTCACCTCAAGCTCACTTTCCAACTCGATTTCCTAAAAATATTTATCAAATACAAATGAAAATACTTATCTCCACTATTCCTAACAGCAGAAGTACTAGGTAATAGTGTATTAATTACCAGAACTGCTGCAACAACCTACCACAGACTGGGTGACTGGACACAACAGAATATTTTGCCCTAGTAGTTCTGGAGGTAGAAGTCCATCAGCAGGACCATGCTTCCACTGTGATTCAGTATAATCCTCCCTGTGCCCTTTTAGCTACTGGCAGTAGCATCAATCCTTGGCATTCAGCCACAGCATTACCATCTCTTCTTCTGTTGTCTCCTTTTCACCTTCTTATAGACACTGGTCTTCAAAGGACACCACTAATTGTCCCCTACCCTGCTCCACTATGAACTTGACTAAGTACCACTGCAATGGCCCTATTTCCAACAAGGTCACATATTGAGGAAGAAATATGGAAACTTCAGCATATATTTCATAGGATACAATTGCTAATCATAGAATGGCAAGGAGAATGGGCAAGCTGAAATGTGTTTATTTGGGAATAGCAAAGAATTGAAGTTGGGGGTACACAGATTTAAGCTGTGAATATGCCCAGAAATATGCCCAGAAGAGGGAGCCAGGGAGGTTTTTAGAGAGAGAGAAAGAAGAATGAGGTTGTGGAGGATGAGGTCATGGTGAGGTAATGGTCACAGGAAGGAGACACAAGGTAAACGGACAGGTGGAGGGGTCACCCAGTGAAAGAAGGGAAATGTTTTCTTTATCGGTCCTTTCAAACAGGATATTCTCGTTATTGTTGGAAAGTTGGGGGTTGATCCAGTGCAAGGCTCATCTTCCAGCTTAAAGACAATAGTAAAACAGTTTTTCCTCGTGGATTTCTTTGGTCCTATTTTAATATGGCTCCATGACAAACAGCGACTTCAATTTTATGTCTGAAGGAAGCCGTCTATAGAGATCAATGGAAGGGTGGAAACAGCAAAAGTAACTGTTAGTGAGGCCTTTTCCACTTAGTACTCTTTACTTGCCTCCATTTAAAATGTTTAGCTGTCAGAGTTTGGGGCTTTTCCTGGCATTTTGCCTTGTTTTCTCCATTGCTCACTCCACCCAAGCCACAGAATGACAGACACAGGTTGAAGAACAGCTTGTCTATTCCATAGACCCCTTCATGTTGTATATGTCTTAAACAAAGGCCTGCGTCAGAGCTAGACCTGATGTCAGTTTACATGCACAGGGCCCACCAATGGCACTGTGTGCTTGTGAGCATTTCACAAACAGGCCATTTGGATGAAGAGAATGAGGAATTGAAGTCGTCATTTAATCTTATCAAATACTAATTAAAACAGGATATAGAATGTGCAAAGTATTATATTATTCATAGATTTTATTGTAATGCTGCTTACAGTAATCGGAATTTGCTGTGTAATAAACAATAGTTGACAATGAATATTTTGCTTATATTCATGAATTATTTTGGAAATGTCTCATAAAGACGGGAAAATTACAGTTTAGAATGTCTTGTTAGAAAATAGAATTTCTCCATTTTTGAGATATTATTTTGCCTTAAAAATTAATTTCTTGATCATTTGTTTCTCATGGCAGGATTTCAAGTGTCGGGCTACACTTCCAGAGCTAAATGCAATCCCTCCTATATTAGAACTCTTGAATTCAGAATATCCGATTATTCAGCTGTTGGCTCTCAAAACCTTAGGTATTGTTACAAATGATAAGGAGTCACGAGTAATGCTAAGAGACAATCAAGGAGTGGACCAACTTATTAAGATCCTAGAAAGTAAGGTATTGTGTCATCCATTCAGCTCTCTATGAGGAAATGTATCTCTGAAAAGTTATTATAAATTGTAGAATATAATTGTGTTCTATTTAAGCTTGATATTAAGTTTAATGGATGAATTTGCTTATTGTGACACAGTTTATCAGCATGATACATAACCTCCAAACAAAGACACTAGCAAAGTCCTATGTTTTACCTGACATGATACCACTGTTTGTGGACACCCCAAAACACACTAATCGTTTCCTCACAGAGGATGAAATGTCCTTGGTGATATTTACTCTTTACCTTGATATCCTATAACTTAAATATCATGATGTAAAATTAACAAAAATACTATTTTGTAAAATCAGTATCTTATGTTGGATAAGTGATTGAGAGTGAGATAAAAGAGTTCATACCCACACTTGAGCATTCATAACAAAATTAGGGAGAAAGACTCATGGCAATTACAATGCTTTTTCTATAACTGGTCACATCAATGTAGTTGATATTTGTAATTACCTTTTTCCTATACCCATTCTATATTTCCTTTTTGCCTTAGCAAATATTTCAGCTTGTCTTGGTTCTTTACCTGGCTGATGACCCAAACTGTTTTTCCTAAAGGGTCTGGTTCATTAGTCCTCTAGATGGGGTTGTAGTTTTCCATGGGCTTGATCACAGGGCGTGGTAATACAGAGACACAGCCCAAGGAATGTCCTGAAGTCTGCAGACATATCCTTCCTTATGTCTGTTGTGCAGTAGTAAGTCCAATCCCCCTAGGCAGTTAGGCTCCCTAGCCCAATCAACACAGTAACACCTCTGTGCTTGCTAATTCAAAGGCATGAGGAATGCCAAGTGACTGGGTGGCAGTCTTAACTTGTAGTGCAGTGGAATTACTGTTGTCCACTGATGAACGCATTCCTCCCTTTGGAACTAAAGCCTCTAGGCCAGCACATTATATAGTTGTGGAGACAGGAAGCACAAGTTTTGCTAGTGGATCACTAGTGGTAATAAGGAATCGGTACCACACCCATTTCTACTCCTTGATTCCCACACCCACCAGTACTGGGTGGCCATGGGAGAAGCAGCACCATATATATATGTTGGGCACTTGAGAGAACACACAGCCTCTGGGAGCAGGTGTTACCATCTACCTGCAATGCAACTGAGTCTTCAAAAGGCCCATCTATCAAGTCAGTAGCTTCAGGATGGTGGAAAACATGGTAAATCCAGTGAATTCCATGAGCAGCTTGGGCCTATTGCTGCACTTTTTTCACTGCAGAGTGTGTTGAAACAATGCTGCATGGGTGTCATGATGGTGGAGCATTCTCTCTGTGTTTCTGTTGCTTGCAGGATTTCCACCTTAACTCTCTAACTCTTAAGGGAACTTTCTCAATCCCACTGCTATGAGCACCTGGGAAATTTGTCAGGCAAGAAAGTCACAAACTCACAACACTTCCCTCTACCACTTGGGATTTTGAGGAACAGACTTTTTTACAGCTTCTGTCTGCTTTTTCAAACAATATTTTCTTCTGATTTTAAAATTGTTACACTGGTCAACAAATTTTTACAAAAATCATGTTATATGAAATAAAATCAGTCATTTCCTATCAATTTGTATGTGCTCAACACAAATATGACAGTCATACTCTGGTTTTGGCTCTAGATTTTTTTGGTAATCTGCAATAAATTGATGTCTACATCACAAAATGCATGCCAATAGTAATAGGCCTACGGTTAATACCTGTAAAAAATCAAGTCATAAACTCCTTCTTAGATTTCTTTGCTTGTCTTTTATATGGCTGTTCAGGAATAGAATAGATGGAAGACAGTTTCCATTGTGCAAAAGCACAGCCTTAAGACTCAGTTTTGAAGAGTCTAGAAATGTCTCCATTCTTGTGGGTCATGAGTGATTTCTAAGGTATTCATGAGGCCCTAAATATCGGAACAGAATACCAGAGTACTTTCCTTTCTGAAGAAAGGCTCCAACTGCTGGTGGCGCTTTCAATAGAAAGTAATTGTGACATCTTCTAGATGTTCTTGGATCAGTCCAAATCACGAGCCAGGTCATTTAGTTCTTCCTGTGTTAGTCTTTGTGGGGCTGATGATGCACCACAGTGAAAATCTGGATCACTGCATGCTGATGGAACAGGAGAAGAACAGGTCGGTTCACCTTTGTCCTCATCAGATGAATCAAGAGAATATTGTGGTGGAGATTCTGGAATAGGCAGTCCCTCACCATGTGGAACTTGTCTCAATGCAGACAGAATGTTTGGTTAGACTATTCTCGACTTTTTTTGCTTTGTTATTCCGCCAGAAAAAGGAGGAACAAAGCAGAAGTAACAGTCTTTTATGTGATTGCTTGGCTCTCTCCACACCATGGGGACTGCCAATGGCACTGATGGTCTTTTGCCATTTAACCACTGTGAAAGCTGTGTTGTACATGTAGCACAGCACAGATGTGGGGCCCAAGGCTTGTCTTGGTCACCAGCCTTGCATCCGAAGTAAAGATGATGAGCCTTCTTCACTTGAGAAGTGATACTTTTCTTCTGGATGGCAAATGTCACTTCCCCACAAATAGAGCAGAAATGGTCCACACTATCAACAGACTTTTGAGGCATTACTATTCTGTATTATGCCTAAATGGAGAAAATAATAACAGTTCTATGGCACAGTAGCTTAAACTGTCTCGCACAAAGTCTGCAATATATTCAATGCTCAACCTTTCCGATAGGGCTTTCTACAGTGCACTGCTGACGTCAGCTTCTTTCAGCAGCCACCTGGCAGTAGCATTGCATTGCATCAGAAAATGATGCAATCAACTGTGGATGATGTGTGCATGATGGTGTTATGCAATGCGATGCAATATTCCATCATTCTAGGCTGATTGAGGATGTTGTTGCAGTCCTACTGGATAAATTTACACGATGAGACATATAAAATGAAATACATGAAATATCTTCAAAACAAGAGCTAATAAAAAAATTTCAGGGTTATATTCATGTTCAGCACACCAAGATACTACAGATTAGGACCTTTTTAAGTCAGTAATGATCTCACTGTTGACCAGTGTTGAAGAGAAAGTTTATATGAACAACTTCATTTGGCTATCCCCACTGGAAGTTTCCAGTAATTATTTTCTACCTATAACACATTTTGTAGTGGGGGGAAATGAGAAAAGATGGGACAAATTTTTAGGGGCAGTGATTTCACTTTAATAAACACAACTGCTTCCTTGGGCCTCTGTCGCAACAAAATTAATTACATTATATTCTGACTGACCTCAGTCCCTCCTGTGATAAATTTTGAGGGTATGGATTTCTTTTCGTACAATTCTCAACAGTTGTGTTTGCTTTTATTATTAGGACTTGGATGACCTTCATTTAGAAGCGCTGTTAGTGATAGCCAATTGCCTTGAAGATGTGGATACTATGGTCCTGATTCAGCAGACTGGGGGTCTTAAGAAGCTCCTGACATTTGCAGAGAACTCTGCAATTCCTGATATTCAGAAGAATGCAGCAAAAGCAATCACTAAAGCTGCGTATAATTGTATGTTGCATTTTATATAAACTAAGGGTACATGTTCTTGATTTTGATTAGTATTATTAAACAATAGACTGTCTGCATTTATATGACCGTTTGAGAATAATACTGTACATATTAAGGACAAATTCATCTCAAAGCTAATGGGTTAATGTAGAGATTGTTTTATTAATGATAGAGTAAATTCAAAATGATTTAATTATAATCCTATCATTTTAACAATTTATTCCTAAATTTAAGCCCTTATTCCTCTTGATCTTGGAGTTACACAGATGGTATGTGCTGTTTGTGTTTCTCAAAGAGTTGTTTCAATAAATCCACATTTGGAATACTATCTATATAGTAATTTCAAGTTTCAGTTGTAGTCTAACAGTGGCAGTATGAAAAATATGCTCATACTGTATACATAATACTATTTTTATTTCAATGGCAAGCTATGTTGATATGAATTTGTAAAATGTGAGAGATTAACTATATCACAGACACTGATGATGAAATTATAGCTTTAATTTATGTATAGTTATTTTATTTAGTAAAAGATGTGATTTTATTTTCCCTCTTCTACATAACTACTTTTATGAATAATGATTGATTTGTCTGGTTTATATTATTTATATTTGAAACATAATTCATCTGTATATATTCTATGTGTATATTATAGGAAAACATATCCTTTGTAACCCATACTGGATTAACAAAGTGTTTCTGTATTGAAAGTAAGTTATGATGAAGTTTTAAAATGATTTTCTAAGGAAAACTCAATTCAGAAGTAGGGTTTTAGATATATTGCATCTTATACTGTTAAGGTCACTGTTACTATCACCATTCATCCACAATAGTTTCTCTTTATTTCCCATCATGAGAAATTTTTGTTGTCTTGGTATGCATTGTTATTGCATGGGGACAACCGCATACTACACATTTTTTGAATTTTCATTGTTGAATAAATTTTAATGCTCATCCCCACCATGAAAATCCCAAATCAGAGTGCCTTTGACACTGAAAGAAGGAAGGTGTTCATTACCATGTTCCCATGAGGTTTATGAACTGGCATTAATATCTCAAGAAGGGCAAAGGTGGCACAAGAGCAAATACCTAGAATGAGTGAAGAGAAGCATCATTGCATGCAGATATATTTCTAGTTATAAAACCTCATACTTTTTTAATTTTAGTGATACTGATTAAATGTTATTTTTAGAGGACTCACTCTCTTAGTAATATAATGACCTTGCCATCTTTATTACCTGCACAATTAAAACATAAATACTTTATTTCTTAGTATAGCAGATCAGTGAAGCTACTTGGTTAATCTGTTAATTCATCTTTTAAATCTATTGTAACTACTCAGCAGTCAGCTCTTTTGAGATCTGGCGAACACAGCTGGATTTTGAGAACACTCCCAGCAGGATTGAGAAACTAATTGCCTAAAGTATTTAAATCATTTTTTAAAATCTCCCAATAATTTCATATGTAATATTTTTTTAATTTAGCTATTACATATTCCAAAGTCAGCCCATTCAAATTCATTCTTTTGGTCAGTTTTTCTGGTAGACTCCATCCTTAGAGTGTTCTGTTTAGAAAGTTGTTTTAGAGCCATCAGGAAAGTCAACTCTAAATTTAAGGATTTTAGGTCAGAAATTCTAGAAGAGTTTCAGCTCTTATGCAGAGTAAACTAGTAAGGATAACATATATTGCAAAACATTTTAGGAGCCACACACTTATGATTTAAATATGAATTCTAGCATTTTAATGGAAGTTATGCCCTGCCTGAATTCTAATTTTAAATGAAAGGAGCAAGGGATTAAAAGGAGAGGATTACAGTTCACGGTTCATATTGGTTTAAGGCGAATGGGCAGAAGTGTGAGTAACTTAGCCAGTGTCAGTCATGACCAGATTGTTTGGCATACGTCTATGCATCAGATGAACAAAGGCCAACAGCATTTGCAAATATGGTGACATTTGAATGTGCTTCTGCTTCTGTGAAAAAGCGATTTTTAAAAACACATTGTTAACACAGAAATCAGACGTTAACTTTGAAATGGAAACCTAGTTACAATAATTCCTGAAAATATTTGTGGGGAAAAAACCAAGTTTACTAAAAATATGTATCATTGATGAATTATTTTCACATGAAGACCTTCTAATCTAAATTAGTATCAGATGTTTTGCAGATATTTTAATTGTAGCAGAATATTCTTATACCTCAATATCCTAAGAGCACATATCACCCACATACATTTAATCACGTAAATTGACTATATAAGGGTTAATTAATGGAAAAATCAAATGTAGAGAAAGTTTTTTCAATGGTAAATAAATTAATAAAGAATTTTTGTAAGCTGTTTCATTTTAGACTGGTCTTTGTCACCTCTTATGACTTTAAAAGGAATTTTGCCTTAATATTTTTGTAGTGCACTTTAAAAAAAACTAGTAATTTGTATGTAGTTAAGAACACTACACAAATAACAGGATGTTATCTTTTGTGAGAAAATAGCTTGTGTGAACACACTACCGTGCAGGAAACATGATTGAATAAGTTCTTGCTAAACTGAGTTTTTCCTCTTTCCTAGAGAATTTTCTTTGTCATAGTATTGGTATATCATATATAGGAATAAGAAAAAATGCAGTATGCATGATTTGTTTTGTATAATTGCTTTGCTCAAAAAGTTAAATATTTTGTTTAGTTTATTCTTTATGACTAAGCAAAAAACTAGTTTGAATTCCCATCTTATTTTAGTTGAGGAAATAGGTATACTTGCATGATTCTGACGGGCAAGAATTCTACCACTGAACCACGCATGCAGCTTGCATAATTCTGATAAGTAGGTATACAGCATTCTGATATTTTTCCCTTTTGGTTTATGAAAGCTGAAAATAGAAAATTTTTTCATGAACAAGAAGTCGAAAAGTGCCTTATAGCCCTTTTGGGTTCTGAAAACGATGGAACTAAAATTACTGCTTCCCAAGCTATTTCAACAATGTGTGAGAATAAGGACAGCAAAACGTTTTTCAATACCCAGGGTAAGCAAACTGGAAAATCCTATTTTGAACATTTTTAAGTTATCATATTCTTGTTTACATGAATGTTTGTAAAGTCACTATTTAATTTTTCCAAAGGGATTCCACAGTTAATTCAGTTGCTGAAAAGTGACAATGAAGAGGTCAAAGAAGCTGCAGCTCTTGCCCTGGCTAACCTGACCACCTGCAATCCTGCTAATGCAAAGTAAGTGCCAAGATTCACTCAGTACTGACTTGCTATCCGTTGTTCCACAGACCAAGAGACCAAGATGATCTCATTTCAGTATGTTGGCTTTCAAGGCACTTTATATTTTCTTTCACAAGTCCTATTTGGGCTATTTCTCAGGAAGCCTCATGAAAATTGTTATCAGACCTGTTTTCCAAAGATACTCCATTTGACTGTTTCTGGAAATGTGTGGGCCATTTGATTCAGGTAACAGGCTAACCCTGTGGAATTTTCCCGAACAATTACAACTGGCTAATGTCAGAAATATTACAGGCAGCATTATGTAAATATCCGCTAAATTGGGGGGGGGGAATCTATTTTAAGAGGACATAAATGTTAAGTAAAATAGAAACATTTAAGAAAATTCAATTTAAAAAAAAAAACATTGTGGGTAGTAAAGACTAAGAAGAAAGGTTTGAAAGAAATGTTTTCTGTACTCCAAGTACTATGGTATGTGAATTGCATTTATTTAATCATGTAATTATCAAGACTGTCAACAGATGAGGAAACTGAGGCTTTGTAAGAATATCACATTTTTCTGGACACACATATTAAAATCACTGAGCTGAACATTAAGCCCACATCTGCTGGACTCCAGAGTCTGTTATTTCCTCAATAGAATAGATTGCTTTATAAAACCAGAATTTTTTGAAGATAACTTTCGTAAATAAAACAATTTTTCCCTTTGTATATATGGTATATTTATTAGAAACAACCAATAGGATATTATTTAAAAACCAAATTAAACTGGATAAAGTTTAAAGATCTTACTGACTTTTTTCAATTATTCATGAACCCGGCAACATCCAACCTAGCAGACAGAATGGGGCTTCGAGGAACTGTACGAAATGAAAGACTTACAGACAGAAGGGAACAGGAACAAAGACATTATGCTAGAAAAAAGTGAGCTGTGGCAAGGTCACTGTCCTACAGGGGAAGGCAGGGGTCTCTCAGGAAGATCAACTCACTAGTGTCAACCAGGTGGTTCCTGATGGTTTGGATTATGGTTTCATTTCAGGGAGAGGTCAAAACCTTGATTAAGTTAATTCTATAATAGAATTAGTGACATGGGGCTTAAAATGAATGACTTCATTTTCAGCCTTTCTTGATTATATAAGAAGATAATTTCATGTATATATGCATAGATAGATTATTACATAGATAATTTACTATAGGAATTAACTAATGGGCTAATGGAGCCCTAGAAGTCCCAAAATTCGGCATGTGCAATCTTGAAAACTAGGAATGAATTTCGTCCAAATCCAAAGAGTTCAGATGTCCAAGAGCAGGATAAGATGGCTGTCCCTGCTCAAACAGACAACAAATCAGCTCTTCCTTTTTTACCTACAGCCTGGGTAGCTCTTCGCCAGGTTCAGCTGACACAAAATTGACCATGACAATGTTATTAAATTTCATATGTAATTGTTTTATAGCACTGTAGCTAAAATTACCCTTTTCCAATTTGAAATAAATCCTGCTCCACACCATCACATACTTAGTCTAGTCCTTAATTTTCTTATCTCTGCTCCCACACAAATATTTTAGAAATTATTCCACCGAGTGACTAAAAATCTAACAATGCTTAATAAAAACATTGCTGAAATATATAAGTATCAAAACAAAACTGTGTTCCTTTAATAGCTGCAATCTTTGACAGTAGTTTTCTAAATTTAGGATGATAATCATCTCTGTGAAAGCACACAAATTTTAGAATACTGAGTCATTGTAAGTAGCACTTTAAAGATAGCACATTCCATGATTTTTCCCGTATAGTGATGCCAGTGCAAAAATCTTATCTAAAACACTTCTATCTCAGTGCTTTTAGATTTATATAGTATCTAGAATTATAGGCCTTCAGAGTGTATCAGTATCTAGATTTGATGTGAGATTTTCTGGCTTATATGGTTTCACAGTTTTATATAAAATTATTGAAAGTGAAAATGATAAATAGTTCTAAAGGAGGCTACTTTTAGATTCTGTCTTTTACAAATTTTTGTCATCTATGTATTTCCATTTTGTCAACAAAGAAGGGTCAGTTAGGACTAATTGAATATTCTTCTGTGACAATCAACTTTACTTTTGTAACTTAGTTTCCTTTTTTTTTATTATTATTGTTATTTATGTCTTTTACATTTTGTATTCCCCTTGGGTAGCCCACCACCAATTCACCCGTGATCCATCTCCACGGCCCCTTGTATTCTTTTCTATTCCATTTTGTGCCCTTATCCTCCCCTCCCCCCC
>PVIJ01001602.1:0-177319 GCA_004024925.1 Scalopus aquaticus
CAGAGGTGTGGGGGGGGGGGCGGTAAGAAGATTCACCAGAGACAGAGTGGGGAGCAGAACAGGCAGATGGACTGAAGTACACTGCTGAGGGGAGCAGCGGGGAGGCAGGAGAGGTCTGCTGCGCCATGTGGGTCAGCTCCCTGGCCAGGGATCGAACTCATGCTGCAGTGGCTGTGGATAACTTCATAGTGCTGAGACTTAACCCCTTGCGCCACCAAGGAGGCCCGTGATTCCATATTCTTCATGTCGGGGTGATGCCAGGCCTGGGGTTGCCAAGATGGTCCCACTTCAGGGTGGGGGGTCTAGGGTAAGTTGTCATGCTGGGGACCCCCCTCCCCAGGAGCTGCCCCAGGAAGGGAGGCCTGAGCTCATTGTAGAGGCTTGAAGGATGGAGAAGCCTGTGCAAAGCCTGCTGGGACTGTGTGGCACCCCTGAAACAGCTGGGGCCAATGGGGAGAAGGGAACCAGGCTGAAGACACAGGCGGGGCCGGGGTAACAGTGCCCCAGCCTTGTGGAGGCCGCTTCCAGAACTACTAACAGCCAACCGACAGGGAGGGCCTCATGTGGGCCGAGAACCCGGCCCAGTGCTTTATCAGCACCACGGTGTTCGTCTGAGCAGCACTACAAAGCAGAACTATTCTCCCCGTTTAACAGATTAGGAGGCTCGTGTTCAGGGAACTTAAGTTGGAACTCGCCAAGTCACTCAACGGCAGAGCCAGAGTTCAGGGCCCAAGGCAGGACCCAGTGGGGCCTCTCTCTGCTACCGTGCTCCCCAGCTAGAGAAACGGTCTGTGTGGGCCTGCCTCGCCTTCCAGAGAGGTCAGCCCCGCTGAGGTTTGACTCAGTATGCATCGCAGTCTCAAGTCAGAGCCGTGGCGGCACAGGCCAGAAGGGCCTGCAGCAAGTGTTCTTGGACAGCTGCTGTGTGGTTGGGAGGCAGAGGTTGTGCTGGCACACAGTGTCCATGCGTGCAACACATACCTGAGAAGACAGCGGTGAGTGCGTGGGTGTATCTGCATTTAGCAGCCCTGGTGCAAACAGTGAAACCCTTAAGCTCCCCCGGTGCAAACAGTGAAACCCTTAAGCTCCTAAAAACAGGAATTAAAGCTCAGATAAACACAGCTGTTTTGCAGAAATCTTACCACGGGGCTAACCCTAGTCAGAGGCTCAGGGCATAAACAGGACCTCTGCAAAACCCCGGGGGGAGGCTCTGTCCATCTTCACACATCTGCCAACAAAATTAAAATGTTCACGCTTTAAGATCCAAGATCTAAAGAGATGGCAAAGGTGTCACCTCCACACGGGCCTGAAGATAAACCTGCCCAGGTTTCTGGATTTTGGCCAACATCATTTGGGGTCCTCGGTATTCAAATCAAATGCCTGAGCCCCAATCTTGGGAACTTGGGGTCACGAGGAATCCCAGGAGGGGCCCGGGCATCTGCATTAAGTCAGCATCCCCAGGAGAGTCCCACGTACTGGGGCTGGGGGAAGGGACTGGTCCTTCTCCCACTCTCAAAAGCGACAAGAACTTTCTAAATCTCACCTTTCCCAATGACAAGGGAGAATCAGACCCGAGCCCTCAATGCTTGACCTGCTCTGGGGAGTCAGCTCATATTTCTTGAACGGGTGAGCATATGAGAGCATCTGGTGGAAGAAACCAGAAGGGCATCCGCTACTGAAAAGGGGTTCATACTAGCGGGGAGCATGCTTTCTAAGGCCTTGGGGAACCCCTACCCCAACAAGGGTCCCAGCCAGGGAGTTTGTGCTCTGTACTTGCTCTGCCCACTTGCATTTTGTGCTGCTGACAGCGGCCCAGTAAACAGGCTGCTGGACAATGGGGCTCCTCACGGGGGCCCAAGCTGCAGAACAAAGATTCACAAACATACATTGTCTGAATGTGCAGCTTAGTTCCTGCCCAGCTGGAACCACTTAGAAAACTCAGACACCAGGACTCCCCTGGCCAGCTCCACCTCTGGATACCAGTCAACTGCTTCTCTCTCTGGAGCTCATTCTATGGCTCTGCCACTGTAAGAAAGTTCTAGAGCTAATGAGCAGCAAGTACAGCCAGTTTTTCCCGCTGTGCCTTCCAACTAATGCTGGTGGCCTTGGGTTCACTTCCCACCTAAAGCCAAGGCCTCTCTGGTCTGTGCCAAAGTGGAAGGAGCTGGTTGGAACTGGCTTGCAGAGAAAGGGCAGTGAAGGGAGGTGGGGGTGGGGTGGGGGGGCAGAGTGTAGCAAAGGAAGGGAAAGAGGCTGAGGGAAAGTTGTCTGCAGAGGCTGAACACACAGGCCCCAGGTAGATGGGGCAGAGCTGACCGAAGACATACACGGTCCATCACAGGACCGTGCAGAGAAAAGACACATAATGTCCCCAGACAGAGGCAGCAGCAGAAGGCCTTCGACCGTCAGGTGTTCCACACAAAGCACACAGCCGCGAGAAGGCACAAACACACATGCCATCAGGGACCAAAGTCTCCAGCCTAAGCGCGAGAAGCCGGAATCAATGAACTCACCTTTGAGTCTACTTCATATACAAAAAAGGCAACCCATGGGGTTAGAAGACACAATTGTGGTTTCCCAAAGGGAAACCAGAAAGGGCTGCTGCACTGGGGGAGGGGCCCCAGGGTGCAGATGCTGTGTGCTCTTTCTTTCTCTGGGTGCTGGTCACACAGGTCTTTTCTGCTTGTGAAAGTTCATTCAGCTGTTCCCTTCAGGAATGTGCAGCTCTGTGTTGTACTCAGGGGGTTGCTGATAATTATGTAACCAGCTGTCAAAAGCCCTTATTTGTAACGCTGATAACATTGGCCAATTGCTATGGTGTAAATATTTCCATTAAGGCTGATTACAGGCACCTGCGTGATGCTGCGGTGGGGAAAGAGACCGTTTTTGCAAGTTGGATGGAGCCCGCTCCGGCGGACTTCTTAACTCTGGCCACACATCAACAAAAGTCTTTTAACAATATAAACTGGTGTAGTCACTATAAAAACTAGTACCGAGATTCCTCGAAAGATGAAAAGTAGGGCTATGCTATGACCCAGTAATCCCACTTTTGGGTATTTTCCCAAAGAACATGAAAACTCTAAAAAGGAATGCACTCCCCTAGGTTCGCTGCTCACAATCACCGTAACCAACCTGTAGGAACAACCCAAGTGTACGTCGATGGATAAAGAAACTGTATGTAAACACAGTGGAACACTACTCAGCCCTAAAGATGAAAACTTGCCACTTGTGACAGTACAGATGGGCCTTGAGGGAATTCTGCTAAGTGAGGTAAGTCAGAATGAGAAAAACAAATGCTTCACTGGTTTGTGGAATATAAACAAACAAGCAAAGCCTAGACTAAGAAGGAAGGGTGGTTACTAGAGGGGATGGAGAGGGAGGGACGGGTCCAGGGGCTGATTAGTGGGTAGTAGGTGGTGATTGGACATCAGGTGGGAGGTGTGGGGTGAGACCTACCTCTCGCTGAGGTGAGAGACTCTACACCTGAAATCTACAGTGTTGCAAACTAACTTTGCCCTGATTAAAAATAAAGAACATCCGTTCAACTGCAGAGACGCGACTAAGACCTGAGAGGGGAAGCTCCTTCTCACCTAGTACCTGCTCAATCCCGTGCTAGCGACACCATTCACCTGCCTTCCCATCTCTCTACACTCTTTTTTTAAGTGCCTTCTACAATAGCCTTACCAAGATATAAATCATAGCCATATAACTCAAATACTTAAAGCCCACATTTCAGTGGTTTTTAGTCGATTTACAGAGCTGTGCTGTCATCACCACAGTCAATTTGAGGGCATTTCATCACCCCAGAAACACAACCCCATAGAGCCTCTCTCCATATCCCCCTAGTCCCTGATAACCACTGTTTCTAGATTTTTCTCTTTTGGAAATGTCATACAAATGGAATCGGACATGATTCCACAGCAGGCTTCTTTTACTTAACATGTTTTCAAGGTTTTTCCATCTTGTTGCCTAAAGAGCATTTCATTTCTTTTTATTGCCCAGTAATATTCCACTGCAAGGATGTGTTTCTTTGTGTTCCTCCGTTGGTGAAGGTTTGGGTTGTTTCTGCTCATTTGAACTGTTGTGTGCAGCCCTGCCGAAGCATTTGTGTGGAAGGTTTTGTGTGGACATGTGTTCGCCTCTCTTGCATGCATCCTAGAAGTGTCGGGTCGCAGGTAACTCTGTGTAACCACCTGAGGAACTTCCAGACTCTGCCAAAGAAACTCCACCGTCTACCTCCCTCACCGTGTGTTTGGTTCCAGTTTCTCTACATCCTCCACAATACTCGTTATCGTGTGTCTTTTTGGTTAGGTCAGCCCGGTGGGAGTAGAGTAGTTGCTCACTGTGGTTTCCATTTGCCTTTCCCTGAGGACCAGTGCTGCTGATCTTTTCACGTGCTCATTGATCATTTGTGGGGGTTTTTGTTTGTTTTGGTTTGTTTTTTTAAAGATTTATTCATTTATGCATACAGGCTGGGGTACAGGCCAGAGGCGTGGGATGGCGAGAAGGTTCACCAGAGACAGAGTGGGGAGCAGGACAGGCAGATGGACAGAAACACACTGCTGGGGGGGCAGCGGGAGAGGCGGGAGAGGCAGGAGAGGTCTGCCGCGCCATGTGGAAAGTTCCCCGGCCGGGCGTCAAACTCGCGTTGCTGCTGCTGACAGCTCCACAGCACCGTGCTTGACTACTGCGCCACCGGGGAGGCCCTCATTGGTCATTTGTGTATCTCCTCTGGAGAGATGGCTGTTGAGAAGCTTTGCCCTTTGGGAATTGTCTTTTAATGACTCAGCTGTAGGAGTTCTTTTTTTTTTTTTTAATTTACTTATTTATGCATACAAATAGGCCAGAGGTATGAGGGGTGAGAGGATTCACCAGAGACAGAGCTCGGTGCAGGACAGGCAGATCTACTGAAGTACACTGCTGAGGGGAGCAGCGGGTGAGACAGGAGAGGTCTGCTGCGCCATGTGGGAAGCTCCCTGGCTGGGGATCAAACTCGTGCTGCAGTGGCTGCTGATAGCTTCGTAGTGCTGAGACTTAACCCCTGTGCCACCAGTGAGGCCTGGAGGAGTTCTTCATGTATTCTGGACATAAGTAGCCTCTCAGATATCTGGTTTGTATAAATATTCTCCCATTCTGTGGGTAGTCTCTCCTCCCACTTTTTCGTTACCACGAACATGTCTTCAAGAAAATGGAATTTTCAGGAATCTCAAACACCACAGCCTTCAAAAGTCAGGCCAATTATTACGCTGGTTGTTTGCGCCATGCTGAGCCTTGCTGTGCCCTCTGGAAGCACAGAGGTGGCCTGGGCCTTGCCAGCTGTGGGTTCACAGCTACGTGTCCCCCTCATTCGGAGTGAATGTGGCTAAGGCGCTGAGCCCCCTGAGCCCAGCGTTGCTGTCCATGAAATGGGGAAACTATCGCTGCCCTCACAAGACTCAGCGAACACACAACTTCAGGATAGGCCCTGCTGGGTCATTTTTAGCCATTCGCACATTTTACTTTGATAAACATTTTGAAAATCAGAAGGTGAGACCTCGATCTGGTCTTATATAAAGTAGGGGCTCCATGAATGGTGACCCCACCCTCCCCGCTATTTATGCCAGAGAGCCGGGCATGGCGCCCTCCACCCTCTGACTTGAAACCTGTCAGTTGTTCCTGTTTCAAGGAGCAGAAACTTGAACCTGTACAGTCTTTGTGGTGTGGAGGGTGGGAAAGGATTACACCTCGCGGCTTTGGCTTTTTATTACTAAATCAGAGACGAGAGTGTTTCTCTGCTTCTCAGGCCAGTAAAAAGTTAACTAACCATTGAAACCAAAAGAAAGTGTCATCTGGCTCTTCTTTCAAGAGGAAATGGCCTTTTGACCTCCGCAAGGGTTTCTCTGTCTCCCCCACAGCCTCTGCTCCCCGCCCCAGGGAGGGGGAGCCCAGTTGAGTGGTCTGTATACCCCAACCCCCAGCCCCTGGTCTGGTGCACTCTGCCTGCGCCCCCGAGGCTCCCAGCCTGTCCCTTCAGGTGTCAGGCAGCAAGGGGGCAGGCAGGTGGGCAGGTGGCCTCGGAGCCTCGAGGGACCCCCAAGGACCCCCGAGGACCCCCCCGAGGGCAGTGCTGCAGTCGACTTCCGGTAACACACAGGCCCACTTGGAAGTCGCAGACACACTGATAAAAGTTGAGTTTAAAATAAAAAGGGAACTTCTAGGCGGGCCTCATGCATGCCCGCGGGCCCCAGCAGCCATGCCCTCCCCTGAGTCAGTCGGGCAAGTGCTGAGACCATGATAAAGCCTCGCCTGCAGGCAGGATTTGGGACTCAGACACACCCAGCTCAGTGGGTGCTCATCTCAGCGCCCTGAGATGCCCCCAGGCCAAGAGGGTCTCGAGGAGTTGGCGCCCCAGTGCACCCCTTCTCCTCTGCCAACCCCCTGGTTGACATCTGTTTCCCTGGGCTGCACCTGCAGGTCTCAAGCTCAAGAGACAGAGACGCAAACCTCCACCCTGGTCTCCCAGGCTGAGTCAGCAGGTGGGTGGGGCGGAGCTCTGCTGCTAGCACATCCGCTGGTGACTCTGGCGTGGGTGGCCACAGGTGGCCTTTGAAAATGAGCATTCTCGTATTTCAACGTTTTTTCTTAATCAAATTATCACGTGGCTATAAAGCAAAAGAGTCTCGGATGGACGTGAGCAGGGCTCCCCGGCCTCCCACTCTCAGTGCCATCCAGGCCTGGCCCCCGGGGCTTCTCAGCTCCTGCCTTTCCCCCGGACTTCCAGCCCCAGCGCTGCCTCCCACCCCTGCAGCACTTTGGGGTCTCCTGCAGTGGGCCCCCAGGCCGCTAAGCAGATAACTAATCTCCTAACAGACACCAGCTCTGCCTACTCTTCATCCCCACTACAGTGGTCAGTAAGCACATAGTAGGTCCTCAACTGACATCTTCAAGTAAGGGGACCCCAGGCCATCCAAACATGCTGGGAGAAGGAGGACATGAAGTTACAAGAAGTGGGCTCTCCTTCCGGCCTAGAAGAAGGTGGTCGAAGACAGTTCGCCCCTGCTCTCGAAATCAACTCCAGTCTCACTAACAGAGGAGCCTGCTTGCGCCTGCGTCCAGCTAGAAGGGGGGCCAGGAATGCGGAGCGTCAGCCCTGCGGTGCGGCAGGGGCAGGGGGAGAACTGGGACTCGCCCTCTGGGCTGGCCATCCCCAGGCCTGCTGAGCGCAGGGGAGGGGCGTGGGTCCTGTCCGTGCTTGGGTCTGACCAGGAATCTGCAGGACCTAGGACAAGCCTTTCTGCTGGGTCGGCGTCTCTTCAGTGGGAAGACGGGGGTTGCATGGTTTTGCCTGCGTCCTGGACACAGAACACATCTGTGTGTGTGTGTGTGTGTGTGTGTGTGTGTGTGTGTGTGTGTGTACACGTCTGCATGTGTTCTTGCTACAGACTGAATGTATCCCCTCCCCAAATTCATCCACTGGTGTGCCAGTCCCCAATGTGAAGGTATTTGGAGGTAGGGCCTTTGAGAGGTGATTAGGTGCCAGGGGAAGTTCCCTCATGAATGGATTAGTACCTTTCTAATAGACTCCACCAAGCTCCCTGCCAGCTTCTGCCCGGCGAGGACACAGAACAGATGCTCCTCTCCAGAGACAGGTTCTCCACAGACTGAATGTGCTGGCACCTCAATCTTAGACTTCCCAGCCTCCAGGACTAGAGGAAATAAATTGTTTTGTAGCAGCTACTCAACTTATGAGAGTTTGTTACAGAACCAGAAATAATAAGACAGTTCTTGTGTGTACACGGGTGTGTACATGCATGCATGGATATGTTTGGGTGTGTACGTGCGTTTTTTGGGGAACACTGCTGACACCTAAGAAGTGGTCTGGCTGGCAGGGGCGTGCGTTGCATTGCAGAAGGCGGAGACCGGAGAGCTGGGTGGGCAGGAGACTCCCTGGATCCCGCGGGGTTCACTCATGCTCTGAATCACTCAGCGAACAGACTAGGGCTTGCACGTAGCGACATGAATAAATAGTGTTGAGCAGAAATGAAAGTCCCAAATGGATTCATAGAAAATGAAACCATTTATATGTGAAATGTTAAAAATCGACATGGTTCTACATGTTGTTCATTGGTAGAGGGGTGAATAACTCCAAACTTGGGTAGTGGCTGCATCAGAGACGGGAGGGGAAGCCACGAGCACAGAAAGTGCCATTTCCCCTGTCACCTCTCCTTCCAGAGGCAGACAGAAAGAGGGGAGGGAGGGAGAAAGGAGGAGGGGAGGGAAAGTTATGGGGAAGGGATAGAAGGGAAGGAGGAAGGGATGAGGAGGGAGAGGAGGAAAGAGAAGAAGAGGAAGAAAGAAAAGAAGAGGAGGAAGAAAGATGGGAAGGAGGGAGAGAAGGAACAAAGGGAGGGAGGGAGGGAGGACGGACAGGCAGAGGCTGGCAGGCGGAGGGAAGGAAACATCAGATGTAAATATGGCCAAATATCAAGCCATCACAGTGTGTGCAGAAGGCAGAACTGGAGAGGCCTGAGGGAGGTAAGATGTGGCGAGCTTGGTGACGAAAGGGAAGGGCGTTCCAGGAGGGAGGCGGCACCTGGACAAACTCATGTTCTCTAGCTCATCGTGCCAAGCCCATTCACAATACTGAAGAAATAGGAACTCAAAACTTTCCTTTCCTGGACATAGCTGTGGTCAGGAGGCCCTCCCCTCAGCCCCCCTCAGCCTGTTCGTTCATTTTTGCCTCCTGTACCCCCTCTTTGCGCAAGTCCTGCCAGTGTTGGTGAAAAAGTTCATGGTGTCAGTTAAGCAGGACTTCTGCCGCAAACACGCCCAGGCTCCGGGGGCTTCTGTCTCGTGAGTTCTCCTGAGACCCATTTAGGGAGCATCTGCCAGAGCCGGGTGCTGTCCAGGCTCTCGGGAATAGGACGCACAGGGCCCCCGGCCTCCTGGCGCTTCCATTCTCCGGGAGGAAACAAAACAAAAGAGTAAAATAAATAATACCTGACAAGAGATGTCGCGGAGACTATGAAGCAAGGTCACCTGCAGAGACCACCTGGAAATCCCAAGCGAACTTAGAGGCTTCTTTTCCCTCAGCAAGGCTGACGTGAACATTCGTCTGTCCGAAACTGGGTTTTGTTTGTTTTAGATTTATGGTTTGGAAGAGGAGAGGATTCAGACTCAAACAGTGTCATTTTTCCAACTGTGACTTGTTGGGAAGAATTGCTTTATTCTCTGGCCCTCCCAAATGCCCTGGCTGCGACGCGCGCGTGAGCTGGATTTCTCTGCTGCTGATATCCGAGCTTCCCCTCTCCAGCCAGGGGGTTTCTCAACCAGGACTGCAGGACGGGGGTGTCCTTTCTCTCACCCACTGGGCGCCTTGTCCCAAGGTTCACTTTTTGAAACTACAAGACAAAACATCCAAAAAGGGCTCATGGGAGCACCCAGCCTGTAGCCAGTCAGTCAGAAGCACAGGTAACAGCCTGGATTTGTAACTGGCACCTGAGGTGGGAAGTGGTCTTGGGATCCAGCCCTGTTCTGTGGAATCTGACACTCTCTCCAGGGAGGCAGGGTCAGAATTGGGTTGAATTCACAGGCCCCTGCTGATGGCCAAGAACTGTGTTGGTGCGGGCAGGCCTACCCACGCACACTCATGGTGGAACTGGGCCCAGAAACCCAGTCAAGCTCTATCTATTATGCCTTGGCTTTGCCTTTTTAAAAAAAGAATCTGAGTAAAAATGACTATATTGGTTTGCTAGGCGACCATAGCGAAGTACCAGACTGGGGATTTAAACAACATTTATTTTCTCACAGCTCTAGAGGCTGGAAGACCAAGATTAAGGTGGCAACAGGTGGGATTCTTCCAAGGCCTCTGTCTTTTATTCATAGGCGGCCACTCTGTACAGCTGGGTCCTAACTTCCTCTGCTCATGGGAAGCCAGTCACAGGGGATGAGGTACCCACCCTAATGACTTCGTTAACTCAATTACCTGTTTAAAGGTCCCCTCTCCAAATACCATCACCTTCTCAGGGACTGGGGGTTCTGGCTTCAACATATGGATTTGATGGGGACACAATTCAGCTCCTAACATTGACAAATAATAAAATGACAGAGCTGGTAGTGAGTACATGGGTGTTTGTTATACTGAGCTCTATACTGCTTTGTATGCACGAAATATTTCATAACAAAAAAGTCGGCGTGATGGATTGCAAGACCGTGCTCACGGTGGTGATGCAGCAACACTGGCTAGAAGGCACAGGGATCAGGAGGAATAAAATGGCCACAAGCAGCCTCTGCCTCTAAGGCAGGCTTGCAGCCCTGGCTGCGCATTAAAGGTGCCTGAGCAACTTTGAGAACTTTGAGCAACTTTGAGAGTCTGAACACTACCTAAGATCACTTAAAGAAGAATTTTGGCCAGAGTTCAGATATTGGCAGGACCCCTACCCGCCACCCCCCAAAGATTCTCACAGGCACAAGGGCTGAGAAACACTCCATGTCAGTGGCTTGCAAACTTGAGCTGCTCTAGAATTATCTGGAGGGCTTGTTCAAATGAGAACTGGACCCCACCTCCCAGTTTCTGAATCAGTGGGCCTGGCTATGTTGCTGTCGTAGTCAGTTCCCAGATTTCCCAGATGAGGCTGCTGCTGACCCAGGGACCCTACTTGAGAACTCTGCTCCGAAAGCCTGCACATTTGCAACCTGCAGGGAGATGAGCAAGGGGTTTTGTAAAGATTACAACTTAAAAGCCTGAGAATGGAGCACATACTCACCTCTTTGCCACAGTCCCCACTGCTCCCTACTGTACAGTCGGGCAGATTTCTTCACATAAAGGGTGAAAGTCAGCTGAGAAGCTCTACGTATTGACTGAATCACTCAGGCCAGATGGGTTGCCACCACCCCCACTTTTCTTATGATGGGCATCAATTTTTTTCCCCCATTTGTCTATTCATTCCTTATTCAACATGTTTTTTATTTTTTAAGCACCTATTGTTTGGGGACTGTTGGCCTGGGGCCACAATACCCATTATGTAGACATAACGTTCATCTGGAGGGAATGCCAGTGAGGGGAAAACAGGAATTTCTCTCTCACATGCTCCTTCTCTAGCAGCCTGTATGGGGTTCAGGTTTTGGGTGGCGTTCCAGTCTGTGTTTAAGCTATGTGGGCTCTAAACATATAAGTGAATAAAGAAGAATAAGTGAATAAAGAAATGAAGTCAGCCTAGCGTTTATTGTGTGAACACAGTTGTATTAAAGTGTATTTTTAAAAGACTGAAGGGTAATACAGCAAAATGCTTAGAAAATATGTTTGAGTCTAGAAAGGGAGTTAAGGGTGAATTTTTGCTTTCTTAAACTTTTCTCTCTTGATTTTTTTAGTGATGAACATGCAGTACTTTAAACATTAGAAAAAAAAATAACTTATAAACACCCCCCTTCCTCCGTGTGGATGCACGTGGGTGTAAGTGTACACGTGTGTGCGAGAACACCTATGCTTGTGGACTGCAGGGACATTTTGTGCTTAGGGAAATGACTCATACTGAAATAAGAGAGTAGTTTCATTTCAGTTGACCAGAGGGGGAATTATGCCCTGTGTCAGGTAGGGGCCATTTGCTTTCTCAGTCAATACGTTGCTGATAGAAGATCAAATCGTCACATAACTGAGTTTCTGGACACAAAAGCTGACCCATGCACACAGCACTTCTCTGTAGGTAGCCGCTTCACGGTAACGCTTCTAAAACAATCACTTCCCCCAGCTTTCCTTGAGAATTCAGGCTCTCAGCTGAGCGTGAAAGGCTCGTCTCCACCTCCACTAGGCGACCGCAGGGAGTTTGCGCTCCTTCTCGCTGTGGTGATAGGCACGTTCTACTGCACACATCCTCTCCTGCGCATCCTCTCCCATCACTCAGGTTCACAGACACCCATGAGGAGCAGACAGGAGCAGGGGTTCCCTACCCACCGTGCACCGTGTGAGGCTTCCCTACCCACCATGCACCGCGTGAGGCTTCCCTACCCACCATGCACCGTGTGTGGCTTCCCTACCCGCCATGCGCCGTGTGGGGCTTCCCTACCCACCATGCGCCGTGTGTGGCTTCCCTACCCACCATGCGCCGCGTGTGGACTTCCCTACCCACCATGCACCGCGTGAGGCTTCCCTACCCACCATGCGCCGTGTGTGGCTTCCCTACCCACCATGCGCCGTGTGTGGCTTCCCTACCCACCATGCACCGCGTGTGGACTTCCCTACCCACCATGCACCGCGTGAGGCTTCCCTACCCACCATGCACCGTGTTGACTTCCCTATCCACCATGCACCGTGTGTGGCTTCCTTACCCACCATGCACCACGTATGGGTTTCCCTACCCACCATGCACCGCGTGTGGACTTCCCTCCCCACCATGCACCGTGTGTGGCTTCCTTACCCACCATGCACCGCATATGGGTTTCCCTACCTTACGTGCAGCGTCTGGTGAGCGCTTCCTGTAGAAGTTCTTGAGTTTGCGGAGTTCCAAGTCTGTAGAGTTGAGACCTCGTTTCTATAGTTCCCTGGAGAACTCCTCTGTCTCATCGTCCCTCACGGACCCAGTCTGTGCAAGACTGCATGCCATAGAGTCACGACAGCAGCGCCCTTACTCAGCACCTTTCGGTGACATCCTACCCAGGCGTTCCCTGCGCAACCCTGTGGTGAACGTGCCGTAGCTACAGTTTTACATTTTACGTCGCAAAGAAACATGACCTGAGACGCTGAGCACGTCCCCCAGGTCCCGGCCCCGGGAAAGCACGAACTGCAGGTTCCAACTGAGCCTGAGCTTTCCAACTCCTTCCTATTTTTTTCGGAAGCCAAATTAAGTTATGATGATAATAAAAATAATACCCAACTGCATCATTCACTTTTACTTTGGATAATTAAAGGATTTTTCTGTGTAAGCTGGTGCTCGCAGGGGTCTCAGCACCCCCTTACTGTGATTAGGACATTCTGGTGAATTCGTGAGCCCTTCTGTGGAGATAGTAAAACCCTTAAAATACAGTCACGTTCCTGCTCACTAGCTTCCTCCATCCTGCTCAAGTTTTTCTTTTTTTTTATTTAACTCTGGTGACATTCACACAACCCGTAGTTACCATTTTCAAGTGAACAATTCCATGGGGTTTAGCACAATCGCTATTGTGCCACCCCACTTCATGCAAGTTCCTAAGTTTTATCACCCAAAAAGGAAACCTGCGTCCATTAAGCAGTTACCCCCCTTCTCCTGTTGTCCTCACCCCTGGAGACCATCACTTGTAGCTTGGGCTTTGAGTCTCCTCACTTAACACTGTCGTGCTGAATGGCCTAAGGTGTGGGGACCCTGACAACCAGTTTAGTAGAATGTCACTGAGTTCGCTTTTATCCCCGTGGGATGTGGAGTGCGCTTAATTGCCAAATTCTAACCAGCAAGACAGAAAACTGGAGGCCCCGCATCTCCTGACTTCTGCCTTCTGTTACCTTCTACACCTGACAGCACTCACGCTTGTAACAAAGCAAATGATCAGCATGGAAGTGCATATTTTGGAGGGGCTTTCACACCCGTGATGGAAAGTGCTCGCTCCTTTTGCTTGAAAGATGTGTGGATTGCCTGTGCTGTGGCTAACAGGATTCTAAGACTGAAACTAATTGGGCATGCTGTCTTATAGTTTGGTAAAGCATTAAAAATCCATTACTCACACAGCCCTCTCAACAACAGGAGACAGCATTATTATCCCCATTTCACAGATAAGGAAATGAAAGGAGCCAGAGGTTAAAAGGCCTGCACAGGGCTGCAGAATGAGAAGATGCACACCGGCCTTCCCAACTCCCAAAACAAAACCCTCTTTATAAGATGCTGTGTGTATGATTGTGTCTCCCCCAAATTGATTTGGTGAAACCTAACCCCCAATGGGATGGTACTGACAGGGACTTGGGGGGGGGTGTGTGATTAGGTCATATGGGCAGAGTACTCACGAATGAAATCAGCACCCTTCTAACAGGCACCCCAGAGAGTTCTCCCACCCCTTCCAGCATGTGAGGACATGGGAAGCTGTGAACAGGAAGCTTTCTCCGGATACCTAACCTGCCGGCACCTTGATCTTAGACTTCCCGGCCTCCAGACCCTCAAAAGTGACTGTTTGTTGTTTAAGTCCCTTTGCTGTGGTGTTTTGTTATAGCAGCCTGAACAGACTGAGACACTAGGCTTCTACCTGCCATTGCCAGGGTTGAAACCCCAGTGAAACAGAGTCGGTCACTGCGGGAAGTTTCCCCCAGGTGTTATCCCCAGGCTTCCATTTGCTTCATCAGATCTGTCAGGACTTGTTGGAATGAGCCAAGATCAGAGGCCAGACTCATGCTCAGTCTCACTATGTCCAGTGAGTGGACGCACATGGATGTGAGTTGAAATCCTCACGCTCCGCATCTCTGAATTCAGGGGGAGGATGATCAGCCCTCTGCTTGTCGTTGCTTCCTGAATGCCTGATTTCAATGGGTCTTACATCCATGGCAAACTGCAGTTCCCAAGCATGCCAGAAAGCTCCTTACCTTTATCAATGACTGTGATAACGACAGTGATCTCTGTCTCCCAGATCCTCCTGATGTTCTGAACACGTGCTATTTCATTTATTGCTCCCCAACCTAATGAAGCCGTTTCCTATCAATTCCACTTCAGAGATGAGCTATCTGAAGCTCTGAGTAGCTAAGTGCTGATGCTTTGCAGTCAGACAATCTGGGTTCTTGCCCAATTCCACCACCGTCTAATTAGTATGACCTTAGGCAAATTCCATCTCTCCTAGCTTCGGTGTCTGCTTGCATAACACTCAGCATGATGAACCTGCCTCTCTGGGCTGTGCGAAAATTATGTCGGTGGGCGCAACAACGGGTACCTGGTTAGTTCTATAAAAAGGTTGGGAATTATTAATGCCCACATTGTAAGCGGCCAAGAGAGAACTAAACTCAGCTTTGATTCCAACCATTTTCTCTGGTTCTCCTCATGCTCTTAGTTCAATACCCAGCTGTTTCATCCTCCACACCCCACCACCGCAAGGTGGGCATAGCGCCCCTCCTTAGAGAGAGCACTGTTCAGAGAACCTTGTCCCCAAAGCACTGATGCTAAGGCAAGATTCCAGGGGCTTCTTTTTATCTCTTTGCTGAAATGCCTCTCAAAATTTCCATGCAGGGTTTTCTGCTCTCCGCCTGCTGCCTCTCCTTGGCTCCTTCCCTTCCACACTGAGTGCACACCCTTCCTCCCCTTTGTCTCCTCTGCAAGTTGTCATTCCTTTGGTTACTGACCCGCGAGGCTCCCCATTGGGTTCCTATCTTCACAGTGCCCCCAGCTCCTAGCACTGGGCCTAGGCAAGAGACGGGGTGCTGGACACCTCTGCCCAAGAACTCAACAGGAAAGTCAGCACTCCATCGGGTTGGGGACATGCCCATCCCCCCATCCAGGAGAGATGGCGGGGAGGGTGGAAGACACTAAAAGCTGACATGACTCTTGCTGCCTGGCTAGCGTGGAAATACTTTAAAGAGCATGTCTATTTTCCTAAACAATTGGGCTGAATTTCAAAAGACAGTGATAGGATGGGCCTGAGGATTGGCAGAGCAGGGCAGAGGGAAGAACACAGTAATCTCAGCTTCCTAGCGAGTCAGTGGAGACAATCGCATTCTTTGCCATTGAGGACCAAGGGCGAGTGGTGTCTCCCATACCACAAAAACTGGAATTACAGTGAGGAGCTTGTTGTCTGGCCATTTCTGTTCCCAGAGTCCTGGAAGGGTCTCACACAGCTCTGAGAACCCCCCTCCCCTGGCTCTACTTTATTTTCCCTCAGACCACTCAAGAGCACCAGACGCAGCAGATACCTTAGTCTGACCCGCCCCAGGCAGGTATTTTGCTTGGGTTCCCAGCTGCACCCCACCCCAGCCCGCCTAGAACAGCCCTGGCACTTAGTAGGCCCTCAGGAAGTAGCCGCTGAGGTTTAGTGACCGTCTGCCGCGCACATCCTCTCACTGACCCCTGCGAGGTGGGCCAGGCAGGGACCAGCATCATCCCCCACGAGCAGGCGAGAGGGAAGCACCAGCCCGCAGCCCGCTGGCCTGAGGTCGGAGACTCGGTCCAGGGGGAGCTGGAGCCCTGCCCGCCGGACCGTAGCCTCGGCGTCCCCGCGCCTCCCACAGCCGGCTTCTGCCGCGACAGCCGGGGAGGGCGAGGCGCTTGCCAGCGGCGGCGACGCACCCAAGGTCACCCCGGCCCGCGGCCACCCCGCCCCGGCTCGGGGGCGCACGGGCAGAAGGGCGCCCCGACGCCCCTGCCCCCAGCCGGCCCCCCGCGCGGGTCTGGGGTGGGGGCGGCGGGGGCGGTCCCGGGGCGCCGCGCGCGCTGACGCCGGGCCCCGCGATGCGGGGGGACGGGGCGCGGGGGGAGGCGCGTCGCGAGCGTCCTCCTTTTGTGCGAGCGCGGCGCTCGGCTTCGCGAAGGTAAACGGCGCTTCCTCTTCCTCCTCGGGCGCCTCTTCCTTTTATAGTTATTTCTCGCCGGGCGCTCGCCGGGGCCTCCGCTGCCGCTGCTGCCGCCGCGCCGGGGCCGCCCGCAAACCTGTGGCGGTGACGTGACGCCCGCCAACCCGGAAACGGCGGCGGCGGACCCCGGCTCCGAGGCTCCGCGGCTCCGAGGCTCCGAGGCTCCGCGGCTCCGAGGCTCCGAGGCTCCGCGGCTCCTGCGCTCCAGCGCCCGCGCGCCCCTCGCCGGCCGCCAGGTACGTGGCCGGGGCTCCGCCGGCGCCGCCCGGGTGGCCGCCGCGCGCCCAGGCGCTGAGGGGCACGGCGAGGGCGCGGGGTGCGGGGCGCGCGCGGGAGGGTGCGGGAGAGCGGGCGACCGGGGCCGCGCGGGCTGGGCGCCGGCGCCGGGGGAGGGGCGGCCGCGGGCCGGCTCGGGGCACCCGGAGGATAAGCCGAGGGTGGGCGCAGGGCGGGAGGAGCCAGGGGCGCCCGGCGCGGGGCCGCCGCCCGGACCCACCCAGCCGCGGGGAGCGCGCGGCAGCCCCGGGGAGAGGGGCGCTCCGTGGCGCCAGGTGAGGGCGCAGGGTCTGACCCGGCGCAGGGCGGCCCCTCGGCTAACTTCCATGGGGGCTCGACAGGCCAGGAGCGGAGAATTGAGGAACTGGAGGGGTGAACCACATCTCCCTTGGCCTCGAGGCTTCCTCCTGGGGCAGCCACCAGCCTGTGTTTGAAAAGCACTTCCCTTTTACCTGTATCTTTTCATTATCTTTTTAAAAAAATGGAAGTTCGGTGATAATGGGTGATGCCCTTGCAGCCTGCAGAGCTTTCCTGGGCTGTGTGCACTCGCAGTGGTGTCAGGCCTGTGTCCTGTGTGTCCTGTGTCGGGCTGGGAGAAAAGAGGAACCCAGGACTTCCCTTTTTGGAAGGTGGGGGGGGGTGATGCTGCTTTGATCCCCACCCTGCTGTATGAGAAGCGGGTGGGGGAAGGGTTGAACGGGAAGGCTGCAACGCTGGGGGAGTGAATTTTGCACCTACCTTTAATTCCCAGCACTGTCACCTACTAACTCTGTGTGATCTTGCGTAGATCTCTTACCCTCTCTGAGTCTTAGGAACAGGTCTGTAAAATGGGCTGCCAGGAGTTGGGCCTACAGAAAATGAAGTTTGATTTCCTGTCCTGGAGGGGGCGCTGTAGTGGACAGTGTCATTGACGGTCACCTTTAATTTCTGCATCAGCAGGGCCTAGAAGGGCGCCTGGGGCCCTCGGATGGCTGCCCGCAGATGTGTGTGGAATAGAAGGTGAATTTTGAGAAGTGAGCGGGTGTGGTTCCACATTTTGGCTTCCTCCTCCTGTAACAACCATCCCACAATCCCCAGAGAGCCTCATTTTGCCACCTGGGTTCTGTGATCCACCCACTCCCCCCAGGAGGAGGATCTTGTGAAAATATTGAGTCCTGGTGAAAAGGAGCTGAAACTCTGACTTTGAGCCTCTCCCGTTCTTGGAAGGTTGCTTTGGGTGGAAATAACAAGGAAGCATCATTTTGATTGCCACTGCCAGATGCCTGGTGAAGGCGGCTGCCAGACCCACAGCTGGCCCATTTCCGGGGCCTGGGGGTTCCTGTGGCCGTGGAGGGAGCTGGGAGAGGTGGATTTCTCCCTTGGCAGGGCCTACAGCGTCATCAGCTGGCCTGAGTATTTTCTTTCCTGGGGAGGCGCTCTGTAATCTGCATTTTCTAGGTCTTGGTAGACTTTCTGCACCAGGAGGCGCAGAGGGTGTCATGGAGGATGCCAGGGTGGGCTCTTTCCGCGGGGTGCTGGAAATGCCTTCGCATAAAGGCTGTATTCCTTGCTGCACTCGGGAGATTTTCAAGTAATCTTGATTTGCCTGACAGCCATCCCTTCTTAGAGCTCCCAGAGGCTCCTGTGTGTCTCTCTTAAGATGCTTAGCTATGGGGCTTTTTCCCATTTGGAAGACAGGGCAGCCTGAGCTTCTGTTATTTTACGAGGCCCTAGCACAGCCCTCTCTACACAGCCAGCTGCAGTGGGAGCCTGTGGAGATGACTTTTAAGTTGTGGAGTGACCACGATTGCCTATGAAGTAGAGATTGGATTCTCTTTTTATGAGGCTCAGTGGACCATTGGCCCAAGCCCCTCCGCCCTTATAGGGTCAGACTCAGCCTCCTTACCCCAACTTTCCATCTGCAAAGCTCTGGATACGTGGTCCAGGTTTTTTTGACACAAGGCACAGGGGCGTGAATGGTTTCCCCTTTTGCTCTGTATGTGTGTGCTTTCCATCTCCACCTCAAGGTCAGCACCCTAGCCTGTAGGCAGCCTTGAAATTGGCGATTCCTCCCAAGGAAGTGTTGATTCCCCACTGTGGCATTCCTTTCTGGGACTCTCCCCTCAAGCTGCAGAGCCACGACAGGAGGGCTCCTGAGATTGTTAGTGCCAGGAGGCTGTGACCTCATGTCAGCATGGCCGCCATCTCTTTGACTGCGGAGAGCACTGTCTTGTGGCTTTGGCTGTCTGTGACTCCACCAGTCTCGAGTGAAACTGGCATTGTAGAGACAGTGTCGTGTCAGTGGAAAACCATATTTAAAGTCGGTGGACTTTGGCAGCACACTGGCCATGAGGCCTTAGAAGTGACCACCTCCTTGGAACGCTCTTTTCCTCATTTATAATCAGGCAAAGTCATCCCCTACCCCACCCCACCCTAACCTACCTCTCTTGGGCTTCCTAAGTTCACACCTCTTTTCCCTCTGACTGCCCATGCACAGGGCACCAAGTTTCTTCCCCTGTGGAGCCTCAGTGCTGTCATCTGTAAAATGGGATGAGTATATTGTGGCGTTGTCTTGCTTGTTGCCACAGAGTGAGTGACGCCCTCGACACAGGCCCCATAAATGGCGGCCATCATCCGTCATCATCAATAACCAGTTTCGTCACCCAAAGGCAGCAGTTCCAGGGTCAGAGCCCTCTCTTTTGACACTTGAAGCTTCTTGAGGGAAGTAAATAGGGGGAGGGTTGGGAGCTGCTTTTATTGTCATTCTCCTGCCCTTTTGGGGACAGAAGAGACCCGTCCAAGAATGCATCCTGCCATCCCACTTTCCGCCCACCTTCCCTCTCTCTCGTGAAGTCAGCTCTTCTGTGCCTGTGACACTCATTTCCTGTCTTCTCAGAACCTTCCATCCACTCCTCTTCTTGCAGCTGAGACTCAGCTTCTCAAGTGGACAGAGTTCCTGTGGCTTGGGGAGCTGTGGGAGGTCAGTCTTTGATGAACTTCGAAAGGGTGATTGGTCTTACGAGGTTGAAAGAAGGATAGTAACTTCGTAGCTGAGGATGGAGAAGGTGAAAAGCGATTCCAGTTTTCCTCTCCTCCATTTCTCCTTCCAGAGCTAGCTTGAGTCCAGGTTTGGGGCCCAGACACCCCGCTTTTCCTGGTGATTCTGCGGCTTCTCAGCTCTGTGACCTGGGGCAAAATGCTTCCTCTTCCTCTGGGCTGCCATCTTTCAAATGGGGACTCATAATCGCCACCCGGGAGGGTTGTTGTGACAGAGAAAAGGACATACCCGTAGTAGGTGCTCAACCAGTGTCTGCTTGCTTCCCCCCACCTGCTGGGCCCTTTCGATCTCCACCCCAGTTCCTGGAATGTCCTGACAAAGCTCCAGTTCCCCCTGGGCATCGAGCCCTGGGCAGCTTCTTCTGAGGATCAGGTCGGTGCGCCCAGGCCTTCTGAGTCCAACGGTGCTTTCCCGCGTCCAGGCCTGCTCGCTTCCCCAGCCCCATCGCCGCCTGTGGTATGTGCTTCCAGTGAAGGCAGTGCTCTCTGTACCAGAGGTTGCTGTGCAGAGTAAATTGGGGAGTCACTGAGTTTACGTTCTGTCCTATTGATTTTTCCCTCCTTTCCCAAGCTGCCATCTGTTCCAAGGGAAGGAGACATCATGTTCATAAATTTATAAATAATCGAAGCCGATGAGGAGATTTGTTTAAAGAAGTGTTGCTGAGAGTGATTTTTATAAATATTTAAGATAATCTGAAGCCATTAGAGGGATTGCAGGGTTTATTAAAAACCTGAAAATGTTTTTTGGAAGGGTTCCTTGTCTTTCCAAGTTGAATGAATGTCGAGAGTAGAGAGGGGGAGGGAAGAGGCTTTTCTGTGCACTGACGCCAGGCCCACGAGGGGGTGGCTGGGTAGCCAGTCTGTCTCTGCTGTTGGATGTTGATAGCTGTGCAGTTGCTCATTTATGGGGCTTGATGGGAGGGGAGGAGGAGGGGAGCCAAATGGCCAGAGCCGTGGAGGACAGGCAGCCTAGATGTTTTTGAAGCTGCCTGGGTTCCGAGAGGACAGGTGGGTGATATGTACTAGGAACCCCCCTGAGGTTGCACATTTCAGATGCTGCCTGTGAGAAGCAGTGGCAGGCTTCTAGAAGGTTCTGAAGGCTAATCTCCTTTGATTAATAGTGCGACTTTGCTGAGTCCTGCAAAGGCCTGCTGATTGGGGGGCTCCTAGGTGGTCAAAGCCAGGGATGTGAGGTGGGGTGTATCAGAGATGGAGGCATCCTCCCGAATTGGAGTGTTCCCCCAGATCACTCAGGGATTCTGAGTAAGGTCTGAGGTGGGCAGAGATGCTACCTCTTTAACACTTTCCCAGGTGATACTCTGCTTTGGGGGCCACACTTTGAGTAAGGAGTGCTTGGATGTGCCCTTCCTCTTCATTCACTCAGGGCTGAGCTGATGCTGAGGGTGGAATCTCACTAGGATTCCAAACTCCTGAGGCAGCCGAGAGCTTGGTTGAGAGCTGCCCTGGAGGCAGACATGTCAAAAATATGAGTGGTGAAACCATGCAGGCCTTCAGCAGCCTTCGGCAAGGACATGAGAACTCTGGAGTGGGAGAGAAGAGAGCCCTCTTTGTGGGAGGTGCGCACTGAGCCCAGGAGGACCTGGATCCTCTGAATCGTTGAGTGGGGATGGCCATGGCAGGGGGAGGGGAGAGGAAAGGGAAGCAGTGTGTGGCAGGCATGTGACACGTGACTGTGGCCTAGAAGGACTGAACAGGAAGCTCCTGCTAAGGGTTTCAGGCCCCAGGCGTCCAGTCCTCACATGGAGCAAATGAGGGAACTGGGACCCCAAGGGGAAAACATCTTGCCGAAGAGGCAGGGTCAGACTGGGAGCAGAGCTTCTGGCTCCCAGGCCCTCCTTTTCCCATGGCGCCGCAGTGGCCTCTGGGTGTGTCTCAGCAGCAAGGCACTAAGGCCCTGGGAGTCCTGGGCGCCATGTCTTTCCCGAGCTTAGAAGGCAGGTCTGCCGTTGACTAGCCCTCAGTCCATGGTGTGAAAGAAGGTCCAACATGGGAAAAGCACAGCTTGGCACTCATGACATGTCAAAGGCTGGCTACCCCCCAGCAGCCTCTGCTCAACAGGGAAAGGACAGGGGGTGCAGAATGCAAGAGCCTGGGCTAGCAAGTGAAGAAAAGCTCCCTCCTTTACTCACATGTTTACCAGTGTCTCTGTGACTGGCTCTGTCTGTGTTGTCGCTTGAAGTTCTTTGGAATTGAAACCCAGTGCTCGCTCAGCAAACACTGTTGCACTGGGAGCTGCAGGAGCCCTGGCCCCACCCACAGTGGCTGTGATCTTGGGCACCTCAAGTCACCTTGCTGAACCAGAATTGTCATGGGTGACGCCTGGCTCATAGCCCCTGCCTCTCGGCTTGTTTGGAGAACTGAATGAGCGTGGTGTGTGAAAGCTCCTGGCTTACCCATCACAGAAATCCTTTGTGTAGACACCCTTCCCCCAAGGATGTCCTAAACGGGGGAGAACCAGTTTGCACGTCACCATTTTGGGCCAGTCTCTCCCCTGGCAGAGATGGGGTTGGAATTTGCCAGAATACGAGGGTATTTCTTTAAGATAATTTTCTGGGGTTCTTTTTTGAGAGGGGCCTGGTAGCATGAGAACCAGGGAGTGGGGTCTGGGCCATCTTGGCTGGCCCGGACTCCTTATCTGCGAAGTCCTTTGTGAGTTGCCCCCCTCCCCCTGCATCCACTCCTCATCTTGCGGGTTAGCGTGGCCCTTCGTCCGAAGATGTCGGAAGGTGCCTGGCTTGAGGCTGGTGTCTGCTGGGTGCTCACTAATTCCGGGCTGCTGTGCAGACAGGCTCAGGGAGTGGGGCTCTGGGAGCTCTGGGGAGGCCTTTCCTCCCTGCCTGGGTGCCGGCCCCAGCTTTGCTCAAAACCAGAGTTGAAGAAGAATATAGAAGAGAAGGGGGTAGTGAAACTCGGGCCCTAACATCCTCAATTGTCTGCTCTGCCTGCTCGACCTCTGGTTTGGTGCACAGCTCTGAGCTCGAGGCACCTCGGCCAGCCTGGCCACGCCCCGGCGCTTGCAGGTCAGGCCGCGGTGGGGGAAAGCAGCCTGTAGTTCCCCCTCCTTTCTGAACGGCTTGCGCGGCTGCCCCGGCCCCGATCGTCCCAGGGTGACACGTTCCCTCCTACTGCACAACGCCAGTCCTCGAGTGAGTACCTCCCGCCTGCTGGACCCCACCGTGGGTCCACCTGGGGCTTGTGGGTCTCACTGCCAGCCCACACAGTCCCCAAGGGCCCGAGAGCTTGGAGAGGGACGGCTTGTGGGTTTGTTTCTTTGGGCTCGCCCAGCCCAGCGCCTCCAGGCCCTGCTTGGTGGCTCAGGGGTTAGAAAAGCTCTCCAAGTAGGGTTGGAACTAGGATGGGAGGGACAGTCGCTAGACACGAGGGGGGACAACAAGGCTGACAGACGGAAGGGGGCCAGGAGATGGGGTGCGGGCAGCATATCGGGCTCGTCATTCACGGCTCTGGCAGAAGCCTCCCTACAAATGAGGTTCCTTGAGAATCCCACTGTGGGTTTTTAAGATTCGGGGTTTATTTATTTATTTATTTATTTATTTAGTCTCCTTTTTAGCAACTTTCCCTTTAAAAAATATTTCCCTTTAAAAAAAGATTTATTTATTTATGCATACAAGAACTGGGATGTAGGCCAGCGGTGTGGGGTGGTGAGAGGGTTCACCAGAGACAGAGTGGGGAGCAGAATAGGCGGATCGACTGAAGGGGAGCAGCGGGGAGGCAGGAGAGGTCTGCTGCACCATGTGAGAAGCTCCCTGGCGGGAATCGAACTCGTGCTGCGGTGGCTTTGCATGGCCTCCTCGTGCTGAGACCGAACCCCTGCGCCACCAGGGAGGCCCAACTTTCCCTTTTTGAGCATGGATGGTGTGTTCCTGGCCTATTTTACCTCTTCCTATCTCAATTGCTCCGTAATCTTAGCCCCATTTTACAGGATACTGAAAAAACTCAGAGGCTCCTAAAAAGCAGAGCTGGGGTTCAGCTCCAGTGCCTGCCTCCTGCCTTCAGTACCTCTTTCCTGTGAACCTTGAACATAACTTGAAACCTCTCCAAAGGGAGTTGTCCACCCTGGAGTGGACACTAGCAGTTCTCCATGTCCCGGGTACTGCCGGGGAGCGTGTGCACTTCCAAAGAGGACATATAGTTAGGGTAGGCCTCTGTCCACCACCCATGCCAAGGGCCTCCTACTGTGAGCTTGTCTGCCCGGGAGGCACAGGATTTATGAGTGCTTTTGCAAAGATCTCTTGGGCTAAGTTGAATGGTGAAGTTTTGGGTGAATTCAGAGTGAAACAGACTCCTGCTGTGGTTTTGGTGTTGGAATCTGGAACAACTGCATCCTCTGCAATACTCTGCCTGCAAGTATGGCCTGCCACCCCCAAGAGAAAGATAAAAGAGGGAAGAAAGGTCCTGTGAGTTCACGCTTTGGAGGAACTGAATTCGAAAGGAAGATTTCAGTGTTTGGATACTGGTCATTGTACACGTGAGGCGGATACAGGATTACCTCTGCTTGGGTACATGACTTAACACCATCATATTTCAATATAGTATTTTCCAGAATATTCTATGCACATGTCCCCTTTTTTCAGTATTTCTTTCATAACTTGAGTATGCTTAAGCTTCCTGGGTAGGAGCATTGAGAATCTACACTTTAAACAAGCACTCTCAAGTGATTTCCAGGCAGCAGGCCCTGCCACCCAGTCAGGGAGACCCCTATGCAGCGCAATCTTTTGCCCGGTTACCATCTCTGAATCTGGGTGTGCTGGGGGTGGAGTGGCTGGTGTAAGAGGAAAGGACATTGAAGGTCACCTAGACCTGTCCTTCCCCACCTTTTATGGGGGCCATGTCCCACTTACGAAACGGAATTTGTGAGGCCTGGACAGGTGGCACAGAGGAAGCACCTGCTCGCTGGAGGGGACTGCCCAGGCACCCCACACCCCGGTGCTGAGGGCTGGTATTCCATCTTCGTGTGGAACCTTGGCGTCAAATCCTACCTGGGAGGCGATTCTCGCCCCGGGGGGCAATCTGTTCAGACAGCTGGTGGAGGCCCAGAGAGGTGATGAGAAGGCCCAGAGGCACACAGGAGTCGGAAAATCATGTGGGCTACTCAGTGAAGGATGAGGGGCCGGAAACTCTTGCTCAGATATGGGCCTGCTCGTGGCCCAGTGAGGAGGACAAGTTCTTTTGAGCAGACACTCTGTCTTTGGGGGTGTGGGTTCTATACCCGTGGGACGCCCCCCACCACCACCCACTGGGTGCTCACCAGGCTGGGAGGTTCACTTTTCTGTTCTGATCCGAGTTTGGTCCGCAAGCAAGAGACACAGCCTCACGACCCAAAGCAGCCGAGGAGGGAAGACCTTACAGAGAGCGGGAGGCAGCAGAGCAGGCCCAGTTCAAGGGATGCGGGGTGCCGGACCACCTCCCAAATCGCCCCTGAAGGAAAGTTTGCTTCCACGCGGTTCTGTGTCTGATGCTGTAACTTGGAGTGAGGCATAAACAATAGTGGGCGTAGGTACTAGGTGCAAGGCATGTATCCCCCAAATAGAACACATGCAACGGGTAAAATTCAATTTTACATTATCTAAAGTTGTATAAATTAAAAACAAGTGTGTGACCCTCTGGGGCGTTTGGCTACGGCCAAGTTCACTGAGCACACCCTGGCTCCTCCATGAGGCCCGTGGAGATGGAGGAGGGCTCAGAGGGTTCTGGGGTTCTGACCAAGCTGGGGTGCATCTGTATAAACATCCCACCACTTCCTGCTTGGGGTGATTTCCTCTGGCGAGGACTGGGGTATCCAGATGGCCAGTGTGGGAGACCCAGGAATGAGGGTGCCCCCTGGGCCTAGGGAGGCCTGTCAGTTTTCTCGGGGCGGGGGGGGAAGCAAAGTCTCTTTGGCCACGTGGGCTCCTGCTTGGAGGACCTGATGCCTGTCGTTGGTCGTGCACATCTGTGGTCGTGCACATCTGTGGTCGTGCACATCTGTGGTCGGAGGTGCCATCCTGGGGTTGATCTGAAAGCGCCTCCTAGTCCCGTGGGGGAACTCAGCCTTTGGGAGACACCCCCCCTCCCCCGCCGAGGCTCTCCTCCTAGTGGAACTGTGCCTTTCCCAAGCTGTGTTTCTCAAAGTTTCAGTGGTGAAATGCAGAGGAAGTGTAGAAAAAGGCCTTTGCAGACTTCTGACTTGACCCTGCCCACCCCGCCGGAAGGAAATGAGTAAACCAGGTATGACCTCTGCAGTGTCCCCGGCAACTTCCTCCCCCACGGCCTCGGTGGGGGTGTGGCTGGGAAATGCCTCTCTTCACATACACTGGTGTCTGTTTCCAGCCCTTGGACACTTCAGTGAGAGACTAGGAACCTGATACTTGGGGTCATATTCAGTAGCAGTTGTGGCAGGAGGGAGGAGGATTTGATTCCACTTGGGAGCTTATCCTCATTTGCATTGTGAAGCTCCCACGCGCCAGGGAGATGAAAAGCACCTGAGATTGCTCTTGCCTTTGTGCAGAGACCGGAATGTTCCAGAAGAGCTCTCTCCAGAGAAAATTCAGCAGGTGCCCCGTCTCACCCCATGATGCCTGCAGAAGGTGTCACCCTGGGGAAGATACCGGTGTCATCTTGCTGCCAGCCAGCTGGGGCGCCCAAAGGCCCTTCTGGGCAACTGCAGCAGTTATGTCAAAGGCCATGAGGATACTTGTGACCTTGGGCCTGGTGGGCCTGCTCTGGGACGCTCTCCTTAGGGAACTATCAAAAATACAGACAAGACATTTCCCAAAACTCTCCAGTGAGACTTTCCATACCGCAATCTCACTGGGTGTATCTTAAGTGTGTGGAGCCACCCCAAGGGAGGGCCGCAGAGGCCCGGAGGAGCAGTCATAGATGGGGGAAGGAGGGGGAGGAGAGACACCCTGAAGTGGTGGGAGAGGCAGGGGGGGTGGGGGGGGCTGGTGTTGGTAAGAATTCGGATGCCTTCTGTTTCCTCTCTCTCCCTCACCCATTTTCTGTCATGTGGTCGTGTTACTGCCCTCCGATCTTCTCCCCTCATCTCTCTTCTCTTTTTGCCTAAGAAACAGAGAACTCCATTTCCAGGGAAAGAAAGAAAACCAAAGTTTAAATCAGTTCATGAGGTAAACAACAGAACAGACCCATTACTAGAACTCAGGCCCCACACGCCTGAGGCTGAAATGCCAACAGGCCTGACAGTGGGAGTCTAAGATGACGAGAGAAGGCGAGCTGGCAATCAAGGAATTTTCTTATTGAGATAATAGTGTACAAAGGTGGTCATGTCGGCTTCAGGTGTTCAACATGATGTCCCGCTAGCGGTGAAATGATGCAGGGTGAGGTAGCACAGTCACCCCAATCACCACCTGTCACCAGCAAAACTGGATTTCAGGATGTGCTCCCTGGACCCCCATCATCCACCCAGCAACTCTTGGATCTAACAGCCACCATGGATCAGCCTCTTCTAGGTCTGTGTGGAGGACATGACTGTGACAAATGCCATCACCTGGGTTTCAGAGGTCACGAGATGGTCCTGGAATCACAGCAGGTGAAGGTGCTAAGAGCTTCTAGAGACACCATGAAATCACTGACTCTCTTCAAATCAGAAATTATTTGCAGGGAAAGGGAAGATTAGTGACAGCTACTGATGAAGAATAACAGGCGGCTTGGCTTTGGGCGACCTTGTCTGTAAGCGCCGAGGCGAGCGAGTGTGGGTGCTGATGGAGGGAGCCGTCTGTTAAGAGGCCTTGGAGGACAGGTCACCTGTGTCCTCCGGCTGCACCTGCAGCGCGTGCCTTTCGGAGCCCTCTGCCTGTGCCTGGGGTGCAGGGGGCGCAGCGAAGTGCGTGTTCTGCTTTCTGGGAAACAGTAAGGGGCAGCCGGGGGCTCCTCCGAGGGTGACTGAGCTCTCACTGCTTATGAGGCTGCAGATTTCCGGGCAGCTCTACGGCACGTAGAGCGCCATCTCCGATCTGCGTCTGTCACACGGCCCCTTGTCTCTTGGCTGGGCTTTGGGGCTCTGATCCAATGCCAAGCTCCTCAGCCATTTTTTAAAGGAAGACTCAGAACATCAAGGGGTGCCCAGGACAGAGGCACCAAGTGTGTGTTTGATGAATAAGAGTGTGCATGAATTAATGTTCTGCTTTGGGTGGGATATTGAAATTGGAGTGTTTTTAAAATATTCATTTCAAGCCCCAAGATTTGTAATTGTGGAGCGCGTATATATGTGTTTCTATAATTAGCTGGAAAGGGGGAGGGCATTTTAACATCTCAAATCGGCATCTATTGAGTGGCCAGAAATTCCCTTGTTCCCCCCGTTTCCTTCTCCTGTTGGGCATCTGGGTGCTCTGCTCCCCAAGCCCCTTCTCGAGGAAGTGGTATGTAAATCAGTCATGCTGCTTTGGGGGAATGAGACCTGGAGCTTCGGGGAGCTGCTGCGGGCAGCTGGGCCGGGACTGACCAAGCTGAATCATCCTGCTTCCTCACCCTCGAAGTTTCCCGGTTACAGGAAGAAAACGAAGGGCCAGCGCCCTGGGTAGGCACACAGCTGCTAGCGGAGGTTCAGGCCCATGGTCATCATCTCATTTCATCCTCGCCAACAGCTGGAGAAGAGGGGGTTCAGCCTATCAGATCCAGGCTGGCGGCCGCACTGGGGATGAAACTGGTGAAGGGTTAGTCCCGAAGCTGAAGCCAAGGGCAGCTCCCTGGATTTTATCACCTGGGGTGTGGCCCCTGCAGGGTGTGACCTTTCCTTCAATGAGCCCCCCTTTTTTACCTGAGGGGCAGGGTCAGAACTTGCCTGCTTAGAGGAGCCAGTTGGCACTGCGTGTCCCTGTGTCGTCTGTCCATCTGCTCCCTCCTCAGTGACCAGGGCCTGAGGGTGATGTCCCCCTTCCCCTCCCATGGGGCATCTCTCCCTGGGCTCCCCAGGAGCCTTTTCTTACCCCTGCTTTTCTACCCCTCTGTCTCCTCCTTCCCCTGGCCTCCTCGTCCAGGCCTTTCTGGAAGAGAGCAAGGGACAGCTCCTCTGCTGGAGCGAATCACTGGAGTTGATGAGAGCAGGCTCTGTGCGTGGCTGGGCTGGGAGGAAGCGTTTTGCCAAGTTAGAGGCAAGCTTGAGCGTTGTCGGCGCTGAGTGAGAGATGAGCCTTCTGGCTGCGTCTGCTACACGTGGACCAGCACAGTGCTCTTAAAAAAAAAAAAAAGAAGAAGAAGAAGGAGAAGGAAGAAAAAGAAGAAGCCAGCAAGGGGCTTATATGATGGAAAATAAAGTGCAACGATCCCTTCGACCAGCGAGGGTCTGTGCTGCGGTCTTGTTCTATGGCCCATGAGGGTCCCGGGGATTTAAGTCCTCAGGTCAGGCTCCCAGGAGGCCTTGCTCCTGGAGGAGTGTCTGCAGGATGGGTTCACCATTTTGGGGTAGAAATGGAATGCCAGAGAGGCTGATTTGAACAGAGTTGGCATTTTTCTCAGTACTGGCTCTTTTTAAAAAATTTTTTAGATTTAATTTTCTAGTTGTATTATCTTTATTGAGGTAATGTTGGTTTGCAGCACTATAAATGAGTTAGATATATACATATATCCTCTTTGGAGGGAAATCACCACCCCACGTCCACACCAGCCACTTCACTGGATGCCTCTTTGCAAGTGCTCCCCAGGCGGGCAGGGATTCAAAGTCAGAGACACCAACTGATGAATGGAAAGACGTTTCCTGAGGCCTCTGTCCCCATTTATTCTGAAGACCAGTGTTCCTTGTACTCTCAAAATGAGCCTGATTTGGGGGTGGCACATAAACTGTCACTCTCTCTTCCTCTGGTGACCACCCTATTTTTCACAGCTTAAGAGTCATTTTTGTTGCGTTTTGCCAGTTTGTTTGCTTTGGTTATTTATGTTCCACTGATGAGTAAAACCATCTGGTAATTGTCTTTCTGACTTATTTCCCTTAGCCCTCAAGTTCCACCCATTTTGTCGCAAAAGGTGGAACATCATCCTTTTTAACAGCTGAGTAGTTTTCCACTGTGTATGTATATGGTGACTGCTTTATCCACTCCCGTCTTGATGGCCATTTGTGTTGACTCCATGTCTTGGCTGTTGGGGATAACCCAGCCTCTCCGTTTTCCTACCTGTAGAAATGGTCATTCATTTAGCAAACACTCCAGAGCCCCTGCTGTGTGCTGGGTCCCTGCACCCAGCTCTGGGTGGTCTCTTACGTGGGTCTTGTGCATCTTCAGATGCTGACCACTATGGGGTGGGGGGCGGGTGTCAGGATGCTGCCCTATACAGATTCCATGGGGATCCTTCTACTTCCCACTCCACATTTCTGTCTTGGGTCCAGTAGGTGAAAACCCTGTTGCTTCGTGTTTGTTCCTCCTGTCTGCTTTCTCCTCTACTTCGTCTTCCTCTTCCTCTTTCTCCTCTTCTTCTTCCATTTTCAACAGACATGCATTAAACGTGAACTGTGAGCCAGGACTTGGGATCGACGGTGGACAGGAGGCAGGCACTGCTGACAGAGGGTCTGGACAGTGTGCAGAGCTGGACAGAAAGACAAATCATTGTATTATTAGGCAAAGTGCTAAAGTTATAGAAAATTCAAAAACACTGATCTATTGTATGTTGTTCAAGAGATACCATCCTATGTAGTAAAAGTATGGAGAAATGTGCAACAGTGATAAATTCCAGATTCAGGACAGAGCTCACCTCTGGGCTTGAGAGAGGGACATGACTGTGTGGGTGCCAGGAGACTTCCTTTGTATTGTCTTAATTTTATTCCTGAACTGGATGGTGGGTACAAGAGGTGACTTTGTTACTGTTTATATTTTTGCATTAAATCCTGCACAGTAACAATGTTAAACTAGAGTTTAAGCCTCCCTGGCCTGGGAGGGTGTCCAGCTATGAGGGAAATTTCTCCACTCTGTGAATTTGTCAAGCACATGGCTCTACCAGACTCCTGTACTCAGGAAAGTTGAATTAAACTCTGCTTGGAGGGACTGGGAACGACTTTATAGAGAAGGTGACAGTTTGAACTGAATTTTGAAGGCCGCACTGGGAACAGCATTTCAGGCAAAAGGAACAGCATGTGCTAAAGCAGGCAGACTGGCTAGCATTAGGAACTTGAGGGTGTGAATGGGGCAGGCCAGCTGCTGTTGGAAGTGCCCTTCCACGTGTTCTGTTGATCCTTGGTACCCAGAATGGCTGAGAGTCTGGGTTGGTTTGGAGTTCATTTTGCCTAGACCCCACTCTGAATTTAAAACTGAGTCAGTTTCCAGAGAGTGTTTCTATGTTTTTTTTTGGGGGGGGGAAGAAGGGGGGAGGCTCAGCATTGGAACAGACGGCCCCAGGCCTAGGAGACTGACTACAGCTTCCAGGGCGGAAAGCTGCGGGTCAGCAGACACGCCGATGAAGGAGCTGCACCTGCAGAGTGCAGACACTGGCGAGAAAGATTGAAACCTGGGAAAAGCACGGTTGCCTTGCCAGACGGGCATGGGAAACCGCTGCCTGCTCCGAGCAGGAAGAAGCAGGAGGCCCCCCTCTCTGCTCGATGATGAGGTGATCCAAGATGGTCTGCTTGGAAACCCGGCCCAGCCAGCGTGGCTCCCAGGGGAGCAGTTCCAGCAGCGCTTCATCAAGACGCTGTTCTCTGGGCTCCCTGGCTCCCTGCCCGCTGGGTCTTTAGCTGTGGAAACTTGTTCATGAGTAGGCTCAAGGCTGGCCCTGGGCGCCCCCTTTGGTCTTTTCCTCAGAGGGTTCTGGGGGCTCCTCGCCATCTTTGCCGTTCACCTTCCAGTTCAGGCCAGACTCTTGCCCCTATTTCAGAAGAGAGGCACCTCCCTTTGCGTGTGTCCTGCGGGGGCAGAGGAACAAGGCTGGCGGGAAGCTGTCATTGCAGGGGCCTTCGCGCGTGGCCACATGAGGAGACAGAAGCCCAGAGAGGGCAGAGGACAGTGAGTGTTCTGGAAAGGGGCAGCCTCACCTTCGGACACTTCCTTAGGTGCCTCTGGAATCCAGGCAGTGTTCCTGTGAAGCTTGTCCCCCGGCTAACCTGAAAGTCCCCAGGATTTTCAAATGCGGTCTTGACAAGCCGTGCGACAGCTTGTCACATCAGGGGCGGGAAAACATTAGCTATGTGGCCATGCGCTGGCCAGGCAGGAGGAACTGCACACGAGCTTCCAGCAGAACAGCTCATTCCGCAGGAAGCTGCGGTTTCCATCTTCCCAGAAGCCCGGGCTCTGCATGCGTCGCGGCTTCTTGGCCTTTGAAGCATCTTCCCTGTTAGTTTTATTTAATCACAGTCGTGGTTGAAATCTCATAGCATTTCCCCCTGATTTTATTAGCAAGGCCTTGCCCACATCTCATCTGCTTTCCCTTGCATACTTTTTTGGATCTGTGTTTTTTTATTTTTTTGTTTTTTAAGAATAATTTATTCATGCATACAAGCTGGGTTATAGGCCAGAGGTGTAGGGCAGTGAGAGGGTTCACCAGAGACAGTATGGGAGCAGAACAGGCAGATTGACGGAAATACACTGATGAGGGGAGCAGCGGGCGAGGCAGGAGAGGTCTGCTGCGCCATGTGGGAATCTCCCTGGCTGGGCATCGAACTGGCGTCTCTGCTGCCAATAGCTCTACAGCGCAGCGCTTAACCGCTGTGCCACCAGGGAGGCCCTGGATCTGTGTTTATACACCGTGAGTAATCCCACATCCTTGACTTTAACTGGGAAGCCAGCAGTGGCCAAAACGGAGCTCTGTTATCTGATGGACTTTCCTTGTGCCGTCAAGAGAGTTAGTGAAGGCAGGGCCCCCCCAGTAGCTAACTGTGACCTGGAGGGGGGTAAAAAATTATGTGCTCTCCCCTCACCTCAAAGGACCAGGTGCCCCTGAGTCAGCATGAGTGCCATTTTGACATTATTTGTAATTCATTCATTCACTCATTTGTTCATTGACTCGCCAAAGGGACACTGCCTTTTCCTGACACCATTTCACCCTCAGACCTTAGAAGGCAGTGCTTTTTGCCCGTACCCAGCCCCTGCTTCCCTGTCCCTAGAATTGCACACCCCACAGGTGCCCAGTAAATGTGTGCTTAAGGAATAAAGGAGTCCCTGACATTCCATTCTTAGGAATCCACTTCTTTTAATGGCAGTCTGCTATCTGCAGGGTATCTACAAAAATACCCCGGGGGAGGGTGTGACCCAGGAGGTCCCCACATTAAGTTGACCACAGAAACACAGACAGAACTCTATAGTCTGGGGAGAGAGAGAGAGCTAAAGGCTGTTTGGAGTGTGGGGTGGGATGGGAATGAGTATGGAGGCCATGGGGTTGGAGGCACAGCCAATTCTCCCAGCAGGAAAAGCCTGAACAGCTCTCTGGAGCTCTCGGAGACAAACTTCCTGATCTGGAACCTGAGGAAGGATGACAGTGCCTTAGAGACTTACCTTAGAGACTTACCTGCCCGGCTCCCTTGGTTTTGATGGAGGAGATATAATGCAAAATAAGATTAGAACCAGACCCACACAAGAAAGTGGGGATAGCAGAAATCAACATAAAGATTGGCACAATCCCTGGGTGCCAGCTCCTAAGCTACAAAGCATAGGTAGGAGCTAGACTGCAGTCTAGGGGCAAAGGTATGAAGATTGAGCCCCACTGTAGAATCTCCGGTCTCTTTTCTAATTCTAGTTAGCCAGCAAACAGACAGCCGTCCTTGAAGATGAGCCCCTCCCAACTGAGAGAAGGCTCTATCAGGCCCATCCGGGCAAGAATTCGGGGCAGCCATTTCTCTGCCCACCTGTGCCTATGCAGGTGCTTTCCTTTACCAACTCTGTCCCTCTGCAGGGCAGCGGCCTGCCTGTCTGCCCGTGACCTGCACCATGCAGGCCTCTCTTAGCAAACCTGCCCCCTCAGCGGGGCAGCTCTTCCTGTCCATTTGTGTCTGTACAAGTGCCCTTTACTTCCTTGTCCTAATAGACCTGCTCTTTAAGTATAACTGAGTCTCTGTCTCGTGGAGAAACTTGTCACGTGCCGCCAAAGGGAGCTCTGATGAAACCTTTCCCAGAGTGAACCCAATGACCCCGCTCCGCTCTCCAATCCATCGACTCTAAAATGACATCAGTTTCATTTCAAGTCCTCAGGTTTTCCCATTGGTTCTTACTGGGGACATTCACTCTGCCCCTGCTGTGCACCAGGCACTGTACCAGGCCCAGCATGAGGCAGATGAGTCCCTTTTCCATCTCAGCCAGAGTGTTAAAATGGAAAGGCAGACAGCTATGATACAGGCCCATGAGAGCGCTTGGGGGCAGGGAGGGCAGAGGATGTGACTTTGAACCCAGCCTCCGAGATCAAAGGGGCCTTCCCGGAGGAAGTGGCACCCAAACAGGCCAGGCTTAGATTCCTAGGTCTAAGCAAAGTGCTTCACACATAGCAGGTGTTCAGTGAATGAGCCATTCATGAACAAAGGTGCTGAAGTGGTAAACCAGAAAAGTCAAATGGCCGGCGTGGGTGTGATGATTTGTGGAGTAGCCGTGACTTCATTCAGCTCCCAGTGTCCTGAAGACTGAGTCTAGTCCTCTCGAACATGGCTGCCGAGTGACGGTGTCAGCCTGTGCCCTGGTGCCCGCCACCCAGGGAAGCAGACGGCTCCAGGCTCGGAATGTTGAGCCAGCCCAGCAGCCAGCAGCCTCCCTAGTACTAGCCAGCTGGGATGCGCGGCCTTGTCTGCTGACCACGGACCTAGGGCTGGTGACTGGGGTGTGTGTGTGTGTGTGTGTGTGTGTGTGTGTGTGTGTGTGTGTGTGTGTGTGATTGAATGATGCCCTGCAGATGCCGAAAAAGTTCTGAAACCCATCTTCATGCCACTAACTTCTAACCCTCCGTTACAGTTGTCATCCCTGGTGCAGTGTGCTATTTTGGGTCCTCTCCTCCAGCTGAAAGGCCACTGATTCATCTTGGTCACCCCTGTGTCCAGCACAGGGCCTGGCGCATCTGGGTCTTGGCTCCCTTTGCAGAATGAATGAGTCGATGAACAGATGAACAAATGAGTGAACTTCAGCTCATGGCAATTTCCGTGAATCAGGATGTAGCTGTCACTAGCTTTATGAGGTAGGAAGAGAGGGATGTTTCTGGAAATGACCTTTTGCTACTGCTTCAGATGTTTTGCAATAGCAGATGCTTGAAATTCTGCTTGACACTTGCTCTGTGCGGTGAGAGATGAAGAAACACTTCCTTTGTTCACACTTGGTGCTGGGCTGTGTAGACCCACAGGGCCCTCGCCCTCACTTCGGCCCCCTGGGAGCTCCGGAGTGGGTCATGAGACCCTGTTAGGGGGAGATGGGCTCTTGCACCTCACATACTTAATTCTAGGGTTTGGTGGCTAGATGGATCTCATGGGTACTTTCTGCATTTTGGGGTGCTCAGCGTCCTACTCATCTTCCTGGTTGGGTCCCCCATGTGAGTCATGGCTTGAAGCTGACACCTATTGGCTACATGGGCCAATTAGCAGTGACTGAGCCTCCCAAGGAGACACACCCCGAGCCTCAGCCAGGGCCGTTTTCCCCCTCTGCCCAGCTCCTTGGGCCTTCCCCAGCCTGGCTCTCCGGCCTGCCTGTGGCTTCTGAGAGCGTCCAGCGTCTTCTCATCAAATGCCCTTTCCCATAGGCTGGTCCAGCTGACTTGTGTTGTCCACGGTCAGTAGCCCTGACAGACACCTTCCGCAGCGGCCTCCAGCCAGGCCCCACTGTGGACCTTGGGGCCATGGTGGAAGAGGTGAGCTTGCTTTCCTGCTCCCTTTTGACGATGGAGGCCCGTCCAGCCTGACCTGCCCCCTCCCTGCCCAGGTTTCCTGCAGTTCCGCTCAGTGGATGCTGGCCCTCTGCACTGTGTCAGGCCCTGTGCTAAGCACAGGAATCAGAGCTAAGCCACAGCCCTGCTGGTAAGGAGCTTACTGTCCAGAGGTAGAGACCGCACACAATTGGGTAATTTTGCCCAGCGGGATAGGAGGATAGAGCTGGGCACAGGTGCCCGACGAGACCTGCAAGGAGGAGACGACACCCGAGCTGAGGTTAGCAGGATGCAAGGAGTCAGCCAGGCCAGATGGGCAGAGAGGAGGTTTTCCTGAAGGAGGGTTCAGCATAACCAGATGAGGGTGGTGACAGGGGTCAGCTTGGCAGGGAGGCGGAGGGTGGTGAATGGTCAGCCCGGAAGGGAGGCAGATGCCAGGAGATGACCTGGATGTTTGGGGTTGGCAACCTTTTTTATAAAGAATCACATGGTAAATTTTTAGGTTCTGAACCATGCACATGGTCTCTGTCCCAGTCGCTCTGCCCTGTTGCTGTCATGCCTCAGCAGCCATAGACAATCCATAAGTGAATGAACTTGACTGCATTCTAATAAAACTTTGACAAAACCAGAAGTGGGCTTGATTTTGGCTTCTGGCTCTGCTTTTCTCTCAGCTCTTCCTTCCCTTTGAGTGTTATCCTCAAGCTACCTCCCTCGTGGTGGTACATTTGGTTGCTGTAGTTCCAGCCTTCACATCTACTTCTCTTAATTCTTCCTGGGCCAGCTTAGGTGATATGATAGATAATTCCTGTGACCTGGCAAAGGCTGTCTGCTAATAGGCTTAGGTCTGGGTTCCTGCTCCCTCCAACTGCTCACTGTGATGTAGGGATTAGAACCTCTGGGACTGCTGACCTTACATCAGCCAGGCGCTGTCCCTGAGAGAGACAGGGGCAGTCCTGCCCACATCACATGACTGCCAGCTGGAGGAGAAGGTGGAATGAGTCCAGTCATGAAAGGACTGAAAGCAGAGGGTGCTGCCGCCAGAGGCTCGATACTTAGAAAAATCACTGTGGTTATGTTGTAGGAAAGAGCCAACTTGAAGTCAGGGGCACTGTTAGAAGAAGGCTGAGACTAGGTTCCCAGCAGAGAGGCAGTGGTGCTGGACAGTAAAAGGAAAGAAGGGATTTGAGACTTGTTTTGGGAGATGGAATTGATAAACCTTGGGACTAATTTAGTGTGTGCGAAGTTGATAATGAGGAAGGGGAAGTATGAAAAATACAATTATCAAGAAATGCCAATTTCTAGCGTAGTAACTAGCAGAACTAAGTGAAGAACCCATTTTATAAGGAAGATGTTGAGTTCTATAATGTACAAGATGAATTAGAGGGTGCCTTTAACCAAAGCCACCCCTCCTTGCCCAATCCTCAGTAGACCCCATCTTTGATTTTGGAGTTTAGGGGCAGCCAGGAAAAGCTGTGTTCCAGACAGGAAAGGTTCCTCTCCCCCCTTACTCCCTATTCCTTTTTGCCCTGGCTGCCAGGAAGCTCAAAGCCAAATTTATGCTTAATCATAGCAGCTGCAAGAGCCCTCAGGTTCAGTCTGTTTGCTTTGTTTCCAGTCATTTTCTATTATCTTCATGGATCCTTCTTTGTGGAAAGCAATCAGACCTCTTTTGGAAGTAGGGCAAGAGTAAGCTAATAAATGATACAGAAAGGCGACAACAAAGACAGTGTGTTGATCCAGAGCTCAGTATCTCTGCACCCTTTCAGAAGTACGGTTCTGAATAAAACTCTTCTAATCTGTGCAAACTGGCTGACCTTGGACATTTTAGGCCCCAGGAGGACAGGGACTGCATCTCCTTCATCTCAGAATCTCCAGCATTTATCACCCAGCCTGGTACATGCTCATCAAACATCTGAAAAACAGAGTAATTTCACGCTGGCTGAGTCCTTTTTCACTTTTTGACAGGTGGACAAGGTGCTGGGGGGACATTTTTCACCCCCCTCTAATTCAGTCTTCTCATTGTGCCATGTCTTCCAAAAATGAAATCAGATCACACCATCCCTCTGTGTAGAACCTCAGGGGCTTTCTGTTGTCAGTTCAGAACAAAACAAAACCCGAGGTGGTGAGGGCCCAACTCCTGCCTTCCTCTGAGATCCCTGCTGCCTCCGCTCATCCTCATCAGCTGCAGCCCAGCTGCTGCTTTCTGTTCCCTCAGAACAGGGCTCTTTCCCCTTTTGATACATGCTGTTGTTCCCTCTGCCTGGGAGTGTGTCCCAGGGCCCTAGCCAGGCAGATGCCTCCTCGCTCACTTTCAGTCTTTCCTCCCCTAGTGGTCTTTCTTGCAGATCTTCCCCTTTATCTCAACACTGTTCCTTCCCCTCAAAGCCCTCCTCTCGATTTGTGTGTAGCCTGTGTGGTTTGCCATCTATTTATTAGATATCCCCCACTCCCCAAAGGCAGAGATCACACCTCTCTGTTCATTATCTCAGTTTCCCACCGCCTGGCACAATGTCTGGCACGTGGTTAAGTACTTGCTCAGAAAGCAGAGGGTGCTGCCTCCAGAGGCTCAATGTCTAGCAAAATCACTGTGGTTACGTTGTAGGGGATTAGGGGGTGCCTGTCCTGCAGCTGCTAAACCCAGTACAGTTGAAAATCTGGGTATAACTTAATGTTGGATCAGCAGTTCCACATTCATGGATTCAACCAATCAACATCTGTGGTTGGTTGAGTCCGTGAACATAGAACCTGCAGATAGGGAGAAAAGCACGTATAAGTGGACCCTCGAAGTTCAAAATGGTGTTGTCCAGGGGTCAGCTGTGTATATAAAACATGCATATACGTGTGATGCACGTGAAAAGAAGCATTTTTCAAATACTGTGTGCTGCAATTAAAAAATATCTACATATAAAACACAGTATATACAACACATGTAGACACACGTGTTACTGAATACCGCCTTTGTGCCAGCACCGTGCTAGGCCCTACAAAGAATACAGCCTCTTAGAAGAGACGGAGAAGGCAGCACTACGTGCTTGTGCTGGGCAGGCCTGGGGAGGCCTAGGTGGGGACTGGCCCTGGGCAGTGTTGCCTGCTTGGGCCGGGGAGAGGGCATCACCTGTGGCCACCGGAGAGCAGGGGCATCTAGTGTTTTTCCTCCCCTGAGGAAAGACTGGCCCTCGTGCCTGCTGAGGGGATGTCACCACATGAGTGGATGTAGGAACCAGCCAAAAGCAGACATTGTCTGGGGCCTAACTTCATGTGGGCTCATTTAAAATAATCAACAAGATGGAAATTTCAGAACTTCAAGGACACCTCAGTTTGTGCAGATAGGAAACTTCTTTTTGCTCGGAACTGACAATGGGGGTGGGGTGGGCTGAGGAGTCGAGCCAGTGAGAACTAAAGACATTTCTCTGTCTCTCCCCTCAACCCCTTCTGCATCCAGAACTTGACTAGTCGTCGGGTCCTCTTGCCAGGATCTAGCAATCTCTTGCTCCATTCCCCACTAGTTTTTGAATCCAAAACGAAGACTCTCGAAGTTCATTTCTGCTGCAGGGGGTGCAGTCAGGGCTCCCGAGAGCGTCTTCGTTGGGGCAAGTTCTAGATGGCTCACCTGTTGAGACCTGTCTGCTGACCACACTGCACTGGCTCACTGCCTTCTTGAGGTGTATTGTGGGTGGATAATGACCTCCCAAAGCTGTCCGTGTCCTAATCCCCAGAACTGTGACACAGGACCTTACAACAAAGGGGCCTTTGTAGCTGTGGCTAAGTGAAGACTCTGGAGGTGGAGAGACTCTTATCCCGGATTATCCAGTGGACAGGAGTCCTTGTAACGCGGCGGAGTCAGAGAGGGAGGAGTGAGGATGGAAACGGGGTCACTCAGAGGCTTGAAGGCGCTGCACCGCTGCCTTTGAAGGTGGAGGGAGGACCCTGGAGAAGGATGGGAACAGGGTCTCCCCAGGATGTCTGGAGGGAACGAGGTTCTGCAGACGTTGGGGTCAGCCCATTGAAGCCCACGCTGGATTCCTGCTCTCCAGAGTCAGGAGATAATAAATCTGTGTCATTTGAAGCTGAATGTGTGGTAGTTTGCTACAGCAGCCAGAGGAAACTAATGCAAGGTGCGTTTTGCGTATCGTGAAATCCACCCCTTTCAAGTATACCAGTTAGTGACTCTTCGTAGCACTGCCAGGTGGTGCCGCCCTGACCACGCTATAATTTTAAAACCTTTTCATCCTCCCAGTCAGATCCCTCATGTCCATTTACAGTTAATCCCTACCCACCCCCTCCCACGCCCCCTCCCAGTCCCTGGTAAAATCACTGGTCTTTTGTCTCTATAGATTTTTCTATAAACTTGCCTTCGGGCCATTCCCTGTAAGTAGAATCCTATGCTGTGAGGTTGCTCATGTCCAGCTCCTTCACTCACATCTTGGCGGTGTGGCGACACCTGTAGATGGATGTCTACCTGGGACGTGCTCAGGGGGGCCGAGTCCCAGATGTAAAGCTGGCCAGGTGGCAGCTGGGTCCCCCTGTTCTGCTGCAGTGAAGCAGTAAACAGAACACAGGCTTCATTTGGGGCAGAGATTGGTCAAGGGAGCCATAGCAGCCCACCAGCCATTTATGCCAGCCCGTGGGGCAGGCCGCCGGTGACTTTATTTTGGCTTATTGTTCATGTATGTGTTTTTACATGGAAATGTTTTTGGTGGGACAGTGAAACTAAACATCAGAGATGCTAGATGTCATTGTGTGGACACCATTCATTTATCACACAAGAGACCGCACGTTGTTTACGTGAGGAAAGACTCAGAACCTCAGTGGATGGGGTCTGCATGCTTCCCAAGACTGTTACCGCGTTTCTTGTAAATGAGAGAATCTTGTCCAGAGTTGCTTTGGTGCCTCCGTGTTCTGGGAGCCCCTGCCTCAGCTGGCGCAGACAGGTGGCATCTCTCCACGTTTCCTGAGAGCCCATCCAGCAGTCACCATTGCTGCTCTCAGTGCTTGTTGAGGTTTTTCTGGAAGGACAGTCCCTCCTCTGGTTACATTTGAGCCGCACTCTTTTCAGCTAATACTTGGTCAAAGAGGGGAAGAAACGTTCTAAATGCCTGCTCCACTCTCCTGCTCAGCTGAAGGCGCTTCAGTGACTTACTTTAGATCCATTGGCTCCCTCGTGGAGAAACATGAGTCATTTTACCGTGACTGTTAGAGATTTTCACGGCTTTGAGCAGCGCTCGAACACCAGGCTTCGCAGTCCGTCCGCACGACCTGACCCTGGGGCTGGCAGGGCTGAGGGAGGGGAGGCATCTGACCACAGGGTGGCCGGTCCTCAGAAGGTGGGCAGGCAGCACGTGGGCTTGCCCCTGCTCCGGACACGGTGTGTGCCCCCCAGGCAGTTGATGGGGGCTGGGTCAGCAGCAGAGCCCTAAGACAGTGCTCGAGGGACTTGACCCTATTCAGTGGGCGGTGTTCCTGTTTTGTTGTTGTTGTTGTTTGTTTTTAAGATTGATTGATTTAGGCACATAAGAGCTGGGGTGTAGGTTAGAGGTGTGGGGGTGGTGAGAGGATTCACCAGAGACAGAGTGGGGAGCAGAACAGGCAGAATGACTGAAGTACACTGCTGAGGGGAGCAGCGGCGAGGCAGGAGAGGTCTGCTGCGCCATGTGGGAAGCTCCCTGGCTGGGGATAGGCTGCAGTGGCTGTGAACAGCTCCATAGCACTGAGACTTAACCCCTTGTGTGTCACCAGGGAGGCCCCTGTTGTTTTTTGATGGTGAAGAAACTGAGGTTTGGGACACTAAGGGACTTGTCCACAACCTCACAGTGAATGAAAGCAGCAGCAGCAATTCAAAGTGTGGGGTGTTTCTGGAATCGTGGTCACCTGGCAAGATGCTTTTCCTTCAGGGGTTCCTGAGAGGCCAGCACCACCCCACGCAGACCCACACAGAGCAGTGACAGCTGTCCTCAGAACAGCGTTCGTAGAGAGGCCTGGGACAGGCAGAAGCAGCCGCCCAGACCCACCTCAGGAAGCTGGGCTGCCTGCCATTGCGCCACCAGCAGCTGTTCCTGTCGGGCTGCCAGTTTGCTGCTGTTTATGGGTGGCAGGGGGGTGAGAAACCACACAGAGTCGAAGGCTTAGCAGCTCGCCGTGGCTTTGCCAGAAAAGAGACCCCATTTTTTAAACACCAGTGAGATGGGTGCAAAGAGCAGAAAGAATACTCAGAATGTCTCTGTGGCTTACAGTTTTAAGTGAGCGTGTATCCGTGCGTGTTCTAATAAAACACGCTGGAACAGTGAAGCTATCTATCAGTGTAAAGGGGGAAAAGGCAGCGACCCTGGTGCCCTGGCTCCTCTGGCTCCTGCCTGTGTGACCTTGGCGTGTCACATTACTTCTCAAAACCTCAGTTTCCACTTCTGTAAAATGGTAGGGTTGCCCCACCCCAAAGCTCTAAGAGCTGTTTTGAAATGAACTCTGCATTGTGACTCTAAATGACGTTCGTTTATATTCAGTGTCAAGAGAAGTTCTAATAAAGGCTACTTCCTGTGGCTTTTGGTGAAATGTATGCAGCTGGTCATTTTTTCCCTAATGGAAACAGGACAGAACGAAAGCTTTAATTGACCCAACAAGGTTTAATTGACCCAACCTACGAGGAACCCAGAGCCTCGTAGGTGGGTATCTGAAAGCTTTGGGGAGGGCCTTGAGCATCATGGAGGGGTAGCAGCTATGTCTTGAGGGTCTTTCAATATTTACTTAACCCTGAAGAGGAGTGGGGGGGTTCACCTCAGTGGATAGGATGTGGGTTACAGAACCTGAGGAGTCAACCCTGTCCTCAAGTTTATGGTGCCAAGTAGGAATGCGGAAACACCCAGGGTGCAGTGTGCGTACGCCTGGTGGGGTAAAGTCTCCGTGTGGGTTTGTGACTGAACTAGAAGGTTGGTGCAGGTCTTTGGGGCTGCTCAGTGGCCTCATAGCTGTGTTGAAGGAACTTGCGTCACACTCAGTGATGCTGAGCCCCTAGACGGTTATGTTTTAAAAGATGACCAGAGGCAGTGTGGGAGGTGGAGAGTGAGAGGGGGGTGTGGGGGTCCTCTGGGAGAGAGGGGTGTTCTGTTTAGTTGAAGTGGAGGGCTTGGGGCCTGGTAGCCAGGACAGGAAGCAGACCCGGTAGCGCCCAGCAGCCTCTCAGCCTGCTGAGGATTGTCATCCTTCTGTGACAAGTGACGGAAACCAAACACAGGCTGGCTTAGGCCTAAAAAAGGTGATTTGTTGTGTCAAGTAACCTGATAGGCGTGGCTGACCCAGGACCCACACCATACTGGCCAGGTTTTGTCCCTCCTTTCTCTTAACCCTCCCTTTCCACCTCCTGGTTTTCCAGGTGGTGTCTCTTTTTGAGATGGCAAGAGGCTGCTGACAGCTTATATTCAGGCCTATGTTCCTCCAATCCAAGGAGGAAGAAAAAGTACCCCTTCAGCCAATGTGCTAAGGTGGCTTTTATTGGCCAGTTAGGGTCATGTGTTCATTTTTGAACCAGGAAAAGACTTATTAGCCAGTTAGTGTCCCATGTCTGTTCTTGAACCAGTAGAGGATTCCTATTGGCCAGTTAGGGTCCCATGTCTGTTCTTGAACCAGTAGAGGACTCTGATTGGCCAGTTAGGATCCCATGTCTGTTCTTGAACCAGTAGAGGACTCCTGTTGGCCAGTTAGGGTCTCATGCCTGTTCTTGAACCAGTAGAGGACTCTGATTGGCCAGTTAGGGTCCCATGTCTGTTCTTGAACCAGTAGAGGACTCCTATTGACTAAGGTGACATGTTCTGCTCTTGACCCACCCATTGGTTGCAGAAGATTCCATGCTTTGACTGCCCTTCCCTGGATAATATACTAGATCCAGGAGAACATAGAAGGGAAGGGTAGGGATGCCCTACAGGAACTGGGTGCCATCACCAGAAGGGGCATGAGGCAAGCCATCAGCCATCCATGGTGATGCCAGGGGTCCGTGGGAGCTCAGTACAAACCTTCCTTCACCTGGTTAGAGAGGCTTCTGCCTTCGTGGTGACTTGTCCTTGGGTGTAGTGAGTGCTTGTGCCTCGTTTCTGTCCTTGGTACTGCTGCCTCGTGGCTCTGTCCTCCCTTCTCCCTCTCTTCTCCCCCCAGCAAGTTTTTACTGAGGCCTGTCCCTCTTCTGACACCCTCAGAATTTTGTTTGTGTTCTCCAACCCCTCACCCAGGCCTAGGGGGATGGTCAAAATGTTTGACATTGGGCATCCATCAGAGAACTTTCTGGAGGCCTCCACAGTACCTGATATTCATTCTTTCCCTGCTGGATCCTGGGGCAGGGGAGAGGAGATCTGGGAGTGCTAGGGGAAGGCTCCCTTCCCAAGGCCCCTTCCCAAGGGAGGAGGGGAGCCTTGAGGGGGGGGTGTCCATTTCCCAACCTGTATGGAAGCATGTCAGGGCCTCAATAGCAGGCACAGCCAGGCCGGCTGAAGCAGCTGAACAACTTCCTGCTCAATTGAAAGCTTGGGGTGGGGCTGGAGCAGTCTGTGCCTCACTTCCATCTCTCCCCACCCCTACTCACACTCGCGCCTTCAAATGCTTTTCAGTGGGCCTTTCACAGTGAATACACCATTGATTTTTGTGGAAGTCGATGGAGACCAGGGGGTCGTAGCTCTGGAAACCATGGCTTTGCCTGTGCACCCCAGCTGTGCACCCCAGCTGTGCACCTCAGCTGTGTGGTGGTTAAGTGTGGTTGCCCTTTCTTCTGAGGCCCCACTGGGCACCTCTGCCCACACCCACAGTCTTTTCACCTGAGCGTATCTTTTCCCTGTGAGCAATTCAGGTTTATGGGCCTTGGGGAGTAAACAAATACTTCATTTTAATTAAGGAAGTCTGGAATGAGGAATAAAAAAAGTTACTTCTTGTTTATTATTTCTGGGGGTGATAGATGGGGCCTCAGCCATCTCACCAGCCACTGGTCCTCCAGGGGGCCTGGGGCCCCAGAAGAGAAGACTAGTGTAAGGGCATTGGGGTGAGTCAGCTGGTGCAGGGTGGCTTGTGGGAAGAGAAAGGGTGAAGAGGCTGGAGGAGAAACTCAGGAGGCTCTGGGGGCTAGAATCTGGATTGTGGAGCAGCCCATGAGCTGCTCACAGAGCCTGCTCCCTGCTGGTAGGTCCTGCTGGCTGCCCGGGGCCCACCCCATAATCCTCACCTCTAACTTCTCTGGTAAATATCATCATCCCCATTTCACAGCTGGAGAAGCTGAGCCCAGAGAGGTTAAGAAACATGCCTGGGGCCTCCCTGGTGGTGCAACAAGTTGGCACAGCTCTGTGGAGCTGTCAGCAGCTGCGGCAGGGGTTCGATGCCCAGTCGGGGAGATTCCCACATGGCGCAGCAGACCTCTCCTGACTCGCCCGCTGCTCCCCTCAGCAGTTCTGCCTGTTCTGCTCCTCACTCTGTCTCTGGTGAACCCTCTCACCGCCTCACACCTCTGACCTGCACCCCAGCTTGTATGCAAAAATAAAAATAAATCTTCAAAAAAACCAAAACATGTCTGAGTTTGCTCAGCTACTAAATGGCCACCCCTGAGTGTTATGCTCTGAGGCTGTGTAAAAACCACTCCCGTGTGTGTGGTGCCCAAAGGGTGTTCTAGGAAGACCCTACAGACTACTTTGAGGATAGCGGGGTCTTATAAATGAGAGCCTAGGGTGATAGATCATCCTGGACAGCAGAGTCTGCGGAGTAGCTGTGAGAGGGAGAGAAAAGCGTGAGGTGGGCGAGGACGGGGAGGCAATCGGCAGGGTCCTGGGGCATCAGGAAGAGAAGCAACCCAGGAGCCCAGACTTCCTGCCCCAGCCCCTCCCCCACCATCATGGGCCTGGGTGACTCACAACATCTCCAGGAGCTCGTTTCCTTTTCAGTGAAGTGAGGGCGACAACCACAATAATAGCGCTCTTGCGGGCTTCCTTAGTGCTGGGCCCAGGCCTCAGGCTCGGAAGGAGACTGCTGAATGACTGAAGCTGCCCTGGGTGCTCAGGGGCTAGTGGGGACCCTCCCACAATGCAGCACCTGAGACAGGGCAGGTTGTCCTGGTGAACCAGAAGGGGCTCTGCTAAGGGTGGTGGGAGGGAGGGGGGAGGGAGAGAGCAGCTGTGTGCAGGGCTGGCCTCAGGACCCTGCAGCCAGGAGGGATTTGTTATCAAAGGGCGGCCCCTCAGCCCCAGGTAATGCTGCTGCTCAGAATCCCCTTCCCAAGCTTTCAGATGAAAACTCCCCAGTCCCCAGCTGCGCGTGGTCACCTGGGAGCAGCTTCCCAGTTCTAGGAACACTGTTTCCAAAAAGCTCCTCTGGCAACTCAGATCTGCAGCTTGCCTCTCCTGGGACCCAGCGCCTGTTCCCGCCTTCCTGCGAGGGGATGCGGACGGGTTCATTAGGTCCTGGAGAGGCTCCTGGGAAGACCCGCCCCAGGGGACCGGGAAACTGCTCCACTCTGCTCCCCTGCTCCCTGCTTTTGATGTGGTGAGCATGGGGGGAGCAGGCAAGGTGCCCTCTGCAGACAGATGGCCCATGCTGCCCAGGACCCATCCCAGGTGATCCCCAATATGCTGCCTACGGGTGGGGGGCCAGCCTGGAGCACCATGAGTGTGAGCACTGGGGGTGCCTGGCTTCCGGCTTTGAGAGGTGCTGCCTCCCACCTGCTCTGCGAGGAGCCTGGATTCCTGCCTCCTGGCTGGCTCGGGCCACACTCTGGTGACCTGGCACACTGTCTTCCGGTTCCCAGTGCCCGTCGCCCATGGCAACTTCTGATGGGACTCTGTGACAGCCAGCTTCGGGCCTCAGGTCATTCTGACCCCAAAGCTCATTCCTGTCACAGGGACAGACCCTGGTTCCACATCTGAAAGGGGCATGTTCTGAACAGATCAAGGGTCACTTTAGAAACTCCAGCCAGGAGGGCTCCTCCCAATGTCAATGTTTTCCAGACTACACCTCAGTTTTTCCCGGCCCTGGCACTGTCCTGGGGAAGTAGAGTCATGGTTGCCAGGTCTGTTCTACCATCCTCTAATGCTGTGGCAGTGGGGGTTCCCACACTGCAGCTTTTCCAGCAACAAGTTCAAAGCAAGACACGTTGGAATCACTTGTGTGAGGCCTGCCCGGGGATGTAGTCATAGTGGCCATTTGGTGCTTGGCGCCCCAGACTGTCCCAGGAAACCTTGGGGACTCTGAACCATGCGGCAGTGGGCTAGAGACTAAAAGTGACACTTGTAGCACTACAAAGTGCTCACCCTCAAGGTCAGAGTCAAAACAAACACTGGGGTAATACGAGGTGGCCCGTGATGAGAGTAGCGTGTGACGGACAGGCCTGCATCACTATCTTAACCCGCTGCTCCCAACTACAGAGTCTGAAACTTATGGTCTCCTGGGTTCTGATTCTGTTTCATGCCAGTATTTAGGGCTGTCTCTGTGTCCTGTCCTTTGTGTTTCCTTGTCCCTTTGCCTTTGTCCCAGGCTCCCCCAGTGAGAGCTTCCTGAGGAGGGAACAAGTATCCTGATCTCCACCCCCTTGCTCCTTTGCAGCCACCTGGCAGGGCCTAGTAGACGGTCACCTCCTGACAGAGCCAACCAAGGCCCATCTGACCTGTCACCTTAGTCTGGGCAGCGGTAACAAAACCCCACACCAGGTGTCTTATGCAAGGCAGAAATTTAGTTCTCACTGTTCTGGAGACCCCAAGTCCAGAGTGAGGGAAGAAGTTGTCAGTTGGGGCCTCTTCTGGGCCCAGACTTCTGTATGCACGATGCACGTGGCGGGAGGGGCAGGGGTCATCTCTGGGTCTCTTTCATCAGGGTCCCAGGCCCATTCCTGAGGCTCCACCCCCAGGACTGAAGCTCCTCCCATAGGCCTCACCTACAAAGACCTTCCCTCTGGGGGTAGGAGTCCACCTTGTGACTGGGGGCGGGGCTGGCAAACATTCAGCAACAGGCTTCCTCCTTGACTATACAGACAGCCTTGTGGTTCTTCCGGATGTGAGTTTTGAGTCTATTAGTTGACCGAGAAAGTGAATCCTGAGGGTGGGGTGAGGGGGTAGTTCCCCCAAGGCAGTTGGAGATGTTCTTACTAAAACCTCCTGGTCTTGATTAAGAAATTGTTTCTTTTTTAAAATGGATTTTTGGTTGCTCAGTTAGAATTGAGGGGTAACGCACATTTGTATAAGAACCGCCTTTCTGACTGAGGGCAGGGCAGCAAGTGCAGAGAAAAGCCATTCGTAGCAACATGGATGGAACTGGAAGGGATTAAGCTCAGTGAAATAAGCCAAAAGGTAAAAGAAAAATATTGGATGGTTTCACTTACAGGAGGAATACAGAGGAACCAAATAAGGGATCAGGGAAAAAAAAATAATTATAATAAATAAAAAAATTAGCAGGCAACTATAAATCAGAGACATTCTTCAGGGAAGGGGGAGGAAGAGGGGTCGGGACAGGGGAGGGAAGGGCCAAGGGACTATGGTGATATGCACCGGTGAATTGGCGGTGGGAATTTTGTGGGGACTATACCTGAGAGGAGAAAGCACACATTGTACAAAAGTAAAGGATGATGTAAAAGAATAACAAAAAAAAGTCAGAGAGACCACTTAAGGAATTTCAATGTTAGCATTTCTAAGGAAGCCTGTCCCTGCTGAGTGTCACCACGTGCTTCTGGAAGGTTCTCTTAGGTGGGTATATAAGCCACTGTCTGAGTGGTGACCACATCTACTAGCTTCTCCGCAAAAATATTAAAAGAATTGATTTGCTCCAAAGTCTGTTTTCCTAAGTTTGTTCAGCATTGCCTTGAGACTTATTTTTACACATTATTGCTCAATCTTTAAAGTGTAAAATAAGTTTCAGCCTGGTTTAGAAAAAGTACCATGGATTCTGAATAATAGTAGCAATTATTATAAATAGCTAACACTTACTGAGTATTTATATTTATTAGCCACTGTTCTGGGGGAAAGTTTTATTAAATAAATGATTAAGGGTTGTTGGAGACGCTACAGAACTCTGGCAGTTGAACAGGATTGTGGGTCTACATTCATACTTCTATTAACAGGCATGGGATGAGTCATGGTGGAGAAAAAACAAAAAGCGATGAACAAGCCAATAAAATTGTAAGATGAATTCGCCGAGGAGAGGAGTGATTATTTGAATTATGTATTTTTTTGTTTAATTAACATGGATTAAGTGTCTTCTGGGTCGCAGGCACCGTGAGGTACTTTTCCATCTGCTATTTTATTTAATTACAGTGAGCTCTTCACATCCACAGAGGGTTCCCTGTGGGCTTCCTTTGGCTAATGAGTTACCCTGCCGGTGCTTCCTGGTCCCTCTTGCTCAGCAGTCACCTGGGAAGCCTTGCAGAACTGCTGCTGGGGTTTCATCCTGAGAGAGTCTGCTTAATTGTGCAGGGCTGGGCCTAGCAGTGGTACTAAGTTTTTTTTCTTTCTCTTCTCTTCTGCTTAAGCCAGAAGGAAAACTTCCCTGCTAGACGATTTGGGAGGAAATAATTGACTTGTGGGAAAATAGTGACATAAAGTTTTCAGTGGTAAGTGACTCTGATGAACTTGGGGCCTAGGGTTTGCTCTGCCAGGTGGAGTAAGGAAAACACCTATTTTCCTTTGCCTGCTTCTTCTACAAACTGGGATGTGGAAGTGTGAGAATAATTACTGAGCGAGCAGGCGAGAAACTGTTGCCCTCAGTGTCTCAGCCCCCCAATTTCCAGATGCACTTGATAATGTGAAATCCGGGTTTTGCTCTGGGGTGTTTAGCAAAGTCAGGACAGTGCCCTGTTTATTTAAGAAAGAAGGCTCTAAGGAATGTCCACACTGAAGGTACTTCCTTTTGGAAATACAGAACACATATCTATGAGGAAAAGGACTTAAGAGGACAGAGAATTTTGAGGAATTTGGGTGGAGGTTGAAATGGCTTCTTTAAAAATTGTCTTTGTAAAGAATTTGTAAAAAAATTGTCATAACTAAGGTGTTTAGTAACAAAACATTGAAAAACCAAGAAACAATCCAGTGGTTTAGGGAGGTCAACTTTTCTTTAAAAATTGTTACAGCCTTAGATCACATCATGGAGAATTAACTTAGAGAAGTGATTCATAGTCACAAGTAGATTCGGTCCCTAGAACAATTCCCGGTGGCCGGCATAATTAGCTTTACTTCAATGGAAAGGCCTGGAAAATCCTGAGCCCTGAGAGTGTGGTGTAATTGGTGGGCAGAGAAACAAAGGCACCCCTTAGACCTGATGGTGCTAAGAAGTGACCCCTAAAAGAAGCGACTTTCCTGGTCTGGGAGACTAGACAGCCTCCCCTTTAGGGACTTTGTGCCTCTTTGGCATCACTGTTGTACTTGCTAAAAGACTGTAGGACGTCAGGGGGTCTTCTGGACTTGAGGCTCTTCATGGACCAATGAGGCACTTTTCTCTTTTCAGACTGGGCTTCTCAAGCCCCCAAGAGCCTAAAGAACCCTGGGGGAGGATTATTGCATTGGCACAACTCTGGGCCTCTGGTTTCCGCCTTGGCCTCGCATAGAGTTGCTTTGGGTAGGTGTTTATTGGAAGAGAGAAGCAATCAGCTCTGTTCTGCATGCATTTTGGAGGACCTACTCTGCGTCAGTCATAGTACAAGGGCTGGGGACGCCAAGATGACCAGATTACAGGGTCAGTTCTCAAGTAGTGTCCTGTAGGAGGCAGGCGGGGACACAGGTCATTCCAGCGTTTCTTCCACTAGGTCGGGGCTGACCTGGGGGGCTGAGAGTGGGGGCAGCTGTCAGAGGGCTGCTTGCGCAGGGGAGCCAGGGGGTTTTTTGGAACAAGTGGCAAGAGGACAGCTCCCTGTTTGAGTCACTGCCCCATCAGTCCTGAGGGGAAAAGAAAGAGGAAGAAGAAGGCCCCATGCGGGGAGGTTGGAGTCTCCCTCGTGGCCTGGAGTGGATGGGCGACTTTGGCAAGCTAGTGGAAGGGCTGTCCAGAAGCTAAGAGGACTTGGGCTCTCAGACCACAGAATCTGCCCTTTGGGCTGGGAGGGGGTTTAGGAGTGACTGAGTCCAGTCCAGCTGCCCTGGTAAGCTCTTCTGCCTACTTCTCCAGGTCAGTTCTGCCCTGGCCTTTTGTGCTTGACCACGTGACCAATCAGGTCAGCCTATGGGTCTTTGCACTTGCTGTCAATTCTGCTGGCATTCTCAGCTTCTTGGGCTGGCCAATTTCCAACTTGTCTCTTAGTTTTCTTTTTTTAAAAGATTTATTTTATTTATTTATGCATACAAGAGCTGGGGTGTAGGCGGGGGGTGAGAGGATTCAGCAGAGACAGAGTTGGGAGCAAAACAGGCAGATTGAGTGAAATTCACTGCTGAGAGGAGCAGCGAGACAGGAAAGGTCTGCTGTGCCATGTGGGTTATCTCCCTGGCCAGGGATTGAACTCATGCTGCAGTGGCTGCTGATAGCTTCATAGTGCTGAGACTTAACCCCCTGCACCACCAGGGAGGCCCCTAAGTTTTCAACATAGCTCACTTCCTTGGGGAAGCCATTACTTTCCATCCCCTGCAGAATTCATTCCATACCCTTCTCTGTGGTTACCTAGCACCTGTACACACCCCTGCTGTAACCCTCCATCAAACCTCCTGCTCTTTGCTTTTCTGCCTGTAATTTCTTCACTGATGGGTAAGTGGGTGGCTGCGTGGTTGAATGCATGGAATGCTCTCCATAGCCACAGTGTATGGCAGAGCAGAGGTAATCAGTGATAGTGATGAGTGAGCGGCCTCATTTTCCAGCAGAGGCTGCAGGCGCTCAGAGAGGTTCAGTGTCTGGCCCAAAGTCCCACAGCTCTGAGATGCTGAGCAGGGACTGGCACCCATGGTGTGAGCTGAAGGAGAACGCAAGATCAGATACGGTTTCTAGTCCCGAGTGTCTCCTCCCATAGAGTGGAAAGGAAGCAGAGCCATGCCCTCTTTAGGACACCTCTTTCCTTCTTGGGGACCACACTTTGTCTCCTCAGCTTGTCTCTAAGTGATGCAATTGCCAGTGTACCCTCCGTGTTCTAAAACAACACCAAATAAAAAAAAGGCTTTTGTGAGAGTCAGATAGCGTGCTTTTCTAATTTCTAGGACTTAAGCCCACAACCCTAAAATTTTTCCTAAGTGAGCAACTTGTCCTCATTTTTCATTTTGTAAATCCAGTCAAAGAAGCAGAAAGAAGAAACACCTTTTATGTATTGGAAGCCACAGCAAGAGGAGTCAGGAGAACTGTAATCATGTGTCTAGGCCTGTATGGTATGTGGTGTTCGTGTGTGTGGTGTGTATATGTGGTGTGTGTGTTTGTGTGTGTGTGTGTGGTTTGTCTGTGTATGTGGGATGTGTGTGGTGTATACATGTGTGTGATGTGTGTATGGGTATGTAATAGATTGTGTGTGGTGTGTACATGTATATGGTGTGTGTATGAGTGTGTATGTGTGTGGGGTATGTATTTGTGGTGTATGCATATGTGTGGTGTGTGCATGTTTGGTATTTGTGGAGTGTGTGGAGTGTATGTGTGGTGTGTATATGTGTGGTATGTGTTTGGTGTGTGTATGAGTGTATATGTGTGTGGGGGGTGTGCCTAAACCTATGCAGGGTGTAGGGCATCTTGCACATGTTTGAGAATATAACTTGTGAATATGTTTAGAGGAGTCTTTGATTAAATCCTGTCTTTGGACACTGAGCAGTTTTGTGACTATTACTTAAAAGTGAAATTTAAGCCACATTTGTGCAACAACAGGAACAATGAGGAGAAAACCTGCATTGGGCAACAAATGGAGAGCTGGCAAAGGCAGCGGGAGGGGTCGATGTGATCAGAGATGGCCTTCTCCCTTAGCAATTAAACATGGCCCTCGTGCCTTTTGTGAATAAAATGAGGCTGGTTAGGCAGCTTCCGGTAATTTCAGCACCCAGTGAAAAGCAAAGAGAAAGCACTACGGCTGCTAAAGACTTAATCACAAAAAGTCCAGAAAAGGCCTTCTGTTTTTCCTCCTCACAATAATGAGTGTCTCGCCTGCAGACCTCGCTTCTTACATCTTCATGCTCGATGCTGGTGAATGTGTTTAGATGGGATGTTATTTAACCTAGTCTCATGAAACTCCTTTTGATTCATAAGTTTTTAATCTATTAAGAGATTTTGAGGGTGATAAGGAAGTGTCATATACATGTTTGTTTTCCTTTCTTTGCAGTGTAGCGAGACCTAAAACAGGAAGTGATTCGGGATAGAATGACTAAACCAGTTCAAACTTAAGTAAAGCTGAGAATTTGCTGGGGCTAAGACTTGTTGCTGGAGCCCCGAGGCCAAATATCCTTATCTTAGTCACTGTAGCCGGAAAGGACAGCCTGGCCCCACCCTCTGTCTGGGAGAATATAGTCTAGTCAATTATCTCTAAGTCTTAGGATTTGACACAGGTCTTCCCTCTTTATTTGCTATGCAACCTTTAGCAAGTTACTTAACTTCTCTGAATCTTCATTTTCTTTTATTTTTTGAATCTTTATTTCTTTTTTTTTTTTAAGATTTATATATTTATGCATACAAGAGTTGGGGTATAGGCCAGAGGTGTGGGGGAGGGGTGAAAGGATTCACCAGAGACAGAGTGGGGAGCAGAACAGGTGGATCTAGTGAAGTACACTGCTGAGGGGAGCAGCCGGGAGACAGGAGAGGTCTGTTGCACCATGTGGGTCAGCTCCCTGGCCAGGGATCGAACTCTTTTTTTTTTTAAAATAAATATTTTATTTATTTTTGTTATTCATATATTTTACATTATTGTGTGTTCCCCATAGGTTACCCACCACCTGTTCACCCGTGGAGCCATCACCACAGTCCCCCATGCTCCCCTCTTCCCCCCTCTTGAGCCCTTACCCTCCCCTCCTTCCCTGCTGAATGTCGCATTCTTATTTGGCTCCCCTATATTCCTGTTATAAGTGAAACCATTCGATAATTTTCTCTTTCTTTCTGGCTTATTTCACTGATCATGATTCGGGATCGAACTCTTACTGCAGTGGCTGCTAACAGCTTTATAGTGCTGAGATTTAACCCGTTACGCCACCAGAGAGGCCTCTATTTCTTTATTTGTAATACAAGACAATTTTGAACATCAAATGAGAACAATGTTTGTGACATATGCTCTGTAAATAATGGCTGTACAAATGGAATTTGGAGTCCAGTGTCTAGGAGCCATGTTCCTAGACCACGTGTCTGAGCTGGAGAAAATTTATAGTGGCCAGGATTTACTGAGGGCTTATTGTGTGCTGAGGACTGTTGTAACTTGCTTAATCCTTGCTCTAACTCTGTTTTACAGGAGAAGAAGCTGAGACCTGGAGTTTGAGTAATTCATTCAAGGTTACCAAGTTGGTAAGTAACAGAGCTGGATTTGGCTGTGGCTGTCTGGTTCTAGAGCTAAGAGCTTCAGCTGAATTATCTGCTTTAAGTCTTACAACAGCCCTAGAAAGTTGAGGTAAGAGAAGAAACTTGTCCAAATTCATCCACCAATGAGGGGTTGTCTTAGTCTTTTCCTATAACCATATGATGTAATTTACCTTAGGTTGGGTGCATATAAACAACAGAAATTTACTTCTCATGGTTCTGGAGGCTGGGAGTTCAAGATCATGGTGCTAGAAGATTGACTATCTGGTGATGGCCGGTCCCTGGTTCATGAATGGTCACTATTTTGCAATAACCTCACATGATAGAAGGGGCAAGACAGCTCCTTGGGAATTTCCTTAGTTAGGGCACTAATCCCATTCCTGAGGGCACCATCCTCATGATCTAACTACCTCCAAAGGTCCTACCTCCATGCCATCACATTGGGGATTATATTTTAGTACATTAATTCTGAGGGGGTGGGGGAGGACATAAACAGTACATTGCGGGGATAAAGTCAGAACCCATACCCAGCTGCCTGGCCCCAGAGCTAGTGCTCTCATAACCACTGTAAATTTGCCACTCTTGCAGGGCCCCTCATGGAAAACAGAGCCTGGGTGCCCTCTACCCCTGACTACCCTTTCCCCTTTCACCTCTTCCTTCCAAGGCTTCCTGGTCTCCTCACCACCTCTACTTGACTGAACAACCTCTAGAGAGCTTTAGCCATCAATGGGCAAACTTTTAACTTTTATTTAAACTGGGGTATAACTTATGTACTATGAGATGCACAAATTGTAATTGTACAGCTTGATGAATATTTAATATGTTACACCCACCTAGCCATCACCCACATCAGGATAGACGATGTCTCCTGCACTCCAGGAAGCTCCCTCATGCCTCTCTGCAGTTAATACTGCCCCAGGGCTGACCACTATTCTGACATACAGGAGTGTTATAGATTCATGCTTCTAACTTGTCCAGATCTGAACACATGTGATCAACAAAAGCAAAACAAAGTCGAGATAAAAATAGCACTTTACATAGCATAGCTGATCCTGTCATTCCACCCAGTGGGCCTCTCTCTAGACACAGATCTGCTCTTTCTCCTGTTGGTCTTTGTTCCTGTTACTTTTTAGAGTGTGAGCAACTTGTGCCACTGAGTGTGTTTGTCACTTCGATAGGTGGTAACTATCAGAGAACATGCCTTCCGAGTTATGCCAGCTGTTTCTTCTCGTGTTCTCCTTAAGAAACCAAATCCAATGCTGGAAAAAAAAACTGGCTCTGTTGGACTTAACAGAAGATGACTTGTCAGTCTCCATTGTGAGGCCTTAATATGGTATTTTCCAAGAGACTTTTGACTCGTTCATTGTCCACCTTATATTCTGACTTTAGGATCCAGTACTTGAGGAGGAGGCAATTGTATTGTTGACAGAACTCAACCATGGTTAAATAATTATATTAGATTTGGGGATCTGGATCATTCTGCAACAGGGAAGCCTAAGCTGATTTGTGTGAGTCCTTCCTGATATGAACACAGAGTTAACTGAGATATCAGAGCTATATTTAGGGGAATGCATCAGGAAAGGACATCCATGAGTGTAAAAAATGGAGAGATAAAGTTAAGCCAAATGGTCACGTGAGCTGAAGCCAGAGCTGCTCATGGGGGTTTCAGTGCCATAGTGGGTCTAGAAATGAAGCCTGGGCCCAGGGTGGAATTGAGTGCCCCAGAGTCTCAAACATCACACTTCTTTGGGAAGAGGGACTAGAAATACTACACTGCCTGAAAAAAAAACAAACAACAAAAAACAGGGAGCTTATCTTGTATGGAAGAAAGTCACTAGCAAGAAATGAAAAACCTGGGGCTATAATGTATGTGTTCATGGATTTTTTTTGTTTTACTGTCTATGAGATGTGAGAGACTGTGTGCTGAGAAATTAACACAAAAACTGACCTAGTACTGTAAAAAATCCCTAGCACAAAACACCAAATCACTCTATAGGGATATTTCAACAACCCAATCCAAACAGGTTTCCTCAGAAAGAACTACCTCCTCTGAAAGGAGTCCATAGTTAAATACTATGAACTATTCAGGAAGTAAACTGCTTTGAGTTGGAAGTATAAAGCTATCTAAAAGAGATTATTTAAAAGTATACTTAAAATGATTGAAGATAAAGGTCAATATCAAAGAGGTAAAAAAGATAAAAAAGAACAGGCTGATTTGATAAGCAGTCAGATTGAAATGAAGAATAGCCATTGAAATTAAAATCCAACAAAAGGGTATATACTAGATTAGATAAAGCTCAAGAGAGATTTAGTGAACTGGAAGACAGTAGTAACAGTTCACATTTGTTAAGTGCTTATTATGTTCTAGACACTGTTCTGCATACTTGCATTAACTCATTTGAAATTCAGAACAAAATTATAAGGAAAGTATTATTATCCACATTTAACAAACAAGAAAACAAAGTTTGAGTCACTTGCCCAAGGTCTCATAGTTGGTAAATAAATATCCCTATAGATGGAATTGGGAGTTGACCGCAGACTGTCTGATATAGCCTAGAATCTGTGTTTGCAATTCCTACACTGTAGGAAATCATCAAGAATAAGCTCAAGGTGATAAAGAGATGGAACTATCAAGGGATGGTAAAAAGGCATAGAGAAGAAAATGAGAGGCTACTTACGTCTAAACAGAGGGACTGGGGGGAGGCGATATTAGAAGACATTAAGATCAGATAAGCTTTCAGAGCTTCAATCCTGAGGTTCCAAGAATTTGTCACCATGTGGTGATATATGGTGGGGACGGGTATTCGAGCTTGGTGCGGTAGAGGGGGAAGATCCTTGGTTTCCAGTGTGACGTGATCAATAGGCTGGTATGTTTGAAAACTGTCTCTCTGGTGGAAAACACAGAAGCCTTGATTTGTAGCATTTGCTGATTTCTATGGTAAAAATACTCCCACCATGACCAATTTCAGTCCACCAACATGATGTCCCTGCCCATGGAACTGAGAAGAGATGAGCATGGCCAGCTCTCTTAGCCAGTATGAGCCAGCTCAGCACACCAGTGCCACAACGTGCATTCTGTTTTAGACCCTTGTCTCTGGGTTGTCCTCCCAGGGCTGGATTTTTCCAGGAAGCAGTAAAGCTTTGTTTGATATCATAGTATCATAGGGGCAGAAAGAGACAGTGGGACAAGAGTGAAACTCTGCCCTCCTTTCTTCCTTTGCATTTAAAAACAAGCAAAACACATTGGGAGTGTGGGAGGAGAAATGGGTGTGTTTATTACCCTACTGCTGGGAATGAAGAGGAGTAGTTTCTTGAAGGGCGTTTTTGGCACTATCTACCCATATTTCAGGAGCACATACCGATTGAATTGGCAACTCTATCGCAAGGATTTTATCATGCAATCATTTTATCATATAATGTCTTTCGTATTGTTCCACATGGGTGTGAAGATGGGTGGTGGCGTTGTTTGTACTTGTTAGACCTTGAAGCAAGTGAAATGTAGGTCAGTGGGGGATTGACTGAGGAACTGTGGTCTATTCTCACAGTGAAATATGGGGTGACTATTTAACATTGCATACTAAAAAGGAGTGATCTCCAGGATACTTTTTTTTTAGATATAACAAATATTTTTATTGTATTCTATTTTTTAACGAAGTACCATTGTTTTACATCCTTATTATTTTTTTTAAAGATTTATTTATTTATGCATACAAGAACTGGGGTTTAGGCCAGAGGAGTGGGGTGGTGAGAGGATTCACCAGAGACAGAGTGGGGATCAGAACAGGCAGATAGACTGAAGTACACTGCTGAGGGGAGCAGCGTGAGAGGCAGGAGAGGTCTGCTGCGCCATGTGGGAAGCTCTCTGGCCGGGGATCACACTTGTGCTGCAATGGCTGCGGATAGCTTCATAGGCTGAGACAACCCATTGCGCCACCAGGGAGGCCCCTTATTAATTTTTTAACAGTATAGGATGTTCCCCTTAAGGTATGGTCACTAGCTCTCCCACCACCAAAGCACCTATAGCCCTCCACAGCCCATTGTGCTCCCCTTTCCTTTCTCAGCTCTCCCTTTCCCCCCAGGATATCTCAGAACTATGGTCAGTCTTCAAGGGTTGGTTTTAAGTTGTCTTTGTCCATCCCTTTGTTTGATTTGTCTGTATTCCACATATAAGTGACACCATGGGATATATTCTTGTTTAAAAAAAACAATATTGAGAGAAGTATATGTGGTATATTCCCCTGTGTGGGGAAAAAAGAGGGAGCCCTAAGGGTTTACACACACACACACACACACACACACGATTTTGTGTAAACTATTGCTGGAATGATCCCAAGAAAGAAGGTGGTTTTGGGGAGTACTATTTACCTCTTGGGCAAAGCCCATGGGATTGCGGGTCTAGAGTGGAGGGAAGATATTTTACTGTGTATACTTTTAAATATTTATGAATTTCTCAATCTGAGCATGTAATATTCTTTTTCTGTTAAAAACAACAAACTTGTTAACAAAAAGCGTCACTTTGGGAGCTTTCAACATGAGAGCCCTTCTCGTTTGTAGAGGAGATGGGCTGTCCCTGTGGGCTTGCTCATTTCTAGCAGACGGAAATGGGCGTTTCTTGAGCACGTGCCACGCCCAGGCACTCCCTACCCATGTTGTCTGGCTCAGTCCTCCGTGCCCGTAGTTCTTCCCGTTGCCTGGCTTTGCCTGGGCCATGGTAGCTAGCTGGGCAACGTGGACTAAATGACAACCCCATTTTCAGGAACAGGGGAGGGAAAGTCGTCCCAAGTCCTGTGGCAGCAAATGGTGGCAATGGAATCCAGCAGCCACCCTCAAAATGTTCTAGAAACCGAGGTGGCCGGTTGCTTCTTAGAAATCTGCATTATGTGGAAGGCATCTCCAGCCTTTCTCCTGCCATGAACCCCAGCACCTCTCTCGAGACCACATGGATATGTTCTGCCAGGAGTCATTTTCCCAACTGTGGGGGCTTTGCTCTGGAATGCTGAAGCTGTGTTTCTGGACTGAATGAACCTCTGATGTGTTTGGAAACAACAAAGGCAAAGCAGGTATGTCCTGCGGTGTCTTCCTTTTCAGACTATCTTATCTTCACAATTCTTCTGTTGAGTGTGCATCCTCAAACGTCTAAAAGACACTAGCCTCTGTTCACTTAAAAAGAGTGCCCTTCAGGCCCTTCCTTGGCAACAGAGATGCTCCCAGAGGTGCTTTTATTGTTATGATTGTTATTTTCTGCAATCAGTACCTTTCCAACCCATCATGAAACATTTCATGGAACCGGAGGCATCCTCGCGGCGCTCAGCCTTTTATCATTTGGTAATAAATTCCGTAAATAGGTTTCTCATCTTGAAAGAACTGTTATGATGTGATTTCATCCAGAGTCATCCAAATGGATAAGAAAGCGGGAGTTTCGGGATTCAAAATCACAAAACCCAACCTGGAAATTATTTAAGAGGGTCCCATCATCTGTTAACATTCAGATGAAATTCCAGCAAGGGAGGGCAGGCTGGCACTTGGCTGTATCTTGAGATGCTACCTGTGGGCTCATTCCGAGGCCTGCTTAAGTATCATTGCCTTTAACACCATGTGGGATGCGGTGGTTTCAGTTTACTGGGAGATGAATATGTGTCCACAGTATTATTTTGATTCCCTCAAACAGTAATTCTATCTTCCTGGCCTGAATGGCGCTACAAACTAGGCTCGAATACTATTTCTAGGGAGGCCCTCCCCGGCGAGCCTCAACCGGGCTCCTGTTGCTATGTTAGTATGGAAAGCTGTTATCTTACTGATTTGAAATCATTTGACCTGTAGCTGTGTCCACATCAGGATGGGGCCGGGAAAGATGGCAGGGTCACCCCCTTCACAGGCGAGAGCCCACAAGCAGCCTGCTGCAACACTTGAGATTTCATTACCCAGGATTCTTTTGACCTCGAAACAGAACCCGGACTCAAACTGGATTCTGCAGAAAGGGGATTTGCTGGTGTGTGTAATTGAAAACTCGAGCGATGCCACTGAACGCATGGAGGCTTAAAGGACGTTGCTGCGGTTTATTACACAGTTCTTCTCCAGCTCTTGGCGTTGTCTACCATTTCTTTTTGGATCGTGGTGGCAAGATGGCTGGCAGCAGTCCTAGCAGAAGGAAAAAGGCCATTTTTCCCCAACAGTTCAACAAAAGTCTCAGAATTGAGTCTCGGTGTTTCTGATTGGTCTTCTCTGGTAACATGCCCATCCCTGAGCCAATCCCCGTGGCTAGGCAAACACGCCGCTCTGATTGGCCATCCCGGCTCCGAAGCCCGCCTCCTGGAGAAGCTGGGGTAGGGTCTGCACCTCGCAGCGCTCAAGGACTGAATGCAGAAAGGCAGCCTTTCCTCAACACAGTCTGGGAACGGCTTGTGAATGGTGGGTAGGCAAAGGCAAGGATGTCCAATATAGTGGGTGCTTAATCAGTGTTTACTCAGCTAATGAATTAACAGATGAATGAGCAAGGGAGCGCGTGCTGTTTATTCTGTGAGCTGGTTACACAATCCCCGGAGTGGGGGTTTAACAGATGGAGCCTTTGCGGAGAGGAGGGATAAAAGCGAGCTTTGAGAGCCAGTCATATAAAGATGACACTAAATTAGCTGAAATATTCAGCAAGAAATAGGAGACATATGATCGCTGTTTCCAAGTGTCTGCAGGGCATTCACAGGGAGGGAACGTGCGCTGGGCTCCTACTTTATGTCAGAGGTGCAGGCTGGGCTGCACACGTTCAGTTGCCATCACTCTGCTTTTATTCTTCATTTCACATTTATGAGCCAACGAATTTATGTTAATTATTAAAAAGTCAAAAAATGCACCAAAAAAAAAAAAAAGAAAGAAAGAAAGAGGAGAGAGAAATGAGAATCCTCCCATAATCTTGCCTCCCAGGGCTTATTGTTACTGATATCTTGGCATACATTCTTTCATTCTCTTCTCCCTACTTGTAATGCACTCAGTTTCTTATTTAATCTTGATAACTGGCTTTGTCAGAGACGAAAAACTATGCTTCAGAGTGTTTAGGGACTGACCTGCATTCCCAGGTGTAGGTTGGAATTCTGGGGTCACAATCCAGTCCACACCTGTCATCCTCAGGATTATTTTCTCATTCCAGGGTCTCTGATTTACCTGCTGCATAACCACCAGTCTGTGTACTAATGAGAGGGTGTTATTCCAGGTTTATTCTGAGAATGCTGACTTTATCACTTGTCTACCTGCTCAACGATTTTTATTCAGGAACTCAGGAAAGGCTTCATGGCACACTTTCTAGCTGCTAGGAGTCGACTAGTGAACGAGGCACCATCTCTGCCCTCCTGGGTACAGTCTAGCCGAGCTCCACATCACTGTAGAGAGTGGAATCCACAGCCTCTGGGTGTGTGCAGCTCTGCTGGTTGTGCTGGTCACACCCTCTTTCAGGAAGCAACCTGCAAAGCCCAGAGGAAGCACCATAAGCCCAGAGCAGCACCAGGCTGCTGGAAGACCTGGTTTTATATGTGCCCCAGACCACGCGGAGGGCCCACCCTTCCCGAACTGACTCTGCTGGGTGATCCGGGGTGCAGATGACCCTTTTTTATGAACCCACACCAGAACCCACAGTATGAATCAGAGTTGGCCAGAGGGAGAGAAATCCATGTTTCTCATGTGGCCGCCTGAGGTGCTTTCACCTGGCTCCCACTGCCCAGGGACATAGGTGTTACTGCCTTCGGTTTGCAGGGGAGAAGCTGAGGCTTGACTGGAGCTGTGATTCGAGTTCATGCCTGTCTGATGGTTTGAAATCCTACGAGCTTCCTCTTCATGCTTTTCTGATCTGGACACATTTGCTAGCAGGGCTTTAAAAGGTTCTGAAACCCCTTTGATTCGATAAGTTTCACTCCATTTACTCATTTAAAAAAGTATCTGCTGAGAGCCTCTGCCTGGAAACTCTGTTAGACTCTGGGGTTACCTGGGGACCCAGCCCAGTGAGGGCCTTGCTCCCTGGAACTTGAAGTCTGAGGTCAAGTCCTGGAAGAGTGCAGCCCTTTGCTTAGTGAGTTCCTCGGCCATGCGCTGCACCGTAGCTGTTAGGGTGCTTTGAGTTGCAAGGCATGGAAAACCCAATTCCAATTAGACCACTGATAGCCGCTGGTGAGTGGTTCCTATAAAAAACAAAAAAGGGAGACATCAGGTAGGTCCCAGCATATGATGGACAAGGGCAGCAGCTTCATTCTCCGTGAATCTCTCAGCCCTGCAGCTCCCTCTGTTGTCTTCGTCCACAGGCGGACTCCCTGCGTAGCTCCGAGGCTTGCTAGCTGTCTGCATTGTTTTGCCTATTCAAGGCAGGAGACACCACCTAGAATCCCTGTGCCCCAAGAATTGTAGAGGAGAGATGTCCAGTGTGGTGGCCTGGCTGCAGGTGGCTCTCAGACCCAATGCTTGTTTGCTCAGGATGAGGGAGAAGGAGCTACCTTCCCCACAGCCATTGATCAGCACTTCTGCGCATCCTTTGGCTTGGACCATCTCAGGACACAGACCCATCTCGCAACCAATCATGGTGGCGGAGGAGAGGGGTAACAATCAGTCCACTCAGGACACACTCTACAATTGGAGCTGCCGTGTAAAGTACTAAAGATGCTGCATTGTGGGAGAGGATCAGAGTTGCCTGAAGAAGTCACCAGTCTCTCAGTGGCAGCATGTAGGGTCTGGGTAAAGAGAGAGGCAGACATTTCCCATCTCTCAGGAAGCTCACCTCCTAGTGCATGTTTATCGAATGCTTGGCCCTTTCCTTGTGCTGTCTCATTTCTTGCCAGGTAGGTACATAGCAGAAGAGATGTTCAGAGGGCTTCACTCGCTTGTCGCAGTCCCATACCTGGGCGGAGAGTAGGGTGTCCTGGGGCTGCGGACCTCACATTCCTTCCTCTCCTTTTCTTGTTATTTGTCGAGCAAAGGGATTGTTAACAGAGACCCTGCAAAGGATCCTGTGATGACTTCTCTACAATAAGCAGGGCCTTGGGAGTCATTACTGCTTTTCATTTCAAGCTTTTATTAGAGAATCCTGCCTGCCTTTTCCCCTTAACTAACTCTAGATAGGAGGAAAACTCCTCTCCCAAGTCCAGATAAGCAACAGATAATTGAATGAGCTTTGAGAAAAGCACAACCATTGTCAGCTCTCAGTGAATCAGAAAAGATGGTTGCATTCAGATAATTCTACAAAATGATTTCTCTTGCCTTTTGACTTTGCTGCCTGAGGCTGCCATTCACTTTGAGAGTGGTAGCCTGACTATTATGTAACGCAGACAATGCTACTTTCATGGGGGCTGGGTTAACTTGCACAGAATACATTTCTTGGTAAAGAGTTTAGGTAAAGCCATTCTGATTACTAAATTAAACTCCCAAATGAGGGCAAACAAGCTGGATTTTCTGGTTTTCCCCAGACTGGAGAAACAAAACATCCATCCTCGGAGACGTGTGCCACACGAGGAAGTCCACGCAGTGGCCCTGGACACGTTGAAGCATAAGTTCTTAGCTTGGATGCTGGGCCTTTTGCATTCTCGTGTCTGCTTGTTGCTTCCTCACCCAGGTTCTTACTGGTGAGAACTAACTGACCTGTCCATACTTCTATTACGTTTTGGGTCCTGGGGTTAGAGAGCTGAACTGAGCATGCTTGTAACAACAGGAAGAGCACAGGAACACAGCTTCTCTATGGAGCTGGGCAGACAGGTAAAGGAGGCATCCTGGAGTCCTTGGTGGCTTTTGAGGCTTTTAATTATCTTTTGCAGAGAGGCAACCAGGTGCAGGGCAGGCAGTGGGGCCAAGGGGCTGGGAGGCCCCTCCAGGTCCCCCATGAATCTTCACTCTCTTGGGCTCTCAGGCCTTCTCCCGTGGTCTCTGTTGCACCCCAAACAGCCTTCTGCTCCGCACTCTGTTCTCTGCTGTCTCTGCTGCTTCCGTGGCGTCTTCTGCTGCGTACAAGCCCAGTCTCTGGCTCAGGTGCGCCCACTCACGCACGCCCACACCCCGCTCCAGGTACCACCATCAATCAGCATGTGTGTAGGCCTGCAGGGGTCTGTCCTTGATGGGAGAGCAGAAAAACCTGATGACTCTTCCGTTTACCCGACAATGCTCGCAAGTACTGACACCTCATGGGACCTTATCTAGCCAGACAACTACCCAGCCTGCCCTCTCCAGTATACCTTTTCGTTCTGATTTACTCTGGGCCTGGCAAACTTGGTAAATTGGACCTTGGAAAAGATGTGAAGTAAAGGTACATCGGCGAGGAGACAAACCTGAGGGTAAACTAGGTAAGTGTGTCAGGTAAAGAGAAACGGCCCTGACCCCAGAGTGTGAATGCTGCGGCTGGCATTTAGGGACTTGGGCTGATGCCACAGCATGGCCTGGTTCCCCTGACCGTGTGACAGCACTGTGACAGAGGCTGCAGGGTTCAGGGGCCTGGGAGCAGGCCAGCTGGCACACATGCGCGTCTGTGTGTGGATGCAGCGGACACGTGTGTGTAGCGATGAGAATCTCGCTCAAGGCGGTGTGTGTTCGGATCACCTAGGGAGCTTTTAAAATCCTAAATCCCAGGCCCAACTAGATGAGCGAATACACCAGCTCGGCAGAACCAGCGCTAGGTTCTGCCTAGCTCTGCAGGTGATTCCAGGGCACAAACAGGCTCAGGAACCGCTGGCCCACTAGGAAATGATAACAGCAGTGTCTTGATGACTCCTTGAAGCGGAGCAGGGAGAGTGGAAATGACGGTGGCGATGGCCATTATTTTCCTCTAGGATGGCTGCGGGGTGCAGGGGGCCCCCTGTAGGTTTAGCAGACGTCTGATCTGCACTGCAGCCCCTTAAGACAACCCTTTAGGGGCCTGGAGAGGGAAAGGAGCCTCTTAGCTTTTAAACTGATGACAGTTACAGGTTTTTGGGTAAAGTTCAGAAGGGTGGAGTTTCTGGGCTCATCTTTTGACCCTCTTCTTACTGACCCACTGGAGTCATCTTTGGGGCAGGGATTTAGGGGCTGTTTGTTACCATACCTAAATCCAGCCCAATCTGACGGATGCAACCATCCTCTTAATAGCCACTGTGGATTCAGGAGTCGATATTCAAAAGCACATTTTGCAAAGTTATAAATTGTGGGTGAGTTTAGTTCGGCTTGTGGCTTGGGAAGAGAAATGAGTGGAGTAAACCAGGCTATTAATCTTGGGTTGGTTGATTCATCCATCAGAATCACTCTGTATGTGTTTCAAGGAACACGTTGAATAAATTAATAAACCATTACCTTGTTTTTTTGTAGTACTTTTCTCAATGGATCACACGATGCTAGACAAACCTCATCCCAGTCTTCCTGACACATCTAGAAGGATTGTCAGGCATAAGTGGGACAGTGTGTTACCGCGAGGTAATGCAGGAACTCAGTGGCATTGAAATGCTCACCCACTCTCCAGAGATACCTGATGGAGTCTTGGCTGGGTAGGTGGGAGTTTGGGAAGTGTGAGAGTGTTAGGAAGGGTGTTTGTAGCAGAGGGAACAGTATGGGCAAAGGCACTAGACCAGGAAATAGTGTTTATGGGAACTCTGTAAGCTGTTTTGTGTTCTTATCAAGAAAGATACCTTTCCTCACTCTTACGATCAGGAAATCCCAGAAAACCTCCATGTCCACCTATTTCTTCCTCGTTCAGCATATACATCTCCTAACTTTATTTTCTACTTTGGAAGACATTTGTGGTGAGTAATGAAGGGCCAGGTGAGGATAATGCTTTCACTGACCTTCTTTGCCCTGAAAGATCACACCAGACCAAATACTTATTAGTAGAGGTTATTAGTAGAGATTTTTTAACAGGACTCTGATGCCTCAAAGATCCAGAACTTTGGATATGAACTCAGTGGTTCTCTGACATTGTAAACGGGGACCTCTGGGACTCTCACTCTGGCTCAGAGTCCAGCCCTGGGGGACTGTGATGGTCCCCACCTCGTCTCCTCAGGCCCACCATTTTCTTAAGTGTGAAATATTGGGTTGAAGGTGAATTCCAAGGTTCCTTCCTCTTCTAAAATTAGGTGACTCATTCAGAAACTCTGCTCCAGGCGCTCATTAGCACACGTGGCCTCGTCAATAAAATGCTAAGAGACAGTTCTAAGCCCGTGGCCCATCCTCTGCATTCAGACTGTGTTTTGAGGGATGCTTGTTCATGAAGCCTGTGTTCTAACGTGAAAGCAGCACCAGGATTTGAGAGGAAGCCAGCCAAACCAGTTAAGCTTCTTTTTAACTTGGACCATATTGGTTGTCTCTTGGAAAGGTTTTTTTTTGTTTGTTTGCTGGTTTTTTTCTTTTAAGCCTGTGCAATATCTTTTGAAGCCTCCAAACTCAAAACCATGAGAAGCTCAACTCTCTCTGCGTGCTTAGCTTATGTCTGACTTGTACCCATTGTTCTGTCTCCAGCTCTGTATTTCAGTGATGGGGACAACAGCTAGTGGCCTTATCGTCGTTTTGGCTACTCTGGGCAGAGTTTAAATCTTACCGCACCTTGTCTGATGGCTTGGCTCCTGGGTTGTTGCCAGGTTGTGGGTTCCCGGGGGTAAAGGACCCAGGCATGGCTAACAAGCAGGCTGGACTGATGCCATCTCTTTGGCCAGCTACAACTGTTGGAGTGCCTGCCCGGTGCCAGGCAGGGTGCCAGGCTCCGTGTGAGCCCTGGGGACACAGTGGCTTGCAAACAGCCTGACCGCTGCCCTCACAGAGCTCCCGGTGTTCAAGGAATTGCACAGATTTCCACATGATCACAGTCATGTGTGTGCTGTGAGCAAAAAGCACAGGGTCCCTAGAACCCCAGCAGCAGGGGTCTGACCTGGTTTGCGCAAAGTGACAACTGCAGGGTGTGATAGTCTGAGAGCCTAAGCGAGCAGCTGGGGTTGGAGGCTTTAAGAACCGGAGGCAAAACTGAAGGCAGGCTGGCACCAGGTGAGGGACTCAAGGGGGCACCCCATAAGCAGCACTAGGGTCGGGTGACAAAATTCAGGACAAGGGGCCTCCCTGGTGGTGCAAGGGGTTAAGTCTCAGCGCTATGGATCTGTCTGCAGCCACTGCAGCAAGAGTTCTATCCCCAGCCAGGGAGCTTCCCACTTGGCGCAGTAGACCTCTCCTGTCTCCCCGCTGCTCCCCTCAGCAGAGTACCTCAGTAGATCTGCCTGTTCTGCTCCCCACTCTGTCTCTGATGAATCCTCTCCCCCCCTCCCCCAGCCTATACCCCAGCTCTTGTATGCATAAATAAGTAAATCTTAAGAAAAAGAAGTCAGGAGAAGGCCTTCCCTGGACATCTTCCCTGCTTCCTCCCCTGCTGACTCCCAAAGCCAACGGGAATTATTCTTTAATTTTCCAGGCCATGTGTTCTTACCATTCCTTTGGCAGTTGTGTGTTGCTTTGTGTAGCAGCGAGGCAGTGCGCCTTCCACTCCCTGGGAGGGGGAGCTCTTCGCTATCCTCAGTGTTTCCTGCCCCGCCCCCACCCTGTGTGTGCTCCCCAATGAATTGTTGCTCAGCTGGTTAATGAAAAGGCTAAGAGCTCCCCAGTTAACCTCCGTAGGTGGGGCTGTCTCTCTGGCATCCCCAGCCAAGAAGGCTCAGGATGGGTGAAAGCAGTAGCAGGTAGCCACCTCAAGGCTCCCCTGTGCATATCCACCCCGGCTTCTGTTGATGGAGGCAATTAGTCGGGAAATTCTGTCCACTTGGGAATAGTTTAATAGATATTAGCTTGTAATTAAAAGTTCAACGTAAATTGGCTTCTCTTTTCTGCATCATATTACCTGGTTTTCTTTCTGCCCCTCTGACTCTATTTCCATTCCCAGAGTCTTGTATTTACTTTGGTCCGTCTCTCCATTTTTCAGCTGTTCAGGTTCACCCCCATCTTCCTGAGCTGCTTCTGCCATTTTCCTCCAGTTCTCACACCTCCCTTTTCTAGTACCACCTTTTGAATCAACAAAAATCTTTCCAAACATTGAGGGGAAACTAAAAAGTATTTTAACTGTCCTCATTCTGTTATCCTTGAGTTTTAACTTCTCTGATCCTACCTCCCATTTCCCTATGCAGAACATATTTCATATTCATATTAATTATTTCATATTAATTCTACTATATATTCATTTTTATAATGTGCTCTTTTAATGTAATGTTTGCAATTTTTCTTTTTTTTTAAGATTTATTTATTTATGCATACAAAAGCTGCAGTGTAGGCCAGAGGTGTGGGGGCTGAGAGGATTCACCAGAGACAGAGTGGGGAGCAGAACAGGCGGATCTACTGAAATATACTGCTGAGGGGAGCAGCGGGCGAGACAGGAGAGGTCTGCTGTGCCATGTGGGAAGCTCCCTGGCCGGGGATCGAACTCATGCTGCAGTGGCTGCCAATAGCTTCTCAGTGCTGAGACTTAACCCCTTGTGCCACCAAGCAGGCTCATGTTTGCAATTTTTCAATCAACAACTGTTAACTGAGCTTCAGATGCGAGGCATTGTTCTGGGGGCTAGGACACAGACATCGTGAACAAACCAGACACAGGTCCTGTCTCGGTGCTTCTGCCTAGTTCCTGGAGAGAGACCATAAACTTAATGCAGACTCTGTTACGACGTGGTCACTGTTTTGGGGCAACTGTAGGGTTAAAGAAGGTTGAGAATGTTAATTTAGAAAATATTTTATCATGCTGCTACCTGCTTCCTGTGTACTTAGTGGTTGTAGATTGTCTTTGATGTTACTTGATTATAATTTCTTTAGGCACTTAGGACTACAAATTTCAAATCTGGAGAGAGCTTAGACATCCTTTATTTTTGAGATGAAGAATCAGATGCAAAGCAAAGAACTGCTCTGAATCATACAGCCCCAGCATGGGAAAGCAAGGGTTCTTAAATATTAAATTGATTTTTGTTAATTCTAAAGACTGTTCCTTCAGACCCCTACTAGGCTGTTTTCCCATGGTGGGAAATTCACTTGGTTTTTAGTTTTTATTATAAATAAGGCAATACTGGGCAATTTCATACAAATACCACCTTAATGAAAGTAGCAAGTTAATGGTAACAGCAATAATTTAAAAAGGGGCCTCCCTAGTGGCGCAAGGGGTTAAGTCTCAGCACTATGAAGCCATCACCAGCCACTGCAGCACAAGTTCAATCCTGGGCCAGGGAGCTTCCCACATGGTGCAGCAGACCTCTCCTGTCTCTCCGTTGCTCCCCTCAGCAGTGGATTTCAGTAGATCCACCTGTTCTGCTCCCCACTCTGTCTCTGGTGAATCTCTGCACCTCTGGCCTACACCCCAGTTCTTGCATGCATAAATAAAGAAATCTTAAAAAAAATAATTTATGGAAGACTACTGTTTATGGAACTTCTGTTTTCTTGGTGCTGTGCCAGGTGCTTTACTTGAAATTCTGACAGTGATACTTTTGCTTCCTGATTTTTTACACGTGAGGAAATGAAGGGTTTCTAACTCAGATCTGGGTCTACAGAATGACCGTGGTATATAACCTTCCTAGCTGGTGTGCTAAAACAGCACATTTGAAAAACCAGCATAGATAATCAGTAATGGACATTTATTAATGTTGAGCTTGCCAAGAACATTGACATGTTATCTTTAACTGTATGTGGTTGTAGTTTTTAGGGTAAAAGGGGTTGAGTATTGGCAATTTCATATGTTTCGCTTGTCATTTCAGTTAATCTTTGCAGTAAGTGGATTTGGTGGTTTGTTGGCTTATTTGACAGATGAGTAATCAGATGTTTTAGCTGGAGCTTGGGCGCTCAGTGATTTAGTGAATGCTTCTAAAGAGAAATGAGCGGGAGCTGGCAGTGAGCGGTGCTAAGACCTGGGTAGAACCCTGGCTTGTCTCTTAGTAGTTTTGTGACCTCCAACAAGACACTTTAAATCCCTCAATTTTCTCATCTGAAAGTGGGAGTTATAAAATCTCTGTCTTGGTGCCGTCTTAAAGATTGGTTGATCAAATGGGTGGAAATTATTTTGTTCAAAACCAGCAGAGACCAAGCCATCCATCCACAGTGGTGGGGAAGCAGCTCTGTTGTCTTTATGTTTCACCCCAAACCCCTCTTTCTTCTCTGGTATTTCTGTAAACCTCAAAGTCTTTCTTCAATGGCCTGGGGAAAGAGTGACCCTCGATGCAATTAAGGGTTCTCTTTTCTCACAGATAAGGTTTTGCTCTGACGCCGCAGGGTGCCATGTAAGATGGGTGGAACAGCAGAGTTTAACCTCTCTGGGTTTCTGAGTCACAGTGGGATGAGGCCCAGAAATGGAGGCCCACCCAGCCATTCCCCTCCCTTCTATCTCTCACTTTATGCCATCTCATCCCCTCCTCCTGGCACCATCCAGGGACCCCTGCCCTGCCTGTGTGGGGGTGGGAGGGAAGTGGGGCGGTAGAGGGGTATCTCTCCTCCCCACAGTCACAGATACTGATGCTCCAGCCCTCCTAGGTCTCCAGAGGGGGTGGATGGGTAGGCACAGGCCTAAACGCAAGAGTGGTACTAAAACTTCTAGAAGAAAACACAGGAATAACAAAGGTGTACCTCTCGTGACATTGAGTTGGGTGCCCTTGAATGCTGAGTGGCCCTGCTGGGGTGGGGTCACCTCACCAGGTGGACATGGAAGGCCCTTCCTGGAACGGGTGCTCCTGTCAGCACTGAAAATGCCCATGGGTAGCCCTTTGTGCTACAGAACCACACTGTGGGCTGAAAGAGCTGTTCGTGGGAAAGGACAGCCGCCCTGAATGTGCCCCCTTGCGTTCTGTGCAGCCAGCTAGGATGAGTGCTGCCACTTACAGCATCGGTCAACCCAGACCTGCTGTCTCTCCCGGGAGAAACTTCGCCTCGGGGCAGGGCTTAGGAGGGGGCACTGAAGGCTAGCAGAAAGTCTCCCCTTTTTACGACTACAGTCTTGGCAAGCCAACAGCCTCTTTATTTCTGTCGCCTATATCAGCAACAGATTCCCAAATTGAACTCTTAGGCATCGTCATCCTTGCTTCGTCATAGTTGAGCTTTTCCGGCTGCAAACAATTTTGCTTCTCTAATAACTCCAGGTGGTGAATGGGCGGCGGGGAGAACAGTTCTGCAGAAATACTGTCCTAAAGCAATACAAACACCGAGGGGGAAACTGGGAAGCTTGTCAAAAGGGAAGAGCCGTATTCAAACACTTTACCTTCCGTGACGCCCTGGAAACCTCCCCTGGAGCTGGAGGGAGATTTATGGGGTGCCCTGTGGTAGAGCTGCGTGGTGGGGTCTCCTGGGGCCTTCAGTAACAGGAGGGCATCCACGTGGCGGGGGAGGCTGAATCATGAGTGTTTGTTTTCCTTGCTCATCTGTATTTTCAACTTTTTTTCTGCCATGAACTTGTATTGCTCATATAATCAGAGTGATGAAAGGTACAGGGAGCTAGAAGCTTCTACTTTTGACCCCATCATGCCATCTGTGTATGGGAGGTCTCCTGGGGGTGGCAGGCTGAGTGGGGTGGGGAAAACAGCCTTGGCCTCTGCCTTCACTGAGCTGACATTTCAGTGAGAGACTTTTTTTAGTTAAAATATTTTTGAGGTAGGGGCCTCCCCGGTGGCGCAGCGGTTAAGCGCTGCGCTGTGGAGCTGTTGGCAGCGGCGACGCGAGTTCGACGCCCGGCCGGGGAGAATCCCACATGGTGCGGCAGACCTCTCCTGCCTCACCCGCTGCTCCCCTCAGCAGTGTGTTTCTGATCTGCCTGTTCTGCTCCCCGCTCTGTCTCTGGTGAGCCCTCTCGCCGCCCCACGCCTCTGGCCTGTACCCCAGCTTGTATGTATAAATAAAAAATAAATAAATAATCTTTAAAATATTTTTGAGGTAACAAATAAAAATAACTGCAGCTTGTGGCAAGTACAGGGAAGGAAAAGCACCCAGTGATAAAGTAGGGGCGACCCAGGGGGGTTGGCTGTGGGAAGTGTGGGGCATATGCTTTGAGGAGGTGACTTCTGACCTTGAAGGCCAAGGTGAAGGGACTGGGAATAGTATGTGAGGTGCAAGGAAGGACCGGAAGTGGTCAGTGCCTTTCTGCTTCCTGGAAGCCCCTTCAGGGGCAGGTGAAGTCGACCTGGATCTGCCCACCTGTGAGACTTGCGTTACCTTTGGCTACATGAGCGAGGTTCGCAGATAGACCTTGTAATTCTGGGGAAGGACAATTTATGGCCCCTGAGAGATGGGTTAATGTTTTGTTAAATATCAGAAGTGTGTTGTGTTGGGCTGGAGGTGTTGGCTTTGTACTTTGGTTCTTCTCGACCAGCAGTTCAGATACCATCTTGCAGGCTGGACAAGCTTCCAGTCCTGCCTGGGGCCTCCCTGTCCTCTTCTGCATTCATCCAACTCACCTTATGAGGCCTGGAGCCTTGTCCTAAGCCTCTAAACCCTCACTGTGCCAGAAATGTTGGGACCACGAGGCTTTCCTCAAGAGTTCAGTATTCATTTGTCCTGCGAAGAGGGGGCGAGCTGTGGGTGAAAGCCCCTGCATGTTGGATTGTGAATTGAGACTAGCCAGAGGCCATGTGTTCCTCTGGGTGCTTAGAGGGAGCATCTGTGTTCCAGTCGGCAGCCCTCTCTTATGGCTCAAGACTACACCAGCGTCCAGATCCTTTGACCCAATAATTACATCCAGGCAACGCAGGCTGAGCTCAGGGTATTTTTAAATGGGGAGAAACAAAGACAACGTCGGATGTCACAGCAGTAAATAGACATCACAACCTAGTGTTGGGGGCTTTAGCGTATTTCCCTGCATGGTATTTGAGAGCTTTGCCCCACTCGTGTGACATGGTTTCTTACGCCCATTTTGTAAGCCGTAGGTGGGAGGTTCGAGATGAAGCGAGTGGTTCTAGTTCACTCTGGCAGCGTCAAGCCCATGCCTCTGAGGGTTTGCTCTGCAACTCAAGAAATTGTGAGAGTTGAGGAAACACAGGGAGGGAACTGACTGAAAACAATGGTGGAACTTAATCGAGGCTTAGTTCTGCCCTAGGCATTTCACAGATTTACTCTAAGTTAACTCTCACAAGCAATTCTGGGGAATCAGAGACTCTGAGAGGTTGACTAGTGCGTGTTAGGTTATAGAAGGGGTTTCAAACCCTGGCTTGGCTAAAGCCGGGGTTCTGAGGAGGTTACAGCACCACACCTCTGCTGCTGCTTCCTGGGAATGTGTTGCTGAGTGAGGGAATACAGGACAAGTGAGGCTAGAGGTCACATGAGCACCAGCTTCCGTAGGGGATTAGACATCAGGAGTCCATGGTTGACACGTTTCTCTCCACAGCTCTGCAATTGTTACTGGCAAGAAAGTTCCCTAAGTCCCTCCCTGGAGAATTGCAGCTTCCCTGGCCTCAAGGCTATGCTTTCTTAGCAACCTTCACCTACATCCTTTCTTTTCTCCCCCAACACATCTCTTGCAAAATACCCAGAGCCAAATGAGTTTAGGGTCAACCAGGCTTGCAGGGTATAAACCTTAACTGCAGGAAAAGGAGCTGTTTCAACATGGTGAAATATTCTGCAGCCATTAAAATGATAAATGTGACTTTAGAAATAAGAAAATGTGTTAGCCAATAGTTCCATCTAACGAAAGATACCAGTGGAAGCAATGTGCTTTTACATGGATAAAGGCTGGGAGAGAACTGGAATGAAACCCAGAAAAAGTATTGGAATCAAAGGGTGTCTACCAGTTACAGTCACGAGATCTCGATAATGGGGTACTTTTGAGAAATGCGTAGAAAGGTACTTTCCTTGTACCAGTGCCATTGAGGGTAATTACACTGGTCTAGCCTACTGTACACCTAGGGTGTATGGTGTAACCTGTCGGGACTACCTTCGTGCATGAGGCGCCTGTACTATACGACTGTAGTCTGAAGCTTATCTCTCGCTCCAGATTCAACTAGTCCCAAGCTCCTACAGATTCTGCATCGGTAAGTGTCTTCGTTCTGGTGCTCCTTCCTCCTCTCTGTGGCCGGTTTCCTAGACCAGACTCCCATCATCTCTGGCCATCCCATCACAGCTCTTCACTAGTCTGCTGACCTCCATTCTCTCTCCCAGCATCGTCCATACTGCACACCGGGTCAGAGCGATCTTATTGTACAACACATCTGATTATGTCTCTCTCTTGCTTAGAAGCTTCTACTTGCTTGTTAACGTCAAGAGGCAAGTTCAAACTCCTTAGCCCAGTCCATGAGGAGTCTTTCCAATCTCACAGGTATAGTTGCACCCCTAGTATGTCATGAGCGCCCCTTTCTCTGCCCAAGTGCCTTTCCTTCTTGGCCCTTCCCCCATGTCTTCAGGATCAAGTTCCAAGGTCCCATCTTCCCAATGCCTTCCGAGCCACCTCAGGGGACGTGGCCCCTCTACCCTCCTGAACTGCGGCAGGGCAGATCGGCTGTATGTAGTCAGGCGGTGACAGCTCTTCCTCTCACTGGTTTCTGAGCCTCTCCAGGGCTGGGATCACATATTTTCCTCCTCACCCTACACCCTCAGCGTGGCTCCTAGGACATTATAAAAGGGTAACAATATGTGTTGATTAAGCTCATTGAAGAATAGACTCTTTGTACCGTTTTAAAGTTGATTTAGTAATAAATAAAAATCTCAAAGAAAACAGCATTTAAAGAAAGTAACAGGATCTAACATTTTACAGAATCAGACAGTCAAGGGTAGGGGAACTGGAGAAACAAAGTGAGTCAGTTGGGTTTGAATCCCGGATCTGGCTTGTACTGAGCCTCGGTTTCATCATTTAGCAAATGGGAATGGTGATAGCAGATAAGGTGGCTGTAAAAGCAAAAGAGAAAACACAAGTAAAGGGCACAGAGTAAGGGCTCAAAAAACCACTCCCCAGCCACAAGGATTAAATTGCTGTGAACAGCCCAGTGCTTTTATGTAAGCATCTTAAAAAAAAGTCTGCTTGTTTTTTTAATGTAAAACTTGTAGCTCAATGACCTCAGCTGAAATGTGATTACATTCAGAATAATGAAGAAAGGATTGTGGAAGACCGAATTGGGCAATTTTCTTAGGATCTTGTTTTCTGTGCCCTCTTTCACAGTATCCCTGGTGGGGCAGTGGTAGCACTTACTCCTGAGTTCTCGGAGTGTTCTCAAGACTCCAGAAGGGACAGTCCACCCTTCTTACAAGACTCTTCCTATTTAATGGTTTTCACTCGTCCCTGGATTGCTTTCTTTGCTGAACTGTAAGCAACCCAGGTCCTGGCATGGAGTCTCCGTGGTGTGCCAGAGAGAAAATTAGCACCGATGGATGAAACTTACTGGGCATCAGATTTCTGCTTGGTGTCCAAGAGGCGCCTCGTGCGGAGAGAGGCTGGCAGTTGTAACCGGGAGCTTCCTATAGTCACAGGTGTTCAAACTAACCTGGATGTTGATATGCTGAGGCTGCTGCCTGAGAGAGCTCTACAGTGGCCAGGCAGGTACAGGAACTCTGTGACTTGCACTGAGAACAGTGGGTCTTTTTTTCCTTTTCGGGCCAGGGTTAGTCACGAGTTGGTGTCAGTTGTCAGACAAATGGACCATAATTCTTGGAATGTGAGGCTCTTCGTCAGAGGTTAGCATTGGCTCCCTCAGGTTAACCGAAATTGATGAAGATGATAATATCTACAGTGTAGAATCCCAAGATCATTCTAAAGTATTATAATTAGGGTAAAAGTCCGAGGCCTAGGACTCTTGCCTTTAGTGTGTGCCCTGAAAGAGCCACCTACCTCATCTCTTCATGCCTCTTAACACAATTCCATGAATAGCGACAACACCTTTGTGTCTCTGCTAATCAGGGGAAGACTGAGGGCCAAACAAGGGCTGCTCTCTTGGTTTGGGACAGGAGTGATGGGGCCTGTCTTGGCCACATGTGGTGGGGCCCAGTGAGTTCCTGGGCACTCACCTACTTGACTCGAACAGGGTTTCATAGAGAGGCTCCCCAGAGCCTTAAATCCCCTGAAATTACATGCAGATGTGCACACAAGCCTTTCCCTGAGAGAGGAAAACCTTTACTTTCATGGGCTTTTTCAGGAGGGCTTTTGCCCCCCAAATGTTGAGAACCATATACCTGCATAGCAATGATCTACTCAGCAATGATCATACTGAAAATACCCTCCCTCTGTAGGTAACATTGTAATCATGTACACTTGAATGAAAAAAATCTGAGTTTCATAACAGGATCAGGATGAGTTAGCTAGTTGGGATATTCTGTTTCTGTATGTAAATAGGGCGCATTTGTATTTCAAGAATGAAAAGGGAACAGGGAAGTAATGAAGAGCCTGTGGCCTCGGCCACGGCCAAGTTGTCTGCCCACCAGATATTTTTGCCCAGAGCAGATCCCAGAAAAACTCGCATTTTTTTTGAAAGAGCTAAGCCTGGCGCGGCAAAGCCTCAAGTGGCGCCTGATTCCTGTTCTCAGACGGATCATTTAACACCTCCCAAGGGCGTCTCCGCGATACCATCGCAGGCGATAACGGTGCACCTCTCGGCTCTGGGGACCTGCCAGTTGCATCTGCGCCAATGTTGTCCCATGAGAGGCTCAGTGCCTTGCCTAGGGGGAAAGGCTTGCACCCCGACGGGGCAGGGACCCGGCGCAGGGGGTGGTGGGCGCAGCACAAAGAGGCCTGGTCTTCCAGTCCTGAGTTCTTGCCATTTCCGAGCTCGGTGACCTGCGGCAGGTCGCCGCCGCCGGCGGGCCTCAGTTTTCTCTCTGCAGACCCCCACCCACCCAGGAGCCGCTACGGCGCGAAGGTGCTGCCACTTTAAGGAGGGCGGGGGCGCTGCGGAGGTGGCCGCGCCCCCTTCCTCTCCCCGCGGCGCCCGCCTGACCACCTGTCTCCGGCCTCGCCCCGCCCCCTGGGGGAAGGCTGGGGCAGAGGGGGCGGGGCAGGAAGGCTGAGGATTTACCTTGCGGGGCGGGCGCGCGGCGCATGCGCAGGGCCGGACAGGTCCGCGGCGCCCTCACTTCCTGGCATTCCCTCCTCCCCCTCCTCGCCGTTACCCTGTACATCCGGGTCACTTGCCCTCCCCGCTCGGAGCCGCCGCCGCCGCCGTAGCCGCTGCCGCCGTCGCCGGCTCGTCGCGGCTCCGCCACAGGGGCAGGTGCGGAGGGGCTCCCGGTCCGGCCGCCGCCGCTGCCCCGCTCCGGGCCCGGGGCTCCCCCTAGCGCCGCTGAGGAGCCGCCGCCGCGGCTCGAGGAGGGCGGAGGAGCGGGGCTGAGAGCCCGGAGGCTCGGGTGGAGGGTGAGTGGCTCGTTTTGCCGGCATCCACCTCTTCCCGCACGCCCCTCGCTTTCCGGCTCCGCGACCCCATTTTGGCCCGGAGGTGGGGGCAGCGGGTCCGCGCCGGCGCGGTGGGCCCGCCCCGCGGCCGCCCTGGCGCCCACCCGGCGCTGCGGCTGCACCTCGGGGCGCCCCTCCGGGCCCGGCCCCGGCCCCGCGCTCATTCATTCGGATCTCCCTTTCTTCCCGTCCTCCACTCGGCCTCCGCGCGCGCTCGCCGCTGCCCCAGGCGCCGCCCGGACCCGGGGCGCCGGGGCTCCCCGGCTCCTTTCCCGCGGCGGCGTTGGCCCCCCGCCGCCCCTCGCGCCCCGCGCCCACCTCGCTTTCCCCGTCGCGCCCCGGTGCTCGTCCTCGGCTCCACACCCCCTTCTCCCCCGCACTTGCCCGCGCCCCGCCTGGATTCCCAGCCCTCTGCGCACCGCGTGGGAGCGGGGTCTTTATTGCCCCCCTCTTCCCCCCTCCACCTGCGCGGTCAGCCTCTGACTCACTGGCCGCGTGGACCTTTCAGTCCCCATCATTTAAAGTCCAGTTCCTCAGCGCAAGGGTGTGGTTCTTTAGTGCGTTTCCAAAATACACTGGGGCATTTTGTGCTGTGATTACCCAAATTTATGCCTGTCAAACTAGTGGAAGCGGCAGCTGCGGGTGTGTGCGCGCGCGTGTGTTTTCCTCATGGCAGTTCTGGGCCTTACCAAATACCAGCCCTCTTTTTCCTGGAGGAGTATCTGCCAGGGATTCATTTCTTTGAATGTACAGTTTGGCAGGAGATTGTCACTCTTTCTGCTCCTCCAGATTCTTCTTTGCTCGGTACGTTGATTGATTTGCAACATTACCTGTTAAAACTGTTTGTTGTGGAGGCTTTTTCTAGGCTCCTCAGTCGCTAGCAGTGGCCGAGTGTCCCCTGGTGTGCGGTATACTGATGGAATTCCCGAATTCTTGCCGTCCTCCAGAGTTCCGTTCTGGATAAGACAGAAGATTTTTGGAATTTGTTTACACTCCTTACTTCTGTAAATTTATTGAGTTTACCATCTTTTTCACTGTTTGAGCTCTATGTAGGAATGTCTGTCAGTTGATTTTTGTCTTAATCGTCCTGCAGTTTGGCAGACTGACATTCCAGAGGAGTGTTTTATATAGCTGAAAGAATTTCAATCACTTGGGTGTTTAGGGACTTATTTATTGCAAATCATCTCAGGCTAATGCACCTCAAGAAGGATACATTCATCCTTTTACCCCTTTAATTGTTTTAAATTGTTCTAAATAATATTTAGAACGCTTTGATAGTCGCGGAGTGTTGCAGTTAACTGAAACTGCTGGACTGGTAGCCATAAAAAGAAATGACAGCACTTTTTTCCCTATGTAACATTCATTGTCCATAATTATGGGCTCCAAGGAAGGTTCTTAGTCCTGAACTATACTACTAGGACCTGCTTGTCAGTATGATACAATTGCTATCAGTTTTAATAGCGTTTTCTATGAGCTCTTCTGGGCGAACTAATGTATTGTAAAAACACTTGACTGTCCCTGTTCAGGTTTTGGATAATAACTCCAGCAGTAAGATTTCTCAACTCATTGTCAATACTGCTTTTTGTTTTTGACAGATCAATTTTGTTAGATAATGTTTTCTTGAACATCTTTAAAATTTTAGCAGTTAGGTAAGATACTTCAGAGGAAACCCTTGCTTGGTAGTGTTGTGGGATATATAGAAGGAACTCTATACTATTTCATAATTGGATAGAGGTTAAATTCTTTCAAGAAAGTAGTTGATCAAAAGAAAGCATGATTAGTCTGTTGATTCCAGTTGTCCAAGCAAAAATATAATTGAGATGCTGAGTAAAACTGTGAATGTAGTTTATTTTTGATAATGTACAGATGACATTTAACATAATCAAAATGAAAATTAATGTCTCTGAACTTTCCCCCCAGATGGGTAAAAATTATATGTTAAATATATGTTGAGATTATTTGACTCATCTTTGATATTGCCATTATTGTTACTTAGTAAGTAAATGACTGAGGAGTAAAGAGGGAAGATTATTTCATTTGCCTCAGTCTCCTTGGGGAAAATACTGGACTGTCTCTTATGTGAGGTTATTTAACTCATTAAGTATTGATGCACTCAGTTGTTAAAGCCTGTGATTTTCGTTTGTACTGTGTAAGGAAAACAAAATTATGAAACTTGGAAATACTTAATTGTTAGTGCGCGCACACTATTTTTGGTCTTTTTTTCCCCCCATACCAGTATTTAGCACAGTGCCTACTTAGTAGGCAGTACATACTCAATAAATATTTTGAATAATTGAATGAATGACAAGGTCAAAGAATTTTTGACTATAACATTATTTTGTAATTAGGTGACAGACGTTTTGACAAAAGCTGTTCATTGCTCTCAGCCGCAATATTCTCAGGTAGCTGGTATATTTTGAGCATTGCTCTACTTGATTAAACTGTTCTGAGATCTTTGGGGAGAAAGTACAATACACATATCATTTTGTGTTAATTTAATGAGTGAATTTGTTCACTTGAAAGGGGTATTGCTCTTTCTTGTCAGCATTTATGAGCAATAATCAAGTCAGAAAATTTCTTGTGTATTTAAAGTTTCTAAAGGTCAGCATAAAACATTGGATGTGTGAGTTCACTTTATAGTATGATCAGTTTATTCATGAGGTTAATTTTTCAAGGAATATTTTTTCATGGAGCAGAAATAGAGGGTATAACCTAATAAAGTGATAGTGGTTACTTAATGTTTCAGTGGTGGTAATGATGATATTGTTAATAGTATCTAACACTTACACAGCATTTACTGCTTGTAGGTAATGTTGGAAGATGCTTAATTTTTACAAAACCCTGTTAGGTAGCTGTTAGTATTTTCACCTTCAGACTCCAGACCCGAGGCTGAGTGACTGCAGTGACAGAGCAGCTAAGTGGAAGGAGCTGGCTCTTGGCTGCTAATTACTGTGTTGTGATGTTGAATATCTGCTACTTAACAAATGCTTTATATACATAAGGTTGGTTTTATGACAACCCTACTAGGTATAGGTTAATTCCTAGTTAGCATCAGGAAAGGCAGGACTCCGGTTGCTTGAGTAACCTGCCCGAGAGTGCTCCTCTGTGGGATGGGGAAGGCTGGCTTTGGCACCCAGGCCTCTGTCACTTGTAGTCTTTACTAAGTTCTACTTCAGAGTACCAATTTGAGGTTCTGTATTTTATATTCTATATTTAGAAGGCATACTTTACACAGCAAATCTCAGAACTTTTTTTCAGTTGCTATACAGAGTGGAAAATGTTCTCTTACTGTCTACTCTCTAGTGAGCATGCGTAAGATCATAATTTCCTGCCCACTAGCTGTAGTTTCACCCCCTACCCACCCATGCACATATACTGGAATGCAAATGCGTGACAGTTGTAAAACTTTTTAAACAAGGAAATCATTCTTAGAATTTTGACTTTTTAAATATACACATTTCTTGTGACACGTCATGATAGCGGTACTGGGCTGAGAATGGCCGCTTTCAAAGACATTGGTTGATTTCGTTTAAATGGAAGACCTAATGCAAAGATATATTTTGTAGCTATTTAATTTATTTTGAAAAGATGATGTTCAATGGTACTATTGTATGAGACACTGTGAAGCTTTCAACCACGTTCAGTTATTTTCTGCCTGGCAAATAAGCTTGACTTGATGCATTCTGGCTGGTGAACTATGTCTAGTATATGTTAAATCCTGCACTGATAGAGACACTTTTCACTGTGTCTAGACCACTTCTTCCAATCATAAAGTGGCGTGTTCTGTGATAATTCAAATTGCTGGATACTAAGTTAGGTCATGCAATTTCAGAAAACACTATGAAAAAGTTGTGGTACTCTCCCAGGTATCAGTATTTCAGAATTATATATTTACACCGTTTATTCTTAGTGAGGGTAATAGTGAATTTAATGCACTGATTTAAATGAAATCTGAACGTTAACCAGATCTTCAAGTGGGGTTATGTAATTTGTTGATTTGTATTCTTATTGATCCTATATAGACAGTATAAATTCAGTGCTATGTGTTCCATAGGAATCTAATCTTATAAGTCAGGATAAAAACCCATGTTATGATACTTTCTAAACCAAGACTTGAAGAGTGGACCAGTAATCAGAGAATGATGGGCATAGGAAGCAGGAGAAGCAAAAACCTGGAAATGAGAATTAACGTACATTTTAGAAATCAGCACTGGCTCTGTATGGCAGTAATACAGAATGTAAAATGTACAAAAGTGGTAGATCATACGTGAGCTGAGAGGCTGGCTGCATGACCAAATTAGCAAGTTCAGGTCAGTTTGGAATGAAGGCAATAGGGAATCCTTACAAAAATTTAAGGGGAAACAGTGAAATACTCAAGTCTGTCTTTTTGAAAACATTCTGACATTTGGAAATGAAGGTGAAGTAAGATTGAATAGAGGGAGGCAAGTTCAAAGGCTGTTGCTAGAATTGATAGTGATCAGTTCTCAACTCTTAGCAATGGAGGGATGATGTTAAATCTCTAAGATTTGATGATTTACTGGATGTGGACTCCATTGAGTCAGTCACTTTGCTTCCAGTGGTAGAGTTCCCCTAGAAGGACTCAGTAAAAGTTAAGGTGCTGTAGGGACCAAGGGAAACTTGCTACTATTCTCAAATGTGCATTTTTAGTTGATTCTCCATGTTACTAGTCATTGAATGTGAGTGAATCCACCCCAAAGTAAGAATATCAGACTGGAGACTCAAGAGGCCTCTATGACTGAGAAATTCGCTTTCCACCGGAGCCTAGAAGCAAGCTAATAGCTGCTTTACAAAGGGATTATCAGGCTATGCCAGGCTGTGCCTGAAAGCCATGTCAGAGAGGCAGAGTCCAGAACCCCCAAGGGCACCTCCAGGTTGGGGCTTCCTCTTTGTCAGAGGCTCTGGGCAGTAAATCATGAGTCGCAGGGGCTTATAACTCAAGGTGGTCATTGGGGTTGTGGCATCCCAAGATGCTAGCACTTTGCTGCGCATAGCCCTTCCTGATCAAGAGGATTTCCTCTGCTACATGCGCAATGGGGAAGTGTGACCATTAACACTTCAAGTCCTCCTTAACTTTGGGATATAGAGGCAATAATGATAGGAAGGGCAGTTAGTACCTCTTCTTTCAGTGCATTCAAAAAAGACAGACCTTTGGAGAATTGTTCCCCGAGACATGTAAATCGTACTTCAATAAATCTGACTTTAAGAGAACACAATACATACTGTACATACTGCTGGTGTTCATTTTCTTTTCCCTTTTTTTTTTCGGTGTGTGGGGCAAACATAAAGGCAATAACCTTGGTGGAATTTTGAGATTAAACATTTTCAGTTGTAAGTTGGTAGCTAATAAAGTATTCAAAAAATAATGACCAACATATTCAGGCATGTTATTTGAAAATAATTCTATGTGGTTTTTAAAGAATTTCAGGGACATTAAAGCAAAATATGAGAAAACCACCTTGCATTAGAAGACATGAGAGTACTTTTATTTCTGTGATGCCATAGTCCTTAAAATTCTGATATTCTGAGGCCTCCCCGGTGGCGCAGCGGTTAAGCGCTGCGCTGTGGAGTTGTTGGCAGCGGCGACGCGAGTTCGACGCCCGGCCGGGGAGAATCCCACATGGCGCGGCAGACCTCTCCTGCCTCGCCCGCTGCTCCCCTCAGCAGTGTATTTCTTATCTGCCTGTTCTGCTCCCTGCTCTGTCTCTGGTGAACCCTCTCGCCGCCCCACGCCTCTGGCCTGTACCCCAACTTGTATGTATAAATAAAAAATAACAAAATAAAAAAATTCTGATATTCTGAAACAAAGCAATGTTAATTAAGCATATAACTTTAAAGTGAGGCTTCTTTTCCTTTAGAAGAGAGACACAGTGTAGATTTAGGGGAGTAAGAGGCTAGCATAATTAGTTGGTGGAAGGTTTAAATTTGTAATTTTTCATTATTTTAGGTGGCAAGTCTCCGTCGTATCAATTAGGATTTTATAAATCCTCTCTTCCAGTTATTTTCTGTAAAGAAATATATTGAAAGTATTAATTTGAAAACTACCTTCCTGAATATTGTTACTTTTGAACTTGTTTCAACTTAAGTATTTTGGGTGTTCTGGTAGTATCCAAACATTTACCAAGTCATTTTAAAATAAATCAAGTCAGCTTGATTTATCCCATTCATTTGGGATACACTATACATGGATTTACAGACCATGTAAAATAGGCTAGATGACTACACTTAGTTCTGTGTTGCTAGTATAAAAGTGGGTTGAAGCCTAAAGGTCAAGAGCGGATCCATTTTGAAAATAATTGGGACCTCCTGTATTAAATTGTGAATGTTGTTAATCTAACTCATCTAGCTAATCTAAAGCTTTTTATTTATAGCACAGTATGTTGAAGCAGTAGTCAAAATATGTAGCCTGGCGTTGGTTGCCCTTGAGGTGGGTGTGCCAGGGCTCTGTTATGTGTGTTACAGGGACAACTGGCCTGAGACACTGTCTTGATCTGTCAGGACTGCTACTCGGGCATCCTTGAAAATGCAGTCCCGAATAAAAATCAGTGTCTTGTCTTTGTGTCACTGGTCCCATCTTAGTGTAGTGACTAGCGTAGTAGATGTGTGTCTTTTAAGAACTTCATTTTAGCAAATTTTCAGTGTTCTTCCTTCATAAGCAACTTTTAAAAACAATTTATATTGTTCCATTAAAGTGAAATTTAATCTTTCAAGCTATTCTGTTTGGCCAGATAGATAGCCTGTGCATTTACATAAAAATATTTAGGCACTTCAGCCTTCTTCTAGTCGAGGTACTCTAGCGAAACTTTTTGTGAAGTCATTTCATTGCCTCTGGTCTCTCACCACGATTTTAGTTGGGTCTCACTAGTAAGGAATGAATGAACAGCTTCTTTTAGTATAACTGGCTTCTAGTGTCATCGGAAACTGTCATCAGGTCATAAAGAAGGACTCAGCTGGTGCGATGACACAGTGAGCCCAGGCGGTTTCCCCCTTGGAGCAAGGTTGCTTTGTATATCCTGTCTTGTTATGAATGCATCCACTGTACTTGGTCTTTTTGCAGGCCCTTCTCTCTCACCCTCTGTAAAATGGGGATTCTATCGCGGAAGAGAAAATGCTAGGAGCTACTTAAATATTCAGTGAACTATAGTTCAGTAAATTCAGTACGTTTACAAATTCAGTAATTTTACTAAAATGTTAGTGAATTGTGTAAATATTGAAATACTTAATGTATTTCATAAATCTTTTTACCAAGTTGTTTTTAGAAAGTACTGAGAAGTGATTTGTTTGTTTCATTCATTTGGGCTAAAGTATATGTGAATTTCACCTTTAAACCTTCAACCCCTACTGTTTAGATAGGAATGGCCTGATGGGATTTCTCCAAAGAGAGTTATGGAGCAGGCTTTGTATAGTTCCGCTTTCTTTTTTGGTTTCTGGTATAAAAAAATAAAAACACATTGTGTGTGTGTGTGTGTGTGTGTGTGTGTGTGTGTGTGTGTGTGTTTCTGTTTCTGTGTAGTTTTATTCTTTTTTTAAAAAAAGATTTATTTATTTATGCATACAAGCTGGGGTATAGGCCAGAGGTGTGGGGCGGCGAGAGGGTTCACCAGAGACAGAGTGGGGAGCAGAACAGGCAGATCAACAGAAATACACTGCTGAGGGGAGCAGTGGGCAAGGCAGGAGAGGTCTGCTGCGCCACGTGGGAATCTCCCCGGCCGGGCGTCAAACTCATGTTGCCGCTGCCGACAGCTCCACAGCACAGCTCTTTAGCCCGCTTCGTCACCGGGGAGGCCCTGAAGTTTGATATTTAAAGAAACTGCTAACCTGTTGTCCAGATTGCATCATTTTACATCCCACAAACAGTGTATGAGGATTTTCATTTCTCCAGATCTTCCCAATACTTGTCACTGTCTTTTTGGATTCTAACTACTTTAGTGTGTGTGAACTGGTGTATATCACTGTGGTTTTGTTACAGGGTAACCCGGTGGGATGCCTGTCTGGGTTCTCACCCATGCGCTTCAATGGTACTTAAAAGGCTCAACTGCAGACACATGCAATAAAATTAATAAAAGGGAAAGAAAAAAAGATAAAGAATAAATTGGTGAATGCGTCCAACCAGTTCCGCTGAGCTAGAATTTTAAAGCCTACTCAGGAAAAACTCTGGCAAATCCACACCATGGACAAAAAGGGCTCTCCAACCCCCCCAGGTCTGGTTTTTAAGTCCCAAAACCCTTAACTCTTCCCTCAGTCCTCAGTATTCTTTGGTGACGATGGCATTCTGGGATTCGTAGTCCTAGGTGTCATGGATCTCTCTGGCTTGAGGTGGGGGTGGGGTCCTGGGACACTCCCCCTTCCTGAAGACCACCCTCTTATAGTTTGATTTTGCATTTCCCCAATAACTAATAATGTTCAACATCTTTTGAGGCCATTTTATTTTTTTGGTGAAATGTCTATCAGACTTTTTGCCCATTTTTAATTGGATTGTCTTCTTACTGTATTGTAAGAATTCTTTATTGTATTCTTTATCAGATACTTGCTTTGCAAATATCTTCTCTCAGTCTGTGGCTTATCCTTTTATTTTCTAAATGGTGTCTCTTTAGGTGCAAGGTTTTTGAATTTTGGTGGGGTCTCAAGCTTATCTTTTTTTCCCATTTCTCTTAAGAATCATGCTTTTGGTGCCATGTCCAAGAAATCTTTGCCTAACCCAAGGTCATGAGATTTACATCTATGTTTTCCTCTAAAATTTTTATAGATTTAGCTTTTACATCTAAGTCTCTGATCCAGTTTTAGTATATAGTGTTACTTAAGTTTCTAAGTTTATTTTTTTGTATATGGATATTCCATTTTTCAGCACTCTTTGCTGAAGACTTTCCTTCCCCCCTTTGAATTGCCATGGCATCTTTGTTAATTTTTTTTTAAAGATTTATTTATGTATACAAGCTGGGGTACAGGCCAGAGGCGTGGGATGGCGAGAGGGTTCACCAGAGACAGAGTGGGGAGTAGAACAGGCAGATGGATGAAAATACACTGCTGATGGGAGCAGCGGGCGAGGCAGGAGAGGTCTGCTGCGCCATGTGGGAATCTCCCTGGCCGAGCGTTGAACTCGCGTCGCCGCTGCCCACAGCTCCACAGTACAGCGCTTAACCACTGCACCGCCGGGGAGGCCCGGCATCTTTGTTAATTAATAATTCACTGTAGATGTCCATGGACTTATTTCTAGATTAGCACATTGATCTGTCTATCCTGGTAGTAACATGTCTTGATTACTGTAGCTCTTCATACCTTATTTTAATAATTCAGCATTCTTTATTTGTTGTAAATATATATGCTCATATTTATTAAATAATTGAAATAAAATAAAAGGAGTAAGACAGAAATTACCACCTAAAAATAATGACTGTTTTGGTGAACATTTCTCCAGACACTGCCACATATACACATGTTACATATAAAAACACATCATTATCTGCCCACACTCACTGTTATTACGTACTTTTTAGTGTATACATTGTCAGCTTCAAGGGCAAACTGACTATTTTTCTTTCTTTAGGCACTTCTGTAATTCTGTGAGTTTTTACTGACATCAGCTTTGATGTGAAGACTGGTGATTCTTTGGATTAAGAACTACGCATGCTTTTTTCTTGGTAGCACGTTAAAGGGAATTTCTCTCTCACTTTATCTACAGGAAGATGACTTTAAAACAAGTTTGTGCTCTGTGAATTGGGGAGCAGATCACGTGTGAAATTTTAACAAAATTATCCCCAAATCCACGTTTAAAGTTTTAGAGTTTCCATAAATTTGCTTTTGAGTATCAGATGAACTTTTTGGTAGTCATAACAATGAGAGTAGAACCAGAAAACATATACATGTGTGATGGAATTTTAGTTACAGTCTTGAGAACTGACCTGATGCAAGCTTGATTCTATCATGTTAATAAAGGAATAGCAAACCTTCTCTCTTTTGCACTTGGGAATTCAGCCTGTAACTCTCGATCAACCTGGACCCGGAGATACTTTTAGTAGCCGTTGTGGCACTCCTGACCAATCTCTGAAACACTTTGTTTCTGAACATGCAAGAGGGTGGTCCTCAGGAAGGGGGAGTGCCCCAGGACCCCACCCCCACCTCAGGCTGGAGAGAGCCTAGGCACCTAGGACTACGAATCCTAGAATGCCATCATCACCGAAGAAAGGATATTGAGTACTGAGGGAGGAGTTAAGGAGAGGTTTTGGGACTTAAAAACCAGACTGGGGGGTGGGGTGTGTGGGGTGTGTTGGAGAGCCTTTGGTCCGTGGTGTGGGTTGGCCAGTTTTTCCTGAGTATGCGAGAAGAGTCCAGCTTAGCGATAATGGTAGGATGTTTTCACCAATTTATTTCTTTTCTTTTCCCTTTTTGTAAATAAATCTTTTTATTAATTTTATTGTGTGTGTGCCTGCATTTGAGTTTTTAAGTCTCTTTTAAGCACACAGTGAGAACCCAGACAGGCACCCCACGGGGTTCCCTGTAGCAAGCTGGTAAGGTTCCATTGTCAGAAACTCCCGCACAGTGATTTTTTTTCATGTCTTCTCACTTTCCATGATGAATACATACACATACATTTAAAACACTTTTGAAGAGGTAACTGCTATAGGCACCATGGAAGATTATTCCTAATTAAAAACAATGAAGTCTAATCTCTGGCAGTGAAAAGCCATTAAAGATTCGAGTTTGGGGAGTGTCTTAATGAGACATATTTCAGCAAACCTCCCTCACATTCATTTAGTGGAAATGTGGTGCTTGAAATTGAATTGCTCAATGAAAATTATATAAATACGGTGTTTTGTGTAAGATTTTAAAGTTAAAACTTGAAACAAGACATTCTTAGATGTGAAATGGACTACAGAAAAGAAAGCAGTGCACTAAAGTGTTAGCGGTGGCTAACTGTATGCTAGGATTATGGGTTTTCCTTTTTGTGGAAAATTTAGAAAATGTTAAATATATTACATAGTAACATGTTAAAATGAAACTCTTATTCTGAGTTTGGCTGTTAAGTCAGTAGATGCACATTTTAAAAGTGAGTTGTAAGAACACCATGTAGGCCTTACAAAAGAGTGACCAGAAAATGTATTTTGTAACTTCTAACACCTACCCTCTCTGGCAGTATAAAAAGATTCTGGAAGTGGAAATTAGAAGCTTTTGAACTAGTGGTTGGGAATTGGAAGAGTTTTTAACCAAGTTGTTATGCTAGGGGTTTCCCCCTCCCATCTTGAAGTGCTTCCCCTCAAGTCCTGGACGTATATGGTGGCAACTTGGAGAGCTTAATAGGTGCAGTTTGGAGGGTCAAAGTTCGTGGATGACTGTCTCATTCGTGCCTTGACAGAGAGACATCTGCTCTGGCGGTACAGTAAAGCAGAGTTCATGGGTGGGTGGATACCCATCCTCCCAAAGTTCTTTGGGATAATGGGACAAGTTGCCCATAGGCCCATGAGAGCCACTCATGAGAGAAAATCCTTATGACCCGGGTGGAATAGGGTGGAGGGGAGTCCTGAAAGAGTGGAGTCCCAGAGGAGGTGCCTTGCTTTGCCCCAGGGCAGTTGGTGTGAGGGATCACCAGGGCTGGGTGGGGGGAGCTTCGCTAACTCCTGCAAGCATTTCCTCGCATGTCGGCATTAACGCTTTCTGAGCCAGTGACAGCAAGGTGGACGTGAGATGGCAGTGTGCACGGGGGTCGTGATGTGCACAGGGATCGCGGGGTGGACGTGAGATGGCTGGGTGGACTGGCACCGCGGGGTGGACGGGGGTCGCAGGGTGCACGGGGGCCGCGGGGTGCACGGGCGTTGCAGGGCGCACCGGTCGCAGGGTGCACAGGAAGGTGCAGCCCCGTCCTCTTGCACTGTCTAGGGCTAGACCATTGTTGGCAGAGCTGGGAGAGAGGAGAAGCTGTAACCTTGAATGAAAAATTTTGAAGATCACACTTAAATGGGATCTAACAGTTTCTAAACTCAGTTTTTATAGCTTGAAAATGACCAAAGTTAAGGGCTTTCCTAAATAAAAGCCGAGAGGCAGTAACTTTACACAGAATAACTTTGAAGGATGGTGATGAACAGAAAGTTGTTGTAATTCCATCCCACAGGGTCTGCTTGTTCAGAGTGATGGTTACAATTGTTTTTCAAATAAAAAATACCAACAAAACCAGGATTTTACAAGAAGAATGTGCCCATTGAGGTATTTCATTGTAGATAAAATAGCATCAGCTTTGAGACCAGGAAGATCTCATTATTAGCAACTGACGTGAAGTAAACCAATCTTTGAAGTTCATTTTCCTTATTTTCTTTTTATAAAAAGGGTTGTAACATTGCTTGTTCTCCAGTTTTTTCCCCAAAGATTTACTTATTTATGTCTATAAGAGCTAGGGTATAGGCAAGAGATGTGAGTATGGGTGGGCTAAGAGGATTCACCAGAGACCGAGAGGGGAGCAGAACAGGCAGACTGACTGAAATGCAATGCTGAAGGGAGCAGTGGGGAGACAGGAGAGGTCTGCTGCACGATGTGGGAAGCTCCCTGATCGGGGGATTGAACTTGTGCTGCAGTGGCTGCAGAGAGCTTAATGGTGCTGAGACTTAACCCCTTTTGCCATCAGGGAGGCTGTGTTTTACGGAAAAACTATGGGTTATAGAAAAATGTGTGGTATACAGTGGTAGTCACAAATATTAATAATACTTAGGGCAAATGTTTCCTTTAGTTTTAGTTGTTTTTACTCTCCTTATTGTGTATTTCTGCCCCTAAATATATTCCTTAAAATTACCGACTGGATTAAGGGGTTCGTATCAGTAAGGATACGGTCAAAGATACAGGAAGTGTTAGTTTATTTAGTGTAGCTAAAAACTCCACTTTGAAATGTGGAGTTCAGTGATTGGAAATATGAAAGAATTTCAGAACAAGTTATGTGCTGTTTTTTGGTGAGGAAGTGTGTGAATTTGGATTTAAAGAAAAGGTGAATCTAGGTGGAGAATCTCTTCATTACTGCTCTTGGAGCAATTTGGAATATAGAAAACAGAAAAAGGCATCTCATTGCAGAGAGGGTACTTTGTAAAAGCTGGTATCATTCTTGTGTTCTTACAGTCTCAAAAGATGCTTCATTGTTCTTTTTTTGGAAATTTTTTTTTTTAGTTCTTTATTTGACTAATACATTTTAAAATGATCTCGGTATTTGCTCATATTTTCTTTCTGGATTCTCACATGTATTTTTTTAAAAGATTTGTTTATTTATGCATACAAGCTGGGGTACAGACCAGAGGTGTGGGGCGGTGAGAGGGTTCACCAGAGACAGAGTGGGGGGTAGAACAGGCAAAACGACGGAAATACACTGCTGAGGGGAACAGCAGGCGAGGCAGGAGAGGTCTGCCGCACCATGTGGGAATTTCCCTGGCGGCATTCGAACTCGCTTCGCCACTGCGACAGCTCCAGAGCGCAGCGCTTAACTGCTGCGCCACCAGGGAGGCCCCTCTCACATGTATTTTTTTAATGTTCAGATATATACTTTGAAAGTCAGATTTTCATGCTAATCATATAGGAACCTCTTTAAATGTCTCAGAAAAGCTGATTCACCTTGGTTTTAATTTGAGTATCTTTATGGTTTAAAGGCTGCACCTCAGAGTTAAATTTTAACGATTAAGTTTTACTTACATGTAGGAATTGCTTTAAATTAGGAAGAAAGTTATAGTTAGCTTTCTTTGAATCCAAAGTATTTTTTTAAGAGTTTCCCTTGCCAGTCATGGAGCCTTCAGTAATCTGGATGGAAAAGGACTTTATTGGAATGATAGCAAGTAGCTCACAAAATTAGTGACAGGTTAAGAATTCAGGTTCAAAAAATGAACTGTATCCAAAAGGGGGTGAGCATCAGGAAACTTGCTCCCACTTTCTGTTGCAGTAGCGAGTGTATTAGGACACTGGGGGTTGGTCTCCTGTCGCTGCTACCATCAATGATTTCCTAAGTAGCGCTGTCTTTGGACCATTCCCTCAAGATAGGAAGCTGTGGTGGTGGAGACAGGATTTGTGTGCTGACCTTCCCTGACCTCCATACTGTGCTCTCTTGATCCTCTCTTTCTTCTTTTGCTGGCCGATGGCCTGAGAAACTTAACAGGACCAAAACTGTATGCTTGGTTTCTTTCTAATCCCACACCTGGCCCGCCCCATGCAGGCACATTGTCTTAGAGGTTGTTCCACAATCTGAATCTGTCTGATTTTTATCTCCTTGTAAATAGATTCATGTTAAACATATTTGACAGTATTTTACATAGGGTAATATTCAGGACTTCCCATTGTATCAGACCAAGAGGTGTATAATGACTGTCACAGTTTTTGATGATACTAAGTTCTATCCAGATCTCTGTGGTAGAGGCATGTTTCCCCTTTTAATTAGTAAAGAATCTGTAACGTAAGACTTTCAGATCATGTGAATGGCTGTTTCCCTCAGAATCTTCCCCTGCTGTCTTAGCATAGGAAAGGACAAGCAGACACAGCAATAGCTGTTGATGTATAACTAAATAACAGTTATTGGTCATTATCAAGAAGTTATGGGACAAAAACTCCATTGTTAGATTTTAATACAGTAAGAAGAAGTAAATGATTCTTTATCATTAAGCTCAAGTCTTGAATAAAAACTGATTTAGTCAACAGTAGCAGTCATCCATAATTAGGAGTTTAAAGGTCATACTTGATGGCGATCTATAATTCACCTTAAAAAAGACATAATGATGACTGAGAAAAGGTATATTAGGAATGAGTCTGGCTAAAGTAAATATTGACGCTGTTCTGTTAGTGTCAATTATTAGTCCTTTCTCTTTGTAATTTAGCACAGATCGTTAACATTTTTTCTCCATACCCATAGTTTCAATATCTACAATTTTATTTTATTCTTCCTGGCACTGTTTAAAATATTTTTCCTCTTAATTACAGGAAACAGGGCCCACTTCCCAAGTGGCTGAAAATTTCTCTTAAAAGAAATCTACCCTTTTAGTTAGAATGAATTCTGAGAGACTGTAAAATTGAAACAGCTGTCCCGTGAAAGCTAGAATATGTAAGTGTTCCTGCAAGTGGTGAAAAGGAAAAGGGAGCAATGAAAGATGTCCAGGTTTTTATAAGGTGTTTGTGAGTGAGCAAAGCAGCAAGCGGTAAAACATCAAGGATGTCGCTAGGTAGTATTTTCAGAATTTACTTTAAAATCATATGCTAATTTTTCCATTCTGAAATTAGATAAAAATCACTTATATGAAAGTATTCATAATAGCGGCTAAGTTGTGCAATGATAAACATTCATTTGGTTTGTGGGTGTTTATCTGTTAAAAGTAATTTAAGATGTTTAAGTCTGCAAATAAAGAGCACAATACCAGTTTCTTCTCTACATAGCTTAGAGAAGCTTTAATTTGATTTTCTATTTTCTGTTTATATTTTGAGGCTAAAAAACTTGTACTTTGTTTTGAGTGTATGTAGCATGAAACAAAGTGTGCGCATTGCCAATGATTTTGGGAAATGATAACCCTTGCTACGTAGAAGGCAATATACATATGTGTGCCAAAATCTGGAAATACGGAATGTTTTCCACCTGGTTATCTTTGCAAAACCTTTGCAATTTAGGAAAAACAAAGTTCCATTAAAGAATTTGGGGCTCTTTTGAAATACTCACCTATGTGATGCAGCACGTTTGTACTGCACGTTTTGCTGTTCTGTGAATCCTTGGATAGCGTGTACCTAGTAGTGACATTTCTTCCATAGGGGAAAAGCCTGTAATACATGTAGTTTTCTTTTGTTTTTTTTAAACAAGAAGATTGATGCAGAAAAAGATTCATTTCATCCCTGGATATCAGATGTTGTTTTAAAGATGAAACTTTAAAACAAAAATATGTCCTCTTTGATCATTAAAGAGTAATTTTTAGGAACCTGTTAGGTCTTTTTTCCCCTTAGTCCTTTCCCTTCATTTGGTTTGTAAGTGTGACTGGAATAGTTAAAATTTGGAATTTATTTAAACTCTCCAGTAGGTGGAAATAAAAGGAGGACAAACAGGTTAAAGTTCAAACATGCATACGAATAGGACATTACTTGTTGAAAAAAATAGCGTGGTTTTTGTATATAGTGGGAATGAAAAAGCTTATCCATTGTTCTGTGGAATTCTTGATGTTGCATCAGGCTCAGTTTAACAAAGCCTTTTTCTTAAGGACTTTATTGCTAATCTGTCGTGGTACCCCTTGTTAACAGTCAGATGGGTAGTATTTAACATGCCTCTCTCAGGAGAGATAATAGTCTCCTTTCTCAGATTGGTGGGTGTGCTTAGACACATGCTAAAAAAAGTTTGTTTTACTTAATTTAAAGCATGTGAAAAATGTCTTCCTTAGTTGGTGGGGCATTTTTAAAAATATGAGGTGAAACTCAAACATCATCACTTCCCTGGCTTTCTCGGATTCTGTCATCCAGTATAACTCAATTACTTCCTCATTTGTTTTCCCATGTCAGGTTATTCACAGAGCTCTAGTAGAGCATTTTACGTAATTACATTGCACTGTAGTAATTGACTTGTCATATCGTAGACTGGGAGCTTCTCAAGGGCAAGTCTTATCTTCACACTTTGTACTCACCTTGCTTGTGCCCTCTGGCCTCTTGATGGTCCTCTGCCAGTCTTTGTTGAATTGCCACTAGGAAAGCAGTTCAGGTTTTGTAAGTCTATGTGTAATTAATCTGTTACTTGACTACTACCGGACACTTAGCTATGCATTAGTGTCATATTCAGAAATAGAGTCTGTGAAGTGGTTTTCTGCCCTTGTTTCAACGGAGCTATTTCGTCATCTGTAAAACCAGGGTGGACACATCAGAGTATTTTATTTGAAGTGTTTTTATTTACTTTTTAAACAGGAGTGCCTGCATATTTTCTAAGTTTTTGGTTATCTGCTGCCTGTATATTGATCCTTATTGCTGATTTTTCCGAACAAATCCTTTTAGCAGTGTTAACAATTTAATGGGGTCATTAACCCAACAAGTTGTACTTATTCCAGTCTCCTTCTACCTTTCATCCTATTCTCTCTTCATTTAGTCATCTAACTCATCCACCATCACATACTTCCTGGACGCTAGTGTGTCCGCCTTGTGCTTAGTGCAGGGACACAGTGATAGTGAACAGGCTGTGACCCCCGCTTGGAGTCCTGGAGAAGGCAGACATTTTAATGAGGGGTGTGGTGTGTTATGGGCCCCAGGAGAAGGCACTTAGCCACATGCGGGTGTGTTCTTTCTTCCCCACTAAATTTCTGTATTAATTATCGTTACATTAATCTAGTGGGGCAGATTGTTACGGGCTTTTTATGCTTTTTCTGTTTGCAAGTATTACTTGCACTGGAAGCCGCTACTCCCTTTCAGGCCTTGTATCTAAGTGCTGCTAGAGAGATGGTAAAGATTTTTATAACACTTGAATTGTCCAACAGAAACTTTGCATTCCTCTGTGCTGCTTCAACTTTTGGGCCCTTAAAACTATAAGGATCATGCTCAGCGAAATAAGCCAGAAAGAAAGAGAAAAATAGCGAACAGTTTCAGTTATAACAGAAATATACGCAAACCAAATAAGAAAAAGATATTCAGCAAGGGAGGGGGAGGATGAGGACTCAAAAGGGAGAGAAAAGAGCACAAGGGACTAAGGTGATGGTTCACAGGTGAATCGGTGGTGGGAAACCTACGGGGAATGCACAATAATGTGAAAGATATGAATAAATAAAAAAAATTTAAAAAAAAAGCTATGAGGACGGTAATAACAGCACTTTGCAGTGGGGGATGCTGTGCTCTATTGTGTCAGGTAAGACCTGACAAAAGCACCTGATGGTGTAATAACTTGGTTATGTGTTATGTACTAGAGTATGCTGTATATTATAATGTCTATTACGTGATTATATGTCATTATATAATGTGTAATATAGAACTATACATTTAAAACTACTGTTACATATAATATGTTATTTCCAGCAATAGGAAAAATAGCTAAGGCAAATCAAGATGTGGACTTAGCTTTGGGATTTTGTGTTTTCTAAAATGTTTTCTGTTACCATCAAATGTAATTTTCGGAGGTATTACATGAAGTGCCACAATTCTAGAAACGGATGTAAGTGGATTCTCTGCTTCCCAAAGAAACCTTTTTGTGTGTATTTATGTAGTTTAGATTTATTGCTGCTTATGTATACATGTATTAAATGTTTGCTCTGATTCGCCATAATTAAAAGTGGGCAGTCACCTTCTTTTGTTGTATAGCTGACAGTGTGGACGGAGCTTCATTTTTATGCATTGTCCAAGTTGTCAGCAAAGTAGGGATTTAGTCGGCTTGTAAAACTTTGTCCATGTCATGAAGTATATCCAAGAGTTTCCTGTAATATGAATTATTTTTTCAGGTGTCACTTACTCTGGGACAGTCTTCATCTTTTTCATCATAACCACTTTCCCTTTTCTTTGCTGCTCGCCTGCGTATCAGTCCCCCGACGGCGGCAGGGTCAACGTCCTCACAGCTGTTTTTCTGTTATAACTCACTTAGTTTCGTTAGACTCTGACATCCAGTCTTAACGACTCTTGGTTCTTTACTGCACATTTATCTTTTTGGCAAATTCCCTTGTTTGGTTCTTCATTGTTGTCACTGGGAGAAAAAGGAGGAAACACAGTTACATGCTTTGCAGTCGTGGGTGACCTGCATACAGGTGCAGTGACCAGTCACTGATGGGCTTGAGAGAAGGGAGGTGGTTAGTCATTGATACTGATGCAGAAGACCAGAGAAATTCATGACACTGCAAAGACTTTTGTGTATTCAGTATCCTTCATTTGTTGATACATTTTAATTTTAGACAACTGGACATTTTTGAGAAAGTTATCTACGGGTCTGATTTATACGGTAAATAATATCAGTTTACATTTATAAGGTACCATGTAGAACTGTTTAGGAAACAATGACAACAAAAAGATCTTCATGGAGTCAAAGACAGACAAACCAAACTAAGCCAAAATAAAAACAATTTCTGCAAAACCATACCTAGGTTTTTGTTGTCATTCCTAATGGACCTTTTTGGTTCCCAGTCTCCCACTGCACTCCCTCCCCCAGCAGTGCCAAAATATTGCCTAACTTTTCCTGTTAGCCTTTGAATGCATGCTTACTTGTTTGGCATTGAAATTATTTTAGTAGTTGATCATATATACAATATATGAACCATATGTAAGTTACAAAGCATTAATATGCATGAAGTAGAAGTCCTTTAACTTTTGGAAGCTACTTTGTTCCTTTCCTATACAATCTTCCTGCCTCCCTCTGGAGTATGATGCTGTCCTGCATTTTGTGCTTATCACTTTATAGCTTAAAAAATTACATGTTTGTGTCCCTAAATAATAAGTAATTTGGTGTTGCTGTTTTATAAGCTGTATATGTGTGTCTGTGTGTGTGTGTGTATGTGTATAAGCTGTGTATATATGTATATGTGTGTGTGTGTATATATATATATATATACATACACATATATAATTTATAGTTATCTGAGACTTTTGGAGAATTTGTCATTGTTTCTAAAATTTACCTTTATTCTTACAGCTCATTTGAATGCACTTGTGTTTTTATTGTGTGAAAAAGCCGTATTGTTCTTCTCCTATTAACAAACATACAGGTTGCTTCCAGTATTTTTCTTTGTTTCCCTCTGTAACACAAATAATGTTGCTTTTATTTTGCTTTTACATTTTCCTGTGACTCATGTTTCTTTAGGTATATACCTGAGACTAGAATTGTTTAATCAAATAGGGTATGTAATGTTCACTTTAACAAGATAGTTCCCATTGTTTTCTCAAGTGATTTTAACAGTTTATAATGTCACCATATTTGGTGTCTAAGAGGTACGTAGTCATGTACATTTTTAACAACACTTAATATTGTTAGCTTTCTTAATTTTTACTAATGGGTGTGTGGTTGTAGCTGGTGTCAAGGGTGAGGATTTGCTTTTTGTATTTCTGTTTTTTGAAATGTCTTTTCATGACTGACCATTTTTCTGTTGACTTCTTTTTTATTCTTCCTGAGTTTAACAATTCCTCATATACTAACACTAATCTCTTTGCTGGTAAATGTATTGCTAGTTTTATTGCTAGTCTTTCTGTATGGTTTATATGTTCAGTTTCTTTTAAACAGCTTGATGAACAGAACTTTTTGGTATTAACATCATCAAATTTTCAGTTTATCATTTTTTCATTTGTACTTAATACTTTCTGGATTTTATTTAAATTAAGCACCTTTTCCCTGCTTTGGAATTGAAAAGAACCATTCCTTTTTTTCCCCCTAATAATTGGAGTTTTGCCTTTCAAATGAAAGTCTTTAGTCTTGTGGAAATTAACTTATTAATTAATGTATGATATAGGATAGGTATTTTATTGTCTCTATGGATTATCAGTCACCCTAGTTCCACTTATGCAGAAGTCTTTCCTGTCCCAGTGATGTGCAGAAATGGGCTCTTAAATTGACATACTTTTCACATATGTCTGGGCATGTGTCTCTGGATTGTGTATGCTGTTTTTGGACTGTATGCTGTCCTTCACTTGTCAGTTTGTCTTTATGTTAATACCGTTCTGTCTTAGCGTAATTTTACTGTGTAGCTTTATATTGGATTGGTAAATTGTCCCATTGAGTCCTTGAACATTCTGACTGTTCCTAAGCTTTTGCTTTTTCATGAAAAGTTCAGTTTCACAAAAGAGTTCTCTTGAGATTTTGGCTGGAAATGTGTTTAATATTTACATGAATTTGGGAGAGAATTGACATTTTTATAGCTGTGAGTATCCTTAATTTGTGAACATGACATCTTCATATCATTGGCTCTCTGTGAAGGTTTATGATGTTTTCTTTGTTGATATTGTAGTTTTTGATAGATATATTCCTAGTAAATTTTTTTTGCTATATTAAATTATGCCTGTGGGGGAAATTATATTTTGTGTTTTTTACTTGAGAATTAAAGTGCAATTGAGATTTTCATGTTGGTAACAATATTACTCCCTTGCCAAACTCATTTTGAGTTTTTGCATGAGTTGTTTTTTTCTTAAGTTTTTAATCTTTTTAAACTTTAACTCTCTCTGTTGACTTTAACACTGGCTAGGAGCTGCAGTACAGTGTTGAATTGAAATAATGATAATGGACACATTTATCTCAGTTAGATTTTAAAGGGAAAATTTCTAAGAATTATGTTTATTATATGCTTTTGCTAGATATTAGAAATTTCTAGTCCTATTTTGCTAAGTACTTTTTAATTACAAGCTTTCATGAAAGACTTTTCATATTTTGAACTGATTGTTTGAGTTTCTTCTCCCCCTTAATGTGGTAAAGAACTTTGTGGGCTTTCCAGAGAAACTTTCCATATCTGTGATAAGCTAAATTTGGTCATTCAACAAATTTCAAGAGTAGGGGTAGGAGTGGACAGATGGTGGTGAAGTAGGGCAAGAAGCTGAAAGGATGGTCATTTCAGTGTCAGTGTGGTGGCTTAAAATTTTAAAGCAAATGTATTTTTAACAGGGTGTATAAATGCAAGTTGGTATATTTGATCTTTCCTAAAATCGACCCTAGGCAAAATTATTTTTTCCTTATATGTAGAATCATAAGGCTTTATATTTTCCTGTGTTACTCCTGCTCTTCTTATTTACCATTCCTTTATAATTAAATCACGTGTATGCATTTTATAGAGGATTTTGAACATATGGAGTAGATTAAATGAACAACACTAAAAACTGTACTTGTGTTTTTTTCTTTTAACAAGCTTTTAATTTTACAGAATTTGAGTTTATAGAACTGCAAATAGGATATATACTTGTTTTACAAACTGTATCTTAAGCCCGTGGAATAGTTCAGTTGGCATGACTGCAGCAACTGCTGTCCAGAAGCATGTCCTGTGAGTCTGTTGCTACATATTGCAGATCATCCCTGACTCACTATCAGGAAAGTTCCTTTGTAGGGCGCCCAGTAACTCGGGCAAAGTGTTGACAGACTAGCATAGTCGGAAGAAAGCAGTTTCTGCTGATGTCCCCAAAGTCTGGGCAACATCTTTATCTGCTTTTGCTTCAAGTTTCCCAGTTTTGCTGTTGTACGATACTTTTTAAGGAATTATTTTTAATTTTACAGAAGTTAGTAGGATAGTAAAATTTATGTTATAGAATGTGATTTATAGAAAGGACTACTGTAACCATTATTGCTTGAATAGAATTATTTTCAGAAAAATAATTCTCCTTTCCTTCCTCCCTCCTCCCTCCTTCCTTTTTCCTTCTACCCATCTCCACCTCACCCCCCCTCTCATGAAACTGGACAAACTACTTAAACCTCTGTTTTTTCATAAAGGAAAAGAGACTGATAATTTTATCTCATTAGTTAAGTGGAAACTCAGTCTAGATCTCATTCCAGAACCAGTGCTCTAAATCATTTTGCTTCTATTTTCTATTTATTATTTTAGGGAATATAATTTTTTTTCATATGTACATTGATTGTTTTGCTTTCTCTTATACATTAGTGTGATAATCTTTCTGCCCTTGATTTGACTTTTATGTATTTATATGATTTTTAAAAATTTTTATATTATTGAATCTCTATTCAGTTTTTTTCCTATTTAAAATTTTTCTGGTGCTTCATTATTACCTGCGTTAGTAAGGTATTAGTTTCGAGAAATTAAAAGTCTTTTTGTTCTAGAATTGTTAGAATGAGAAGTTGTATCTCAAATTTTCATGGGATTATTTTAATACCATTTATTATATAAAATTCACATTCATCATTGTGCTATGATGATTACTTTATGTATCTCTCATGTGGAATATTCTCTTTGAACTTTCTACCGCTTCCTGCTTGTCTAATTCCTCTTCATTTGTTATAGTCTTTTTCAGCTGCAAGGGCTTCATGCAATCTTTCCTGGTCTCTAATTTCCTTGCTCTACCCCTAGCTGGAATCTTTTCTCTTAGTTGGCACAGCACTACGTGCAAATATTTCCATGATAACTTTATTTTTACCTTGAGCATTTTAATTGCCACAGTAAGACTAGGTACTTCTAGAGGGCAGTGCATAGCATCTCTTAGGGTATTTGTTTTGGTACTATATACATAATGCACTTTCCAGTAAATATTTGGTGTGTGTGTGTTTTTTACATTTATGTGCACTGCATCTATTCTGATTTTTCTGTCCTCTTCCCCCGACTGTACGCCAGTTCCACTATTTTAATTAGTAATGAGGAGGATTAGTCTTTCTCATCTCCTCCTTTCCAAAAAATCTTTTAAGTACTTGATTTTTTTTTCCCATACGAATATAGAATAACTCTTTCAAGCTCTTAAAACTTATTTGGATATTTTGGGAATTATATAATAATGTACTTTGGTATGTCTGATTGGCGATCATGGTAGTAGGTCCTTAAATTTAAGTGCTCTTTTCTCTTTCTGAGATTGCCTTTGAGATTGATTTGTGTGTGTCTAGAGGAGCTTAAACAAATTGAATTCAATTAGATTTTGTCATATACTGAAATGAAGGAGGAAGGCAATCTAGGTTTTGTAACCAGTTAGATTTATGTGGCATCATTTATAATACTGCAGAGTTACAAATGTGGGTGATAGAATGCTCTGAAGTCATAACTCTTTATGTTTTATGTTTTGCTGGAGGCAAAGAAAGTTTTAACACTTATTTGATTAACCTGTAGGTTTGTGCATTTTAAGATGCCTGGATTATCTGATTTACATATTATTTAATATTCACTACTGATGACCTGACATTTGGTTTCTAAGGGTGAAAGCAATTACAAGTGTTTTATTGTTTCTTGGTTTATCAAGCACTAGAGAGGATAAATAGATTTTTTCTTCATAGTTTTTGCAAGAGGCATCAATTTTGTCCTGTGGTTTGTGAAAGTACCCAGCCAAGTCACTTATTTTGTTTATTTCTGGAGGGATTGAAGTGGACCTTAGAGAAGGATGCTTTCCTTTGGCAGGAAAAGCAGAAATTCATTTCTTATGTAGTAACATTGATCCAGGAGGAGCTTTTGAGGAGTAGTTATGGCTCCTACTCATCAGCCAAAACAAACATAGCCCTAGACTGTTTCTTTTGGCCTACTTGGTGTTTCTAAAACATTTTAAATTAGTTGATAACATCTGAAAATTATAATGAACATCACCACTGGATACCCTGCATTTTTAGGGTGGCATGTTAATAGCAGTGACACCCTTTAAAACATGCATGTTTTTGTGCCAGTTAGCACTTATAATGTGGCGCCAGCATTGAGCTTTGCCACCCCTGGTCTCGAGGTTCTTTAACACTTTCATACAGATTAGATACAAGACTTCTAATGCAGCTCTGTCTTCAGCTTTGGGTTAACAGGAGATTGAATAGTAGGTGTGAAGATTTTAGGAAGTGAGCTTGGTTGTGGAGTATTGGATGTGTGAGGAAAAAATAGTTGCAGAAGAAGGAATCCCAATTTTTACCTGAGCAACTGGAAGAATAGAGGTGCTTGCAAATGAGATGGGGGGTACAGGTAGATAAGCTTTCGGGATGGAAGATGATTTCAGTTTCAGACCTGTTAAGTTTGAGATACCTATTAAAACATGCCAATGACTATCTTAGTGTGGAGTTGGAAAGAAATGTCTCCACTGAATCAATCAATAGATTTGAGAATTCCAGATGATATGTAAAGCCATGAGGTAGAATGATATCTCACAGGGAGCGGGTACCTAAGACTGAGCCCTGGGGCGTGTCATCTTCTCTCAAAGACAGGGGGTCAGCATAGGAGATCAAAGGGGAGCATCCACTGAGGTTAGATGAAGAGGAAGGAGGGGGTGTCCCAAAGGTCAAGTGTCTAAAAGCAGACCAGAGACAGGGACTTTAAGAGGCCGGAAGTTTATGTGAGTACATGTTATTTGGGTTCATGTTACCAAGAAAGAGAAGTTGGAGAACTGGGGCAAGTGAAACAGGGAGGAAGGTCAGCCCCAGCGTTCACGATTGACCTGGTCACTGTTGTAACGGTCTTGATGCTGAGCAAGCTTCTGAGATGTGAATAATATGCCTCTGTGAGGAGAGGGTACTTAGCTACCAGATCCCATCTATCATCAGTCAGGTGTTGCCCAGAGGGTGTTGGCTCTGTGTTCTGCGTGTCTTAGACTTGTTGCAAAACCCTTGAGCAGATAGTAAGCCCCAGCAGTAGCGCTAAGGGAAGGAAGGTGCCTTAGCTAGAGTGAAAATGTGAGCTGGTTTTATACAACCCACCTTCTCGTATCTTCCCTTAAGCACTTACCATTTAGTTCAACCTACTACAAAGTTTTCAAGGTCTGCATTAGATTTTATAACAGGAGAGTTATTGCAATACATTTATTATTCAAGTCTTCTGCCACTTAGTCAAGATTTTCTGCAGCACTTTGTCAGGGTGAGTTTTTTCCCTAGTACGGTGATGCAGACCACTTTCCCTAAGGGGTGAATGCGCTTAGTTGCTCTGTCTTTGTTAGACCATGGCTGCTGCAAGATGTTATTACTCAACATGGTGTAGCAGCCTTGATGAAGCCCCCTAGGTTCTCTGTGCACGCCCTTCTGTCCTTGTGGAGCAGCAGCTATAGTGGTTCCTCAAAATTGGTAGGCAGGATATCTGTTCCCCTCAACCCCAATATGATAACCTCTTCCTTAACATGTTGGTCCTAAGTAAGGCATTTGAAATGACCAGGCAAAATTGCTTCAGAGATTATTCTTGTGTCTCTTGGCAGAAGCCCCTCTGTCCTCCCCCATAACCAGAATTTCTAATCCAGTGGAGATTAGAGTTGCCAATCCTACTTCAGTCTGTTGGTTCCTGGACTACAGCGCCTCACTGCACTTTTCGGAAGGTGGTATGTCCCGTCACCTGCTGTTGTCTAAGACAGTGCTTCATTCCATCAATGTCACAAGCATTTTTATCCATAGAAATTATGTGTTTATTAAAGCTAGGACTTGGGCTATAGACTAAACAGCTGAAGAAATTTCACATGAGGTTAATTAGTTTTGTTGCCCAAATGTTTCCTCACTCTAGCTTAGTGAACTAAGCTAGTCTGTTATAGTGGCTATAGTTGCTCTTAGTTGCAAAGCTAGAATAAACTCATTCTGAAAATTTCATTGAAATCTGAAAACCTCAAATTGTTTTGGGATTTGAAATAATAAAACCAATCCTAGAGAGGGCTTTGTGGTTCCCTTTAGTTTTGCCAGATGTGCCTCTGGCAAATAATAGTTATTGTCATGGAATATAAGGATCTTAGTACCTGTAGTAAACCCAATTATTTAATACTTTGAAACTGAAATGAACTTAAATTGTGGTAAGAAGATAGAAGTATGCCTCTTGATCATTTTAGGTACCTGTTGCAAGAATAAAGAGGAATCACTACTTTTCTTCTCTTACCCTCCTGCTTCATAAACTCTGATTGTGAATGGGGTACTTTTCTTGGCATACCTACCAGTCCTTGAATGTCTTGAGGGGTAACAGCTTGGGGCTTGTCACCTAGTGGTATTTCCCAGGGTTTAGCTTAATCCTTATTCCTAGTAGACCCTCCATAAGTGGTTGTTGAGGTAATCCTGGAATCGTCTCGCTTATGCATGTGGTTTGTGATAACATTCAAGAACTTTATAGTCCAGATTAGTTTTAACAAAATTAAACTTGTTTTTAAAAGTTTGACTTTTTTTTTTTTCTTAAAGCTCAGACTTTTTCCTTTTTTCTTTCTTCAGATAGTGGGACGAGAACTGAATCACCAGCACTGGCTGAAGGTAAGTACGTCTTTGGGGGAAATGATTATTCAAGTACAACTGAAAAGTTATTGTTTAAATGAAAACCCACATTAGCTAGGCACAGTTTAAGGGGGATGTTCTTCGGTGTGCAGTTGAACTGTTAAAAATGTTTTTAGGAAAAACCCTGTTTTAAGCTTCTGGCCTAGAATAGGAAGTAGTGGGGAAAATGTAAATTAATTAGATTTTTTTTTTTTACACCTTTCTTTCAATAGAAGAAGTTTGTGTTTTCTTCTGAATTTCTTTTTAAGTCATTTCAGTTATCACCAGCGTAGTTGATGGGGAAAGATCTAAGCCGTATTCTTGTAGTTGAAACTATTTCTTTGAAGGTTAGAAGGGAAGACAACCTACATACTATCTTAAATATGAATTCTACCTATTAATGTTTTTGATTCTTTTTTAAATGTCTTGAAAGAACACATCTAGAAAATAGTTACAGTTAAGGGCTCCTGTAACCATTTTAATTACAGCAAATTAATAGGTATTTGAAATGTTATTATTTTTTTAAATATACATTGTGTTCTTCAAGTGAAAATGACCCGTTTAAAATCTCTTTCTGTGCTCTTCCTGGTCCTAAAGAGAGCTTTTTCTGTTTTAAAGCTTGCCTAGCATTTTAGTCAACATGATGATCCTTTGGAATTATAATCACCTCAGCTCCTCTCTCTGTTAAGACAGTTCAGCAGTTCTCAACCATTTTTTTGTGCCATGGGACCTCTTTGGTAATCTGGTAAAACCTGTGAGTCCCTTCTCAGCATAATATAATAATGATCCGTGATCGTGAAAAAACCTAGGGTTAAAAAGGAAAATGTTTAAATACAGTTAACACATATTAAAAATACGTTTCTCACATTAGAGAATAAACTTTAGCAACAATTTTGCTAAATACTGTAGTTTTTAATATTGATAAGTTTGCAATAATTGTAATATGGAAATACCTGTGATTTCTACTAGTCACAAATTCATAGATTTCTGTTACTGCTGTCATCTATAATCTTGATTGGAAGATTTCACATAGAAGTTGGGGAAATGTTCTCATCCAGATTCACAGACCACTGAATTCTCTATGTGGACTCTAGATTCAACTCCTGTGAGCAAAATGTTAGACCTTTCTCTTACTTGAGGAAGTATAGTTTTTAATATTCTGTGAAGTAGAGTTGTTTCCATTTCTTTAAAAATATCCTAATGGTGTGGACTTGAAGTCCTTGAAAGATCTTTGAAAAAGCTTCTGTTTTGCTGGCCAGTCACAAAAATATTTTATGGGAAAGGGAGTATAAATAAGTATCCTTGGAGAATGCTGCCTTCAAAGAACTCACATTCTAGTTCAAGCAACATGAAATAAACATGCAAAAGTAAAATACCAGTATGAAATGCCAAATTTTACAAGAGAAATGCCACAATTGCTTGCCACAGGGGAGATAAATAAATAAATAAATAAAATAAATAAAATGTTTCTGTTCTGGGGGCACAAAAGAGGTCATGACTTACTAAAAGTTACCACATGGTTTGCAGTTACTTGAGTAGTATGAACTATATGTTGATAATGTGCCAGCCTAATGAGCCTGGAAAGGTGTCTCGAATTTAGATGATTATGGAGCACCTTATAGCTGACCCAAAGTAATGGGAATGGCAAATCTACTGAAACTTGATTGGTTGCAAAACAGCACTTTATCTCATGTTTGTTTTGAAGGGGATAGGATGGGATACCTGACTTGGGTTATTTTGGTTATGGTACTTCATTCTTTCTATCAATGTAACGCTGGAACCGTATTTTAAAGATGGTCTCAGAAGTTGCACTGGTCATGGCTTAAACCCCACTTTTAAAAAGACTAATTTGCTGCTTTTGCCCACATCGTCAAGTTTCTCTAGACTTCACTTCCTTTTTTAAATAAAATTAGAAAATTGAGCCACAGGATTTCAAGTCATGCAATGAACCCTGTATTCTGGCTCAGATTGCCTATCTTTTCTCATTCTCTTTACTTCCTTTCATCCTCTTCTTCTTTTTCTTTCCCAGCAACTTTAGACATATGGTAAAAATACGGCTTTTATAAATATTGCCCTTGTATGTGCTATAAGAAACTTTATTGAATAGCATACTTAATTTAGAAAAGTTAAATGATATACATATACTGCATTTCGGTGTTATTTAATTTCAAAAATCCGTTTAAAATATGCTCCACTATACTGAAAATAGATAGCCTCCCTTTTTTTGGTAAATCGGGCATTAATTTGTTTTTGAGTAAATTAGCTTTTTCTTGTTATTCAGGGAAAGGTCATATTGAAAGTAGTCATGGAATAAACTTTTAAAATTTAGTCAGCAGATATGTCTCTACTCACCAAATTGAAGTACAATATTTTTTTAAATGATATAATGAAAAACATATATGTGGTTATAATTGCCACTTCCTCCATAAGATCAGAATGTAATGAATGACCTCTGTTGGAGTCTTTTAGCATTATAAAAGATACTGATTTATAAATGTAGAAAAATTAATCGAGTACATTCTTAAGAATCATAATTACCAAGAAATACATGGTTCATTTTTGCACTCTGTTTGATTATGATGAGCCGGAGGAGTTACATTTAAGAGAGTGATTTGATTTATGTTCAAGAACAAGGGATTTGAGTGTCTTCTTGTAATTTCATCCTATTAAATTCCTTCAGACAGTAAGACCCTGACAAGTGGTAGAGAAATATTTAAGGACGTTTCTTAGCATCTGTTACCTTTTTCTACTCTTTTTTTTTCCCCCCTGTGAGAATTTGATTCCTAATTTAGACATTTTAGTACTAGTATTGACTTAATCTCTTTCAGGAACACTTGAAATTTTTCTCAATTTTTTTTTTGGTTGAATTGTTTGTACTTTATTTATCACTAAGACGCCATATGGCAAATGATTGTAAGAGAACTGTTGGGAACCAGATTGCTTGAATGAGAATTCCAGCTTTGTTGTTTACTAATTGATGACCTCTAGAGAGTAAAATTGAAGCTGCAAATCCTTGAACCTGCAAATCCTTCTCACTTACAGGGTACTTGGAAGTAAATGGAGGATTTATGCTAATCAACCTGATAAAATAGTTGATGGCTTTATAGTACTATAGGTATAGTACTTAGCATAGTGTGTGGCACACAGTAAGGATCTCTTTCACTGATGTTTACTTTCGTTCTGTACTTAGAGCACCCAAGACCCTCTGCAGTGTGTTTTGGACATAAAAGTTAAGTTATACTCTGGGGGGAATGGTTTGCCCCTAGTTCTTTCAGCCTGTTGTGTTGAAGAAGGTCTTTATGGTGAGCAATTCATAAGTAACCTCTTCTAAACTTAATTTTCTTTTAGAAGATAATCGTCATAATTATTAGATGGGAAGGAGATACCTTGCTTGTAAATTGCAGTTGTGAGAGTGTGTGTGTGTGTGTGTATGGGAGGGAGGGAGGGAGAGAGGAAGAAAGAGTGTGTTTCATGGGTAACTTTTGCCTTATTTTTGATGTGTTTTAGGAAACGTCAGATGTTTAATGGATTGTTAAGTAGCATAGGGATTGTTTAGTTTGGTTCTAGGAGGTCAGTGAGAACTGGGACCAATGAGGAGAAATTAACAAGTGGGTGAATTTCAGCTTAATACAAGTTTTGTGTGATTCTTGAGGACCACATTCATGGTAGAGTAATTGTGCATTATCCTATTATTGACTGAAGTTTCTTTGGTCAATTTCTGAAAATTGACCGAAGTCTAAAATTTAAGTTATCTGCAGATAGAATAGCTCACTTTTTGGATGGAGTCATGCAGAATAAAATATTTAAGTGGAGGCTGGATGACTTCTTGGTATGGATGTTGTAAAATAAATTCATACTAAGGTTAGATTGTCAAGTTTAAGCTTTCCATTTTATATAAATCTTAGTCTGTTTAGGCTGATGTAACAAGCCACCATAAGTTAGGTGGCTTAAACAATAGAAATTTATTGCTCACAGTTCTGGAGACCGGGCTTCCACAGTAGTATGCCAGCATGGTGAATTCTGTTGAGGACCTTCCTAGTTCATAGATTATTGTCATCTCACCATGCCCTCACATGGTAGAAGGGCACTAATTGCATTTGTGAGGGGTCCACCCTCATGACCTAATTACCTCGCAGTGGTTTTAATCATATTAGATGGTAGGATTTCAACATACGGACTTGAGGGGACAGAAACATTCAGAGCAACGTAGAATGATCCCTTCCCGGTCTGAGATTCTCTTACTTATTGATGGCTGGATATAAACCCTCTGTGCCTAACATTTTCCATGTCCCACAGTGACTATTAACATTAAGAAGAGTCCCCAGTCCAGCAAGAAAAAGCAAGGGATACCTCACTGCAGAGAGCTTTATTTTTTAACTTAAATTATGGAGACAGTTAGAATTTTAAGACTTTCTTAACTATTTCAGTCATAGTAGTATAGCTTGGGCTAGTGTTTAGTGCTATATGTCAAATCATGGCAAATCTCCTTGAGATTGGAGACCTCCTGCTTTCCTATGCCCCTCCTTTTCTGAAATCCTGAGTGGAAGAAAGAATGGTGGCAGTGACATAGTTGATCTTTTCAGTACCAGGTAGCCTTCTTATCTTGGATTAAGACAGCATTCTTGGAGAAAGGGTTAGAATGCTTATGTGTAGTGGATGAGAGTGTTTTTGTGTCTCTGTTAATTTCTCTCTAAGAAAGTACCAAAAAAGGGTTATTTCTAAGGATGACTGCTGGTGTTAGGATCAAGATTTTAAGAATTTGCATGAATTGTTTAAGGAGAAATACCAATGAATATTGCTTAGTGATGAGAAAGAATATTGTGGAAAAATACCATTACCTTCTAGACTTGACTTGTTTTGGCAGTAAACCTTTGTTGTTAACCTTACGTTGAAATGAGGTTCTTTATTATTGGGATCCTTATATTTGAATTTTTCCTTGGTTGGCAACACGTTTTGTAAGCTTATTCTCTACTTTGTAAGTTACAGTTTGTTTTGTTTGACCCTAAACTACACCTCATATGGGAATCCTTTAGTTTAGGTAGTCTCTTCTTTGACTGATAAGCTTTTTTACTTGAATTGTACTTTATTCATTAAGTCAGCAAATGTTTTTTGAGCACTGACTGTGTGACAGAATGGCTGCCAGAGAATTGAGTTTCAGAGGTGAGGAAAAATGTGATTTCTTAGATGGTTGAAAGGACCTCCAATAAGACTCATCAGGGAACTGGCATGCTCTGTCTTTTATGAACTGTTCTATAGAATAGAAAGAGCTGGTATATAAAATAGACTTGATAGCTAAAACAAACAATAACAAAGAAAGCCGGTAGGTTAGTTTTACTTGTGAAATAATGCAAAGTGAAATATTAGACCAAATCTAGGAATAGACTAGTTAAGCTATAGCTGGACTAAGTTAAAGCTTAGACTTTTACAGAGTTTCTGGATAGCTGTCCTGTGGAATAATCTTGTACATCAGCATGTGGATGTGTGGATGTGTAAAGCTTGACTTGTCAAGAGGACAAAATGGAAAACTAATGTCTCCTGTGGAGGAATAAATAAACTGGCTTCTTTGAGTAGAATTGTTTGTAACATCTAAAATTGAGTATAACTGTGGATAATTCTCAAAAAATATTGAGTAACAAAAGTGAAGTTTGATGGTGTCTCTCTCTCTCTCTCTCTCTCTCTCTCTCTCTCTCTCTCTCTCTCTCTCTCTCTCTGCAGACGGAAAAGCAGAACAGTATGGCATTGTTTATGAATACATATCTGTAATAAAAATTTAAAACTGCGTGGAAAGGAAGCATACTTTAAGGATACTGAGTTTCTTATGAGATGGAGAGAGTAAAGATTACTGGACAGGTTGGAGGTTAACTGTACCACAAAAGTGGGGAGACCTCTGAAGCAAATGTGGCAAAATGTTACCGCTTTAATGTAGGTGGTAGAATGAGCGTGATGTCTCTTTTTGTATTTCAATCACTTGTAATTTTAAGAATTAGAAAGCAGGTAACAGCTCCTCTGGGAAGCCTTTTTCTGTGTTCATAGTGGTGTTTGCACGCTCCTGTGTGAAAGCCTGCCCTGTCACTCACAGACTGGGAGGCAGCACTTAAGGAAAGGTGGTTTGGTTTAAAACAACCACTGTCGCCAGGCCCCTGGCCTTTTATCCTAGTGAGACCGGACGAAGCTCCATCAGCATCGTCCCACCTGCGTGGCCATGAGGGCGGCATCCCGGGCTGCCTGCCCCCCCAGTGCTGTTTTCTGTCGTCATTGTTGGGCATCTTTGAGGGGTCACATGTGATCTCTAAGTTTCAGTGACTTTACATTTAAGATTTTAAAAAATTTGTTGATACATACAAAAGAATGTATATACCTTATTTTTATTTTTTATTTTTTTTTAGATTTATTTATTTATGCATACAAGCTGGGGTACAGGCCAGAGGTGTGGGCTGACAAGAGGGCTCACCAGAGACAGAGTGGGGAGCAGAACAGGCAGATCGATGGAAATACACTGCTGAGGGGAGCAGCGGGCGAGGCAGGAGAGGTCTGCCGCGCCATGTGGGAATCTCCCAGGCTGGGCGTCGAACTCTCATCGCCGCTGCTGACAGCTCCACAGCACAGTACTTAACCGCTGCGCCACCAGTGAGGCCATATACCTTATTTTTTAATTTGAGAGCCTAAAAAATGAAAGACCATGGATCTGCCAGTAGTCGAGAGGCTAAAATTCTTCAGGCATCTCAGAAGTTTCCTAATCCTATGCCCCTTTCTCTCCCCAGGAATAGCTGGTGTCTTAAATTTTGTATTTATTTTATTCCGTTTGCGCGCGCACACACACACACACTCACACACCATTTACATATATATATATAAGCATATATATATTTCATTTTTTCATGGATTTAAAAGTAGCATGAAGTTTTAAGAAAATAAATACAAGTACTATTTTTTTGTTTAATTATATTTTTTTCAAGAGAAACCTTATAAACGATTTTGGGTGTCTTTTTTATGGTTTTTATTTCCATCACATGCCATTATAGACTCCTAAATTACTTACCATGCAACATTGTACTAGCTTTTTTCACACCCTGTGTCTGTAACCTGATGTAAGACATTGTAGCAGGAAGCATTTCTTTGTTTTTTTGTTCTAAATTTGCAACTTGGCAGTAATTTGCACTTGGTGGCTTAAATGTTTATGGCTGGGGCATGGAGGAGCACTAGTCTCACTAGTACTAGTTATCTCTGGGTCACACACACACCCCAGGGTCTTGGCAGTCTGGTGGGGTTTACCTGAGGAGCGTTATTGGTCTCCTAGTTTATTATGTTTATCGCATGTGGCCATGCATCCTAGAGTCATTTACTTAAAATAGTTTTAAGAATTTTTCCTCTTAAAATGCTGAATTGAAGTGTGTCCACTAGATGTCAGCATTAGGAAAGATGCAGTTGTTAATATGCAGAATTAGCCAAACACCATGTGAGAGATTTAATATGATGAGAAAAATGATTTGTGTTAAGTCACATATTTTATGAGATTCAAGATTAGAAGTCAAGTCTCCGCAAGGTTAGAATTCAAGTACCCTAATTCCATATTACTACCAGACTAAATGAAATATATTGGTCTTTACATGTGCCAGACTCGTGGTGAGATTCAGCCCTGGGATAGTAAGTCATTCCTGAATCCTGCTTCAAAGGAGGGAGAATCAGAGGATCCCTTTGTTAGTAGCTATATTAGCACCTGACAGCAGTAGATTAAAAAGTGCTGGTGAGGTTGAGGATTAAGCTACTGTGTGGAACTTCCTCCATATCAATCAAATTCTGTTTAGGAAAGCAGAAACTTTGTTCGGTATTTTAGAACAGGGGATTGAATATGTGGATTTATTTACACAAGTGTTGGAAGCCTGAGCAAACAGAGGGTGCTGAGGATGTGTAGAGTTTTCACTCGCTACATTTCTGACACCAATTCTGACCTGTTTTCCAGCATGGCTTCTGACTGACACCAAATGTGTGCCGTTTTCCCTATTCTACAGGTGCCAACTGGATGTCCAATAACACTGGTCAACAGTGAGATCATAACTGACTTAAAAAGGCCCTGATCTGTAGTATCTTGGTGTGTTGAACATGAATATAACCCTGAAAATTTTTTAGTAGCTCTCATTTTGAAGATATTTCGTATAATTCATTTTATGTTTCACTGTGTAAGTTTATTCAGTAGGACTGCAACAACATCCGAAATCAGCTTAGAATGATGTAATATTGCATCGCATTGCATGATACCATCATGTACACATCATCCAGAGTTGATTGCATCATTTTCTGATGCAATGCAATACTACTGCCAGGCGGCTGCCGAAGTAAGCTGACATCAGTAGTGCACTGTATAGAGCCCTGTAGGAAAGGGTGAGCACTGAAAATATTTCAGACTTTGTGCGAGACAGTTGAGCCAGACAGTTGAAGCTACTGTTCCATAGAACTGTTACTATTTTATCCATTTAGGCACAATATAGAACAGTCATACCTCGAAAGTGCTCTATTTGTGGGGAAGTGACATTTGCCAACCAGAAGAAAAGTATCACCTCTCAAATGAAGAAGGCTTATCATCTTGACTTCAGATGCAAGGTAGGTGACCAAGACAAGCCTTGTGCCTCGCATCTATGCTGTGCTACATGGACAACACAGCTTTCACAGTGGTGAAATGGCAAAAGACCATCAAGGCCGTTTGCAGTCCCCATGATGTGGAGAGAGCCAAGCAACCACATGAAAGACTGTTCCTTCTGCTCGGCTCCTCCTCCTTCCGGCAAAATAACGAAGCAAAATGAAGTCGAGAATAGCCTACCCAAACATTCCGTCTGCATTGAGATGACTGGTTCAACAACTTGCTGCAGGGTGATGCGAAACAAGCATGGAATGCTTTTCACCTAGTGTCTACAAACTTTCTTGGGAATGTTAGGACAGAAAACTACAAGGAACTAGTAGAAGACATGCTGGTGCAGTATCAGAAACTTGGCTGCAATATGTCTCTAAAGATCCACTTCATTCCCATCTGGATTTCTTCCCTGAAAACTGTGGTATGGTTAGTGATGAACATGGCGAATGTTTTCATCAAGATATCACATCCATGGAACAGAGATACCAGGGAAAATCACCCATTACAATGCTGGCTGACTACTGTTGGACACTCCCCAGAGATGCTCCTAAACAGCTGTACAAGAGACAAGCGAAGAAATCTAAGAAGTAGTCTATGACTTGATTTTTTACAGGTATTACCGTAGGCCTATTACTATTGGCACGCATTAAAAAAAAAAACTAGAGCCAAAATTAGAATTTGACTGTCACATTCGTGTTGAGCACATAGAAATTGATAGGAAATGACTAATTTTATTTCAGTCATAAGACTTTTGTAAAAATTTGTTGACCAGTGTAATTCATTTTGATTCTGATACTTCAGTATGTGGCGTCAGTGTAGACCCCAGGAACTGAGCGCTCAGTCCCACAAGCCCGCTCTCGCTGCGGAAGCCAGTTGCCAGCCCAGGCCTCTTGCACTTCTGATCACTCAGCTGTGAATCTGGGATTCCGCAGATCCCCTCCTGAGGCTGTTATACGTCAGAACTCACGGACACACTTTGCGTGCTCTGCCAGCTTGTTATGAAGGATATTATAAAAGATACAGATGAACTGCCAGATGAGGAGGTACATCGGGTGAGGTCTGGAAGTGTTCTGCGCCCCATGGGCTTGGGCTGTGCCACCCTCCCGCCACGTGGATGCATTCACCAACCTGGAAGCTCCTCACACCCCGTCATTTGGGGTTTTGTGAAGGTTCCATTGTGTAAGCATAACTGATTGTGAGTCAGTGCCCCTGTTCTTCCTGGAAGTCAGGATATGGGGCTGAAAGTTCCACCCCTTAATGCATTCATCTTTTAGGCAACTAGCCCTATATTGAAGCTGCTAGGGCCTGCCAAGCAGTTGCCTCATTAAAACAAGAGGCTTATGTCACCCAGGAAATTCCAAGGGATTTGGGAACTCTGTGTTAGGAACCAACGCTAAAGATCAAATACATATTTATTGTTAATCACGTGAATTAATTGAGATCTTAATCATAACACAAGAATCAACTATCATTTCTGAAACTGGGAGAACAAAAGGGAAGGGGCAAGTTAGGCAGAATTTGGGGGAGCTGAGGAAGACACTGCCAGTTGCTTTTATGTTCCTAACTTGAGTCAAATGCTGCTGTGTCCTGCCTATTACGGTTACTAAGGTAATCGGTAGTTGGTGAATGTTCATCTGCACTATGTTGAAGGCTTACTCTGCGTTCTTATATCAGATATTCACCAAATACACATTTGGCCAACAGAGTCTGTCTGTATTCAGCTAAGGCCAAAGCTGACAGTCATCATAGAATAATAAAATCTGGTATACATTAATCTGAAAATTGATCAACATTTAATTAATATAGCACCAAAAATTGTCAGGTTTTAAAATTTTGACCTTTTTTTTCTTGTTCTTGAACTACTGTCAGCTGCTCTGGTTCCCTTGGTGGCTGCTTTTCCCTCACAGCGCTGAGTCAGCGTTTGCTGTTAATGGGGAGGACAGTGCAGTTTCGTGAAGGCTGCTCCATAACACGCTCTGTGTGCCTGCCTGTCTGTGGAGGCAGACTCACTAAGCGAGATTGCTGACATCGTTTGAGTTGTTTAAAAGTTTTTACTACTTTGGCTTATACTTTGTCCTTTACATGCAATTACCTGAGGAATGTTTATCCTTAAACCACACCTAGAAACGTGTCATGGAGTTATGTGAACGGCTTTTCAGGGTCGCACACCCGTGGGAATTTCTACCTGCCTTTCAGCTAGGATCACATCTGCCGCTGATTTCTGCATTTTCTGTGAAGTAGATTGATCATGAGGTTCTTTCCAGCATGTCTCATATAGTATTTCTGTAATTATTTTCTAAGAGCAAATCAGTTTGGTTATTTCTTTAACAGATTCCAGCAGATCAGTTACTTTCTCCACATGAATCATTGCTTTTTAGTAATTTTTTTTTCTGTTCTCATTGTGACTGTCTCAGAGTACAACATTAATACTTTTTGATGTTAAAAGATTTTTTAAAGCGTGTTATCTGCATGGTTGAATATATGATAAAGCAATTCTAGAATCTCTTGTATATTTGGTAGTTTGTCTTTGGACAGAGATTTATGAAAGCAGTTCACTTTAATTTTGCTTGTGCAAAATACCACATTTTGTTATATTGTGCTATAGTTAATTTCTGAACACACAACTGCAGGGTGTGAATAAAATATTAGTTTTAGTTCCTCAGTCACCCCTCACTTTCATTGTGTTTTTTCCACGGTCAGTGACAGTTGCATCATTTTTTTTCATGAATGATTTCCCATTCTATTAATATTTTTTCATATTCACCAAACATGTTGTATGAGAACCGGAGATTTCTTTTTTTAATTTAAGTTTTTTTAATCTTTTGCATCATTGCGTATTCCCCATAAAATTCTCACCACCAATTCACCTGTGAACCATCACCATAGTCCCTTGTGTTCGTCTCTCCCCTGTTATGATCCCTTCCCTTCCCCTCCCTCGCAGAATGTCTCTGATTCATAGTTACCTGCTAATTTTTTTATTATAATTACTTTTTTCCCTGATCCCTTATTTGGTTCCCCTATATTCTTCCTATAAGTGAAACCATTCCATATGTATTTTTCTTTTTCCTTCTGGCTTATGTCACTGAGCATGATCCCTTCAAGCTTCATATATATTGCTGTGAATGGCATGAGTTTATCTTTTTTGATTGCTGAGTATTATTTCATTGTGTATACATACCACATCTTTTTGATCCAGTCATCTATTTCTGGGCATTTGGGTTGTCTCCATATCTTACCTGTTGTAATTAGTGCTGTACTAAACATAGGGCTGAAGGTATCTTTTTGAATTAATGTTTTGTGTACTTTGGGTAGATTCCTAGGAGTGGAATTGCTGAGTCATATGGTAGCTCCTTTTTTCATGGTTTGAGGAACCTCTGCACAACTTTCCATAGTGGTTGGACCAGTTTGCATTCCCACCAGCAGTGTAGGAGAGTTCCTTTTTCTCCACATCCTCACCACCATTTTTTGTTGTCTGCTTTTTTAATATGTGCCATCCTCACTGGTGTAAGGTGGTATCTCATTGTGGTTTTGATTTGCATTTCCAGGATTGTAAGTGATGTTGAACATCTTTTCATATACCTACTGGTCATTTGCATTTCCTCTTCGGAGAAGTGTCTTTTTAGCTCGTCTGCCCATTTTTTGACTGGATTGTTTACTTTGTTTTTGTTGTGTTGTGTGAAATTTTGTGATCAGTCCCTTGTCAGTTGTATTGTATGCAAAAATTTTTTCCCAATCTGTAGGGTGTCTCTCTTGGTTAGTGTCTCTTTTGCTGTACAGAAGCTTTTTTAGTTTGATGTAATCCCAGTTGTTTATATTTTCCTTCACTTTCCTTGTTTGGGGGATGTCTTTAAAGATGTTACTTAAGATGTATGTTGTGTTATGTTTTGCCTGTATTTTCTTCTATGTATTTTATAGTTTCAGGTCTTACATTCAGGTCTTTATCCATTTTGAGTGGGTTTTGTGCATGTATGTGAGGTAGTAGTGTAGCTGCATTCTTTTGCAAGTAGCCATGCAGTTTTCCCAGTACCCAAACTGTCCTTTTCCAATTGCTTATTCTTTGCTCCTTTGTCAAAGATTAGTTGTCCATAAATATATGGATTTATTTCTGGGTTTTCTATTTAATTCCATTGGTCTGTGTGTCTGTTTTGGAGAACCAGAGATTTCTTGGCAGACAAGTAAAGTAGAAGCATAATGGAATTCACATTAACCTGCATCTTGTCACTGTTAAAGACTTTTAGTTGTTTCTACAGTTGTCTGTTGAGATAATGAAATAAACCAAAACAAAGTATAGAAAAGCCTGCAGAATTGATGCCACTAGAGGGGAAGGAGTGTGGAAACAAATAGGGGAGGGGGCTATATGGTCTATGATTGGTGATGCGGGTGCTTTGGGGTATGTGGGGTGAGGTGATGCCCATCTGAGGTGTGAGCCTATTTCTCCAAATCATACACAGTGACATGTAAACAAGTGTGACCTCAAATAAATTAATTAAAAAACTGAAATAACATTTATTACTAAGTAATATATTTTATACACCACAGAATATTAATTCAGAAGCATTATTATACTAATGTTTTTTCCTAAAAGATCTCTTTGCCTAGGACTCGGAGCCTGGGTAAATTAAAAAAAAAAAAAAAATTGTCTTCCACCCTAAAATTGGTTGCCCGTTTCTGGTGATCATTTTGACAAGATTTTAACATACTAGGAAGGTATGAATTGTATTGAAGCATCTTATGCAGTTTGTTCTGAAATTCTGTTAGGGCAAATTGTGTTTGGATATCTTCTTTTCCTCTTTAACTCTTCATCATATTTCCTTGTATTGTTTTATTGAGTCACCTGGCTTGCAGGTGAATGTTGTATTTGATCTTTGGATTTGTCCTCGTAAAATTTGGAGGGGGCCAGAATTGACAGTTTCTAATTTTTTTCTCAGAAGAGAGGAAGATTTCCCAAATAAGACTTTTTTTTTTTTTGAGGACTTGCAATCTAAAGAAATTAAATAAAATGTAGTAAACTACAGGAATTGTAACGGGGCCCAGTCCAAAGTCCAGTGAATGTCGTACCCCCTGGAGGGGGTTTGCTGTTGAGAATGAATAGCTCCAGGGAAAATGCTAAGTTTGCAGTTTGGGTTCCAGAGTCTGATGAGAAATAAAAGGGACTGAAGGAGAAGGGGAAATCAATTGTCATGATGTAGGGATAGAGGAATCAGTGGCAGAAAATGTAGCCACCAAGTTTGAGAGTTTGGAAATCAGACGCCAAAAGTTTTTGAGCCTCCAGGATATAGGGTTTTGGATTGAGCGTTTTTGGAATCTTCAGTTACTTTGGGACCAGCGACTTTGGAGTCTTTGCAAGTAGCCGAGCGAAGGAAACTGCTCCCAGTTTTGTTTTTACTGCAGCCGAAGGAAGAAGGTAGAGGCCTGAATCGGGTGCCTTCCTAAAATGCGTGAGTGCAGTCTGATAGGCTGTCTGGCTGCTGTAGTTGCTGTTTGCAGTGTTGTTGGCCTCGTGCTGTGCTGGGGCACCATGGCAGTTCCGGGAGCATCTCCAGTTGTGTTCTGTGTCGTCCTCGTGAGTTGGAACCTGGCCTACAGTCTGATTGTTGCGCGTCTGCAGAAGAAGGAAGACACCATTTTGGAAATGTGGCCTATTGTTTGAAAGAGGAGCTCCACCTCAGCAGTGGCGGAAAGACGCCACCTTTGTTACTTTTCTGGGACTTAAAGGACTGGACATTGCTTTAAGTAAGGTAAACCGCCATATGTTGACTTCAGTAATTCTTTGCTTTTTCCCTATTTGTTAAATAAATCCCAATGTTGTTGTTCCCTAAACCTGAGTAGTCTTGCAAATGTGCACGTGGGTGCAGAACCAATATAGTAATCAGTAAGCAGTTGGGTCACGGCCTTTGCCTAAATTTAAAAGGCCTCATTTTCCCGGTATCAGAATGATCCCTGAAAGTATAGTCTTTTAAATAATATGTAGACCCACGTTTGAAAACTTACTTTGTTTAATGTTCTGAATGCTGTTCATTTTTCTAAAGACCAGGATTTTGATAGAGGCTACTCTTCATTCTTATTTGAATTTTGGAGCCATATTTACAGCTCTTCATGGGTACTATGTTTTTCTTAAGCTACCTTGGCAAACTGTAGACTTTTTTCATAGTCATTTATTTCTCTAATTCACATTTCAAAAATTCTTAATAGTTGTACCTGAAATTAATGGCCTTTACACACGCGCACACGGTAAAGTGGGGGGACAGAGGATAGGGTTGTCGTCACTGATTTGACTGCAAAGGCAGCAAGCTCTGTAAACGCTCAGTTGCTCCTGCCCCCTCTTTCTCCCTGCCCCATCTCCATCCCCAGAGAGTTTGCAGTTGTGAGAATTTGTTTTGTTCTTCCCTCTCCCCTCCTTGGAATAGTCTTCCAACTTTAAAGACAAACACTTGTTTTCTGTGTGTATCTTTAATCATGTGTTTCTTTAACAAAATGTTTATGACTACTTAGCAGAGCCCAGGCATTGTTCCATGTGCTGGGAATAGGGTAGTATACAATACAAAGCCCTTCTCTTCTGGAAGTCCAGTGGAAGCAAATCGGTTGTCAAAGGAATATGTTTTATATGGTGATAACTGCCAATTTGGGAAGGGAACAGAGAGGAGAGAGGGGAGGAGATGATACAGATGGATGATCCAGGAAGCCCTCTTCGAGATCTTCTTGAGCAGCAGCCTGAATGAAGTGCAGTAGCTTGTCATTGAAGGTTTGTGGAGAGAGCCTTCCAGGCCAGGGAAAAGCAGCTACACAGAGAGAGAAACTGCAACAGGCTGTTGAGGTTGGATGTATGTGTATACAGTGGAGAGTGACGGGCAGTGAGACCAGAGTGAGTCAGGGACAGATTGTGTAGGGTTATGTAGGGCGTGGTGAGGAGTTTGGATTCTATTCTGAGTGCTTTGGTAAGCCTTGCATGGTTTTGAAAAGGAATATGGCTTATATTTTTAGAAGAATGCTTTCCTCTTATAAAAAGGAGATTGTAGTGAGAGGCAAAGGTAGAAGCAAGGAGATGTTGTTAGCAGGCTCCGGAAGGAATTTTTGCCAGGCTCCTTTGTAAGGACCAGAGCGGTGTAGCGGTGGGGGAGGTGAAGTGGGGTGGCCTGTAAAGTAATGAGAAAAGTGTATGAGGAGGAGGCAGGTTGTCAGTTGTGTCAGATGCTCTTGACAGGTACGGTAAGGTGAGCACTTGAAAATTGACCATTGGAGTTAGTGACATGGAAGCTATTTGATGCCCCTTTTTTCCTTGAACATTTTATTAATTTGTTAGTCATCTCCATAACTATAATTTTGGGAGCACAACTTCTCCATATGTCCATATGCTTCACTCTTGATCTTGCCAGAAGAATTTTGGTGGTAGGGTTGGGGCAAAAGCCCGGTTTTAGCAGGTTTAACAGTATGGGAAGGGAAGAACATGTGTATAGGCGGTTCTTTAATAAATTTTGCTGTAGAGAAAAACAGGGAATAGGTTGGGAATTCGTGAGGAAATTAGAATCAACGTAAGTTTTTGTGTTAATACAGTAGAAATAATTCCGTATCTACCAAAGGGAAGGGTACAGAAAAAGGAGGAAACTTGGGAGGATGTGTTGTCCTCATTGTCAAGTGAAGAAAGTGTTTCAGGAAAGAATGATAAGCTAGGTTAAGAGGTCCAGTAAGGTGAGGAGTGAAAGTTGCCATTTGGATGTAGCTGAATGCAGGGTTTGGCGACCTTGACAGGGACAGCTTCCTTGCGGAGGTGGGCGCAAAGGCAGATTGGAATGCGAGAAAAGAATGAGAGGTGAGAAAGTAGAAGTAGGAGAGGATGGCAAGATGATGTGGAGGTGGAAAGGGCAGGGCACCTCTGTCATGCATTGCTGATGTTTAGTAGCATCCTGAACCTCTGCCTGCTAGGGACCTGTCCCCCTGCACCCGGTGGGGACAGAGACAGTGGTTTCCAAGTATTGCCAGATATCCGCAAGGGGCAAAATTGCCCCTGGTTAGGAGCCACCGCTATAAATGTTTGACTGCAAACATGAAGTGCTGCCTCGGTTTTGCCTGAAAATCCTACTGTGTATCTCCAGTCATCCTTTCTCCACAGAGTTGTCGAAGTGCTTGTAATCTCCAGCAATCCATCCTCCATCCCCACATGCAAGAAATGACGTCACTATTTTTTCCACACCAAAACTGAGAAACATCTCTTTCCTATTCCCCTTGGTTCATCAGTAACTCACACTGTCCTCTGCACCTCTTCCTTTAGGGACAGCAAACAATTCTGTGGTTCAGTTGTCGGTAGGCTTAAGAAACCCTGATCTAAAGTGCAGTTAGTGATTCATGAGGTTTTCTTCTTGCTCACCCTCCCTTTAGAAATACTTATTAATTATATAAACTGGCGGTGAAGAAAACTGATACAAAGCACTTAGAATAAATCTGTGGTGTTAGCATCTGGAGATATACTCTGGGTGGTGTGCTAGAATAAATGGGGTGGAGTGCAGTTGGTTGTGGCAAGGTTGGCAGACAGAACCTCTCTGGAGAGAGGTATTTGAGATGAAACCTGAAAGAGGAAAAGAAGCCAGCTATGAAAAAAAAAAATCCTTGGAACTAGCTTTCTAGAAGATGGAGACAACATTATAAAGCCCCTGAGTGCAAAATAGTAAAATGAAGTAACAGTATCTCTCAGGAATTTTCTAGAAAGAGATCGGAAATAGTATGTTAACTACAGTATATAGTTCTATTTTTCTGTTGAGTTCTGCTATTCTAATGAAATCTTTTCAGGTGTTTTATAGGAAAATGTTCTAATGTGTTTTTAAGTGCCTTTGTAGATTAAAAAATATATTCTACAGACTACCAGCCAAGAAGAATGTGTTCGTTTCCACATTAGCCTCCAGCTTTGAAATAAACATGTAACTTAAGAGTTCATAGTAGCAAAAATTCCACTAGAAATACTACAAACGCTTCAAGTCAACTTTAGTGTTGAATGTATATTAAATTTTTTCTTAGCTTCTTTAGTAAATATTTACAATGTTTAGTTTAAATCTATGGATTAGAGTAAAAGGCAATTTGAAAGAGAATTCTTCATCTTTTCCTCCTAAATTCAGATTATAAGACTACAGTTTATTGTCAACATTGTCATATTACTTTGAAATAGTGCTCCTAAAATGAGTCAGTATTGTTTTGGACAAATTTTATATAATTTGAAAGATCTTTAACTGTCTTTTGGTGTCTTTTGTATTTAATTTATTTATTTGTTTAATTTGAAACTTTAAACACTAAAAAATCAAGCAACTAAACGGAAGGAAATGGCAGCTGGAACTCGAGAACAAATGGATTTAGAAATGAATGACTTCAGGACACTTACTGTGACTCCATTGTGTGTTCACTTCTTTTTTGGTGACAGATGGACTTTTATGGCAGTTAGTATGGCTGCCTCATGTTCCACGAGTTCTGTACTGGGAACAGGTTTTGTCGGCCAGTCAGGTTGCTCTGACAACAGCCTTAGTGACAGCAGGCATGGCACTAAACATTTTGCTTTTATTGACCCATTTAATGACTTTCTGAATACTCTGCAGTGGACATTACTACTCTGCATCTTTCATGGATGAGAAGCCGGAGGCTTGGAGAAGTTTGGAGAGTTGACTAAAGTCACAACGCTTGGAAATGACAGAGCTGGGGTTTCAGACCCAGGCAGTCCGATACCTGCTGTTACGTACTGGAGCTGACAGTGCTGTATCAGATATTTGAAATCAGTTACACTGACGGGATAGGAATTTTTTATTTGTTTATTTTGTGCGAAACATTAAAATATGCAAGGCAGGGATATGCTTTAAAATTTTTCATAAATCCTTATTAGGTCATATCCTTATATCTTAAAGATATGACAACAAATAATATAATGGACTGTTTTCAGATCTTTGAACAATTCCATGAGATTTTGTTCAAAAAAGACACATGTGGTGTGGGCTGCTTCCAGACCCTCTTTCCTTTGTGCTATATGGCAGAGAGAATTTCTGCATTGGACAATATCAGTGGTTCCCAGCCAAGGGTGGTTTTGAAAGGGGAGACGTTTGGCAAATGCTTTTGGTTATCACAGCTTGTGTGGTGGGTTACTACTGGCATCTAATGTATATAGGTCCAGGATGCTGGTAAAGATCCTAGAATGTGAGAAATAGACCCTCAACAAAAGAAGTATCTCGACCCAAATGTCAGCATATTGAGGTTGAGAAACCCTGCGGTAGATAAACTGGGCCATTTTCAAACGGAATGTTTGTGTTTGGGATGAAGAGGTAAGGAATTGTCAATTTGGGCACTCATGGAGTGAATAGGCCAGGACTAAATACATGCAGGGTGAGTGGGGTGTAAAGCCATTCTAGGGTGGGACGCCAGGAAGGAAGGACTAAGTAATGGAAGAAGTTTACGGAAAGTGGTGTAGGAAGATGACGCAGATCAGCTTGGCTAGTTTCAGTGTTTTCCCTGAGGATTACTTGGGCAAACAAGTAAAAAGGTAAGGAAAACCTAGTCTCCCTCCCCTTCCCTGTACCGATGATGGTCTTCTGCTCAGAGGATTAATTTCAGGGCAGCATTTCACCAGTAGTCTTGGTGAAAATGGACTAAAGATGCTTACTGTGATTTATAACATTGAAAGCCATTGATGAATTGAAGAACTTGGTTTGTATTAAGAGAAATAAAGCCATTATTACCTTTAGAAGGTTATTTTACGTATTTTGGGCTTGAAGGATGACACCAGCCAACATTTATTGAATATTTCTGTGTGCCAGACACTGTGCTAAGAAGTCAGTGTTGAAGCTCATTAAATTCTTGTAATAACCCTGTAGACTGTAATTATTATTATGTATGTTTTACTGACAAAGTCCCAGAAAGGTTAGGTAGCATCCACTAGGGCAAGCAGCTAGTAAGCCAGAGTTGGAATTCTGATTTAATTCATTGACCAAACTTGTAAACCAGCCTTTTTCTTCTTAAATACAATTACTGTCCTTTCTCACGTTTATTTTCCATCTGTAGTTGAAGTTTTGGTACACTAGGTAATTTTTTTGTATATTTGGTCTCAGTTCTTATTAGCGAATTTCTATATATTTGGAAACATTACGTTCCATATATATTTGAAAGTTTTTTAAAATTAAAGCTCTGGGGCCTCCCTAGTGGCTCAGTGGTTGAACGCTGCGCTGTGGAGCTTTTGGCAGCGCGCGATGCGAGTTCGATGCCCAGCCGGGGAGAGTCCCACATGGTGCGGCGGACCTCTCCTGCCTCGACCGCTGCTCCCCTCAGCAGTGTATTTCTGATCTGCCTGTTCTGCTCCCCACTCTGTCTCTGGTGAATCCTCTCGCCGCCTCACGCCTCTGGCCTATACCCCAGCTTGTATGTATAAATAAATAAATCTTTAAAAAAAATAAATCTTAAAAAGAATTAAATAAAAAAAAATTAAAGCTCTGAAATATTTTATTTTCAGTTGGTTCCTTAAAAAAATCTATTTAGTAACCAATTTTACATACTTATCGGATGTGATTTTGGGGAAATCCTTACATATTTTCTTTATAAATAAAAGTGAGGTGGTATTAAGCTTTTTACATGTGTAGAAACAAGAGGGTATATATCTTGAATTTTGTTCTCACTAATACATCTGCATAAAACATTGTGCAAAATCAGTTCATTGAAATTCTGTAACAGAGATTTTTAATATAAAAAATAAGTTCTCTATTTCTCCCATTGGGGCAATATTTTAAAGGAGAGAGGACTCTTCAGTGTTTGCCATGCTTGGGAATAAATTAGATTACTTTTAATAATTTCTAAGAAATGTGTGTGCCACTTGATCAAATTTTGACCTCTAGAGCAATTCACTGTTACGCATATGTTTCCTCTTTGGAAAGCTTAAGTTAGGAGCATGCACCATTCTCCAGGGAAGTAAGTGACGGACGGGGGAACAGCATAGGTGGCCAGAGTTGTTCTTTTCAAACATCTTGTAATGGGGGTGAGTAATAAGGAATCTTCTTTCCAAGATAGAAGGGTTGTTACTTTTATGTTTTGTTTTGTCTACATTTGCCAGCATTTCCATATTTGAGAACAAGTGTTGAGATTGGGGGAGAGGGATGCGTAGTCTGCCTTCTTTGTAGTTACTGCAGCCTCCGGGACTAACCCTGGTTTTCTAGATGTTCCTCAGCACCTCCTTCCACCTTCAGCCTTGCTGATCATGGCACATTCTTGGGCATGATTTATGCCAATACCCGATTTTTACTGGTTGCTCCTGCAAATTTGCTAGGTTGTGAGAATTGCTGGCTCCCTTTTGTGCTTGTTTGATATGTTAACTTGTAAGTTACATTCCTTGTATATGTAGTTGGTATGGTTGAATATTCAAAGGAAGAGTTAAGTAAAAGAAAGTGATTGATCTTAGAAGTATAGGACATGTACAGATACTCTTTTATGTGTGGTAAAATTTTTTAAATGGTTGATTATTTAATAACTTCCCTTAATCTTTAATGATTAAATGTGGTTTCAATACTATCTTTCTTATATTACCATTAGGATTAGATTCTGCAAAAAGTAAAATATCCCTATTATTTTAAAAGTAATGGTCTCAAAATTTGCAAAATTTATTTTTGATGTTAACATAAATCGAGAAAATATTTTTCAGACATTTTAAAGGAGTAACATTAGCATAGATATTAATCAAGTGTAAATATTACAAATTATATGTAAAAACCTAATCTTTTTTTCAATCTTCATGTAACTTTTTTGATATGTGGAAAAGGACAAAAATTATAAACTCAGAGCCAAAAATGCTTTTGTTGTTCCAAATTTTCAATGCCAAAAGCATATAAAACTGCACCTGTTGGTAATTATGAACAAGCCAGCCTTTGCCGAATCCCAGGCCTCTGCTAAAATTTTTTTTACTGGAACTAAATGATGTTGCCATTTTTATTTTTAGGTTTGCTGGCATGGGTAATCTCATTAAGGTGCTAACCAGGGACATAGACCACAATGCAGCACATTTTTTCTTGGACTTTGAAAGTAAGTCTCTTTAGCCCTTCACAGCTGGTGTATAATGATAAAGGTGAAAAATTAATTATATTCACACCACAGTGAAGGCCAGCCAGAATATTTGTTGATAAAATACGGGGATCAAACAAAGTTTGCATGATTTTTTTTCTTAATTGTAGGCAAACATCACCATCATATGTATAATTCTTTAGTTTTTCATTTGCTAAAATCATGTGGAGTCTGTAGCCAGTGCTGTCCTTTCATTAGTCCATGAAGCAAGTAGCCTTATGATGAACATTCTACTAGTATGCCTTAGTGACTGTGCCCAGCAATGTGTTTGCTTAGATTCTGTGGTAATTCTATAAAAAAATCATAATGGTGCTACATAGCCGGAATCAACATTTAAATAACTTCCACAAATTATAATCTAAATTTGGTTAGAAACATAATGCTGTGTTTAATGGCATACAGGAAGTAAGTGTAATATTCTGCCATTTTAAGATGAAATGGAAAGGTGAGCTGTGGCCAAACATTTGGCCTAATATTTGGCTTTAAAATAAATTGTTTCAGTGCTGTTTTAAACAAGTTGTGAATAATTCTTGATCGGAAATTTCTTTTTCAGAATACTAGCACTATTGGAATACTTACAGAATTTTTCATTATAAGGCCATTAATGAAACTTGTCTTGGGAGAGTATTGAGAAGAATTAGAGCAACCGTTGTGCCATTGTATGCAGGAAAACCACATTTCACCTCTAGGTCCTACATATCAACACCTTGAGAACCCGGTTTGCTTCTGCCAGAGCACAGTCTGGGTAACCTGAAGGACGAATTCATGGCCTAATGAACATTTTCCCTTTTACTATTTTTAAAAAATAAATTTCAGATGTTCTTTTTTATAAAGGGATATTTTCTCTTTTCTCATTCTTGTCTTGACAGGTACCTTAACATGGGGAATCTTCTTAAAGTTTTGACATGCACAGACCTTGAGCAGGGGCCAAATTTTTTCCTTGATTTTGAAAGTGAGAAGATGATTTTATATCTATTTCTCTTTGCCTGCAGTAGACTGCGTTTGTCTTGCTCTAAATGAACGTTCCCACTTTGCCATCTTTTAACTGCTTTGCATGACTGAGCTATGAATTGTTTGAGTAAAATTTCTGGTGCCTTCTAGAACTGGAAGTAATATTTCATAGATTGAATTGTGATGATAAAATGTTTTTATTGAATTCTGAGAGATTCATATTTCCTAGTTGGACATTATTTTATAATTTGAAATCTATTCTCTAATGAAAACATTTCTATGAGAAATTTTGGTGGAAAGGACAAATGTTACTTCAAGATTTGTTAATAGAAGCATATTTGAGGAAATTTAATGCAGTTGAGAAAAATTCCCTAGGTTTCAATTACTCTGCAATTATTAAAGTATTTTAAATACCTATCTGTTCATGAAGGCCATTCAAAGCTCAGTAATTTGGGCATAATATTAAAAGGTAAGTGTGAACCTAAATTATTTAATCTTTGCAGATAACTAATTTGAAAAGTTAAAAAAATTCATTGTATGTATTTATTCCAGGAGTTATTTTTTTCTAATTCTAAATAAAGAGAAAAATAATGGGTTCACAGACCTTTGAGTAATTTGCCTTCTGTTTGTTTTATGTTGCATGACCTATTGTAATATGGTCTAAGAGTGGCAGGTAAGTGTCATTGACGCCCATGCATGTTGAACAGCTTTTGCTTTTGTGGCTGTTAGTATTGCTTTCGCTTGTCTGTCATATTGAAACAATGGTATTAAATTGGTGTTTTGGTATGAATGTTGCTATTTTAACTGTTCATTAGAAAATTGTTAGGAAAGGGTGAAGAGATAACCTTTAGGTTATAAATCATGCGATCCTTTGCTTTTTATCTGAGATTAAAACATTTGAACAGATGTTTAAATACTTAAAATTTGAAAATTTTTTTGGTTTTGAAAACAAAATAAACAAATCCCTTAAATTCTGAGAGAATCTTTGCATTTTCTATCAACTTAAGTTTAGTTTATGTGACATTTTAGAATTCATTCTATTTTATGTGTAATTCATATATGTTTTTCTTTAAAACAGGACAGTTCATATGAACACATCAATTTATAGCTTATCTCCATTTTATGGAGTGATTTGTGGTCTCTGATATTTTTCTACTTGTACATTCCTACAAATGTTCTGTTACAGTTCGGGTACTGTGTACAGGTTAGCAAAGAGTAGCAATGTCAATATCAGGACCATATTAAATTGTTGGGTTTTTAGGGGAAAATGTTATTAAGTGAATGTTTGTTTTCTTGACCCTTCTCAACAATTTAACAGTGCTATTTGAAGTGCATGTTTAGCATGAATTTTAATCAGCTTGGGGATGCTGAGCAGACTGCTGACAAGCATTCTTTCAGATGAGGCAACTTACATTATTAGAGCTGTATTTTAGTTTATTTGCATCTGTTTCAAACTTGGTCTTGTATATTTTTCTGCAATTCTGTCTCTTTTTTACTCTTTGTCCCAAATTCCTTCCATTGCAGAATCTTGGCTTTGATACAGTCAAGATCTTGTTCAAGACTTGGCACTTGATCTTTTTATAAGGCTAGCATTATGTTTAGGTCAAGTAAGAAGCATGAATTTTTAATGGAGTATTTACAATCCTGTTTGGTCTTGATTTTCCAATCTGTGGGGTTTGATTCATTATCTTTAAAATTTGAATAGCTAATTTAATGGCAGGATCAGGATAAAAATGCAAACAAAACAACAGTAATAACAGTAATGGAGAACTACATGTAAAGTGTTAATTTCTTAAAGATATAAATTTAAAAATTATATTTGTTGCCTGTATTAGCCAACATAGAACTTTTGATTTGACACTTACTAGTGTGCCGTAAATCAAATTTAGTGAAAACATATTGTATAGTAGAGTTTGCCCGTTAGTTCTTATTGTTAGATTTATCACGTCAGTTTGCCTCTTTGTCTTCTTTTTTGAATACATGTTCAGAAGTTTACCTTATCATTCGACTTCCCATCATAGTAACTGCAGCCCTTCTGATGGGTCTTCCCTTAAGCTGTTTTGTACCAGAATCAAAATTGCTAGTACAGTTGATTTGCCAGCTCGTAATGATTACTTAGAATAAAACCAGTCTTTTATTCAGTAACTTAGTAGCACATTGTTCATTTCCGTATGAACAGGAATATTTGGTAACTTACTTCCACCTTTCTAGCTGGTTAAGTCCAGCTCAATGTATATCCATGATTGGACGACTGTAGAAATAATGTCATTGAGAATGAATAACTGATGTATTACTTCAAGAGATATGGAATTGAACTAGGCCAGTATTTTAAAAACAGGATTTAATGGAATCCTGCAGTTTGTAAAATGAAGACTGTGTCTTTAAAGTAAATCATTACTCCCCTATTTCATGTGTGTGCATGCATTTACTGTTTTTCACTTCAGTTCAGCACACGACTTGCCAGTTGTATACCAGCTAGTAGGTACTAGGGATGCAAAGATACTAAGATCCGTCACTGCCTCTAGGGAGTTTTTGCTCTTACAGGATAGGTAGGCGTACCAGCTAGTAATTTCATACAGGTGTTGCATTCAAGATGTATATCAGAAGGGATTTACTTTACCTAGCAGTTAATAAATTAGACATTGTAGATTTCCTGATAGTGACGTTTGAATTAAATTGTGGAAGTGAAATAGAATTTTTCTGACTTAAAAAATTCGTGAAGGATTGTAGATAGAACGATATGTATAAAAGGCCTTAAGAGCGTGAAATGACATTCTGTATTCAATGAAACTATATTCTTTACGCTTGAGGTATAAGATTTTATTTTAAAAGTAGTGATTCATTTAAGATAGAAGCCAGGGCTTGCCCCCATAAAATTTGGCAGCATTTAAGCTAGTAACAATATATGTTAATGACAGTTGGGGCCTATATAGTGTCTTTTAGTCTTGGAATTTCCTATTTTTTAATGTCTATTAATTTATAACTCATTCTAATGATAAACCATTTGCCTGAGTAACAACTTCAGCTACCATAATAGCTCATTAAATTGTGGTTCTTGGGAGAAGCGGGACTTTAGTTTATTTTGATGTCCCTTCCCAATCTTAGCACAGTGCTTTGTAAATGATGGAAGTTCAGTATTTGTTAGTTAACCTTAATTGACTCCTCTTTAGGCTAACCAAAGTAGGATAATAAATATAGATGGTCATTTGTCAAGGAGAAATAGTCTTGCTTTGTTAAACCGTGCCTTTCCATTTAGCCGTATGTTTCCTCTAATTCTTGTGTCTTTTGTGTTTACCTATTTCCCCCACCACCCCATCTTTTAAAAATATTGACACCGACTCTTTTAGTCTGACTTTATTTTTCCATTTTACCTCTCGCATATTTTCAATTGCTTTTGCCCTGAACTTTGGAATGTCTTTATTTTGGTGGTCTTTTCTTACATTTATTTTTCTAAAATGATGTAGGATTATATTTGTTTGGAGATGAAGGAGCATAATAGCCTTCTTTAGGTCCTGTTGGAGGCATTTTTATAACTATGTACCTTCTCATTCACTCAGTAAATATTATAGAACATCTACCGGGTGCTGTGTTTACATACCATACAGCTTATGTACTATACATTGAGTTCTCTGCTCAGTGAAACTTATGAAGATAGATTGTAACTATTTACTGAATGAATGCAAGATTAAAACAGAAAGACTCATTAGCATGATTATGATTTTTTGTGACTTGCATTTTATTCTTTTCCTTTTGTAAGTGATGTTTGCCTCCATTTGTACCATACCAGCTACAATGTTAGCAGTTCTTTTTAGTGACTCCTATAGGAAATTGGTGTGAAGTTATTAAAATGTCGAATTTTACCCTCAAACAGTTAACACAGCTGAAATATGATTTAATTTCCCTTTAATAGTTTTTAAAACTAGCCTCAATGAGAAATCACTCTGCTTAGTCTTATTAATAGATACATTATTTTGCAGTCAAGTGAATGTCCTTTTGTTAGCTGGCTAAGTGGTATTTTTTTCTTCGAGTAATGGTCATTTGAATGAAATTTTTCACTTTTTTGCTATGAAAAATCAAAGTGACAAGTCTTGGTTGCATTTTATGAGATTTTTTTTTTTAAGGGAAGGAAAAAAGAACTTTGTTTTATAGTCCTTCCCCCTCCCCAGTACTTCACCTTTTGCATGACTTGCTCTCAGTACAGTAGTGCTTACCTGTCTGCTATTTTCTGTTTGTCTTCATTTCTACAGCAGTCTTCAGCAGCTTTCAAAATTATAAATGTGACTTTTCTGTGACATTCTAAAAAATGTTTGATCAGTGTGGTGCTGGGTATTTTTTCTACCCTTAGGGGAAACTGGAATCTTCTCCTTTATTTTTAAATTTCTTGGTACTTAGTAAATCATTAATAATTATTAATCACTTCCAAGGTCTATTTATATCTACTTAATAATATTTCTTTTGCATATTAGTCTCAGTGTCACATTTTTCTGTTAACAGCTTGTCACCACACGAAAAATAAATAAAAGTTTAGTATTTTCAAGCTTCAGAAATACCTTTTGATTTATAGTAGTCAAAATATTGTCCTTTGTCATGAATTCCCACTTCATGAATTCAAACTATGATATGTGTCTACTATTGATGTTATGTCTGTAGTTTCATGATTCCATGTGAAAAAGTATAAAATGGATGTTTTGCATGTAAAATATTTATTTTTACTATATCTGGTGTAAGTATAAGAGTTATGAGGTATACTTTTTTTAGTGTGTGTCTGTTAGGAGAATTTGATCTGGCAAAATGTGAAAAAAAATATTACTGCTTAGTAATAAACCCTGACTTTTAAGAAACCATTTAGCCACAATGTTGATATTTGCTCCTTTAACTTTTCAATTGGCCCCTCTTGTGTAATTATTTTGTCATAATATTTTCATTTAAAAAACCACATGATCTCTTAAAAGAAATTTGAAAAGCAAGGAAACAGATGAGAACACAAATTCTTTAGTTGACTTTGCACATCGAATGTTACCTTGTTATCGGTGTAAGTACTGTTTTAAATATGTTAAATTTAATATTTGGTGCTGTAACTGTTGATTTTTTAAAATGTGGTATATCTTTGACTAGTTTGCAGGTATAATAGGTAGAATTGAGTTTTGACTTGCCACATGCACAAAATAAAGTTATTTAGACATCTCGAGTCCTAGTTTTATGTATAAACTAAATTTCTTTCAAATTTTCTAAGCAAATTTTCTCAGAGGAAGAATACATTATTGTGTATTGCGAGGAGGTAAAGCAAGTATCTCAGGGAGATACGTTAACTGTGTCTTAGATCATCTATGTTTGGTTTGCCTCCCCTGCTCCCATAAGAGAATTTCAGCGTGGAGGAATTCTGTTAACATAATGCCTCATTAGACATTATGGTAATCATAATGTCAGTCATTTTACATGCTGTATGCCCAATCTGTAATAGTGATTGTAGTCTAGTGGAGAGATTTATAAAAAACTCATAAATTTCCCTGTGGCATGCCCACTTTTCTCCAAAAACAATACAAAACAAAAACAAAAACAACCCTCTATTGTATTAAGCAAAAAGGTTTATTCTTAGAGACACACATGACCAAGCTATTGAAAACAGGATTTCTGTTACCTCAAGTCTAGCTGAGAGAAATCCGGGCTTAGTCATCTATTAACATATGTTTTGTGGCTGACACCACAGATGGTGGAATGTCCATATGTTTGTGTTTCCAATTATGCTTTCTGTAACTACATTTCTCCCTTCATTTTTCTCTCACTTAATCTGAAGTATATAGGGACTCAGTTTTTGCTTAGTATTTCCAGTTTTTAGTGATCGTGTCTGTACGGAGGTTTTAGCAGCCCTGTAATGCTGGAACAGCTTGATAATGGAACTTCTCTGCGCAGGAGTCTTTCTTGACCTTGTGTAGCAGAGAAGCACATTGGTACAGACTTTAGATGACCCCGAGAAAAAGGGGGGCATTTAAAAACTAGTCTTTAAAAAAAAAAGTTTATTTTTTTATAACACAACTCCATCATTAAAATTAACTTTATAGGAAAATTGTTTCTTTAGCATAACTTTCATTTCTTTTGCATTAAAATTGATCATTATCCATGTACTTTCAGTCACGACTGATAGTGGTGAATATAGTAGAAAAAGTGATTATTAATACTATCAAAATCTAAATTTTGATTTATAATTTTCAGATTTGTTTAATATATCAAGTCATGATTTGTAAGTTAAATAAGTAGTAATGTTTGGTGTTCTCTTGCTTCTTGTGATATTTACAAACTTGAGTCTACCTATTCAAACTTAGAACTATGGGAAAATTATCTTAGAAGTGCAAAGTTAACATTGAATAAAATGTCAGTCATCTTTGAAGTTTGTCTTAACTGCGTAGAGTTACATATACACTAAAAAAAACCTTGTGACTGTAAGTTTTCTTGTGCTTCCCTGCTGTTTAGATGCCCAGCCTACAGAGTCTGAGAAGGAAATTTATAATCAGGTGAATGTAGTATTAAAAGATGCAGAAGGCATCTTGGAGGACTTGCAGTCGTATAGAGGAGCTGGCCATGAAATACGAGAGGTAAAGCATGTTTATAAATTTTTCTAATAAACTAAAATTGACTATGTCCCTCCTGTTTTTAATCTATTTTCTGTATTTTAGAATTCTCTGTTGCATATTAAATATTTAAAGGAAGATCTCAGTAATATTTCAAATGCAGTAATATTGGAGTGAAAGGAAAACAATGTTTTGTAAATTATATACATTTAAAAATTTATTTTTTGGTTGTAACCTGAAATTTGCAATATCAGTGGGAGGCACTAATTACAGTTTGGGGTTTTTTATTTTTGTTTTTTTTTGCAAGAACATAACTCTTTCTGGCTTTTTTGTGAGGCTGGTCTACTTTTCCCACTCCTTGGCTTCCTAGGAGGGCTTTATGTCATCCTGACAGTCTGACTCCCACTTCTGTCTGATGATGTCATAACACAGCAAACATCTGGTGTGATTTCCTTCAACTTTCTTCCCTCCAGCCTCTGAGTTCGTCCAGGTTTCTCTCTGTCTTTTTCTATTTCTTCTGTTTTTTGAAAGAATCTGTGTCCCTGCTTCTTACCACGAATAACTTCTTTTTTCATTCATTGACTTCTTCCCCTCATCCTAGCCACATACTTGTGTGCTGGACTACTCAGGGACGCTCCTGGCTTCCGGACCTTATCTCTCTCTTTTATTACCACATTTCTTGAATGTATAGCCCACAGTTTGTTTATTCCTACCCCCAGCCCCTCCTGCTTCCGTTTCCTTCTCTGTAACAAACATTGGGAAGGAAGGTGGGTCAGTAGTATGTTCAGCTTGATGTCCAAATGTCCAAATGTCCTCTCGTGACATTTGGACTGGTAGTGAAGGCAGAAGAATTAGAGCACAGGCACCATGGATGACAGTTGAGGAGATGTGTGGACGAAGGGGTCAGGGATTTCAGTGGTTGACTGGCTATTTAATAGAAAGAGAAGGAGTTCAGTGATTCCATGATTAACAGCTGGTGAAGTCGCGAGCTGAGAGAAATTATAGGTGATGTGAATTCCATTTTTTATCTTCTTCTCTGGACTGCTGTTTGCTGAATGTCTTGCACATGTACACTTCCTTGCCTTTGTATTTGTGTGGAATAATCGCTCCTCCACTTTACCTCTATCCAGATTAGGAAGTCAGACCTGGTTTCTTATCACCACTGGTGTAGTGTGTAGTAAGCAGTCAGTGACTGTTGAGGAAGTAAATATGAGAGGTTTAGAGTAACCTTGTCATTATCATTAGCTTACGTAAAACCTAAAGATTTCAGTAAATGAAGGCATATAAACTATTTGGTAAAGAAATTATGGACAAAGAAGTAGGTTAATAAGATAAACAAGGTAAGATGGAAAATATGTAAGCTAGAAAACTTGGAAAAAATGGCACTTACGTCACAGGTGGGGGATAAATGTGTAACTATTCAAGCAATTGAAATTTTCACTGAAATGTATATTGATATTTTGGGGTAACTGTATAAGTTGAAAAGATTTCTGGTTAGTAGCATAACAATTTAAAGAGTGGTGTCCAAATAAAAGCTGAATATATGCCAATAAACAAAGAACAGTTAAAACTACTATAACTCTGATGAATCAATATGAAGACTTTGTAGACTTAGAACAACCATCCTACCTATGAAATAGTATGAACAATGGGAGAAGTATCACTGTCAGGAATACTTTTACCCCATACAATAAAAATTGTCAAAAACTCAGTGTTGGCTGGTTTATAAAGAAATAGGTATCTTAATCAGTGCAAGTGGTATTGTGAAATGGTGGTCCTTTGGAAGTCAGTTTGGCAGTGTATAAAATTCCTGTAAAATTATTTGAACTCTTATACCACATATTTAATATTTTAGGAAATTTTCCCTGTAAGACAACATGTAAGTAGAAAATACATGTCAATACCTTTATGGCCACCTTATTCGTGGTAGTAAAAAGTGGAAGCAGCACGTAGAGTTGTTCAGAGGATAAGTTTAGATTATCCATATAAACAGCACAGCACAGTGTTTGACACGTAGAACTCAGACTGAGGGTTTACCATTATTACTAAGCTAATGATGGAGAATTCTATTGTATATGGATATTTGTATAAAAACATCTCCCGCATGAGACCAAATAAAATAAGATTTAAGATAGAATATTAAAATTTAAAAAGTTTATTCTGTAGAATGAACAACTAGAGAGGGAAATAAGAACATTCCACTAATGTTTAGATGTATCCAAAACTGTTCTGCATTTTTGAAAATGAGGGTTGTAATAACCCTCACAACAGCCTCACCATTGATGTTAACTACATGGCCTTTTGCATGTTGGGCTGTAACTGGTGCTATACCAAAAATATTGTCTTACAGCAGTAAGGCTGATGTGAAAGAAGAAGGAATCCAAATTCCCCAGAACTGGGAACAGTTATCAGGAAAGAGCAGCCAGTATGTCCAGTTCTAAATTCTGGCAAGGCCAGACCATGGAAATAGTTTACTTGGTTTCCAAAATGGGTGTTTTGCTGAAGCATTTTGATACTGTGACTTGATCCTTAGAAAATTATTTTTAGATCCTTCCAAGAGAAGTTAGACTTCTCAAGAGAAGAAAATAATTTTTTAATCTATTTGTTTATTTCTTGAAAAATAAAATGAATGAATCCTTACTACTTGATATAAAATGTTGAGATTAAGTATCAGGCTAAAAGGATTTTTTTATATACCTCAGAATAATATCACAGTTCCTTTGAAATATTCATATAATACAATGTGAAAATAGTTACCTGTTGTAATATCACATTTTCTTTCACATTGTAGTACTTCTAGATGATTACGTAAGTGGGATTCACTTCAGACTTCTATTTTGTTTAAATATCACTTGAAACATTTTATGCTAAAAATACGAGAAAATTTGAACATAGCAAACTTATACAGTAAATTGCTTAAACAATATGTAACCTTATTTAGTTCATAGTTTGTATATTCAGAGGTTCCTCTAAATCTGTCTGATTTCAGTTTTATTTTGTGTTCTTGCTTTTTTGGGTTGAGTAAGAGTACTGCTGTACCTTGGAAGTCTAAACCCTCTCTTCCCCCAAGAGAATGTTACAAGCAGCTACTGTCTTTACCTTGTTTGAACTTGCTGGAGGAAACAAGTAGGGGTTGAAAGCCATTGTGTTCCATAAAGGATTAAGAAAAGCATCTGTAGCCAAAGGAAGGTGGAGGCAAGAAAACACGTTTCTTTGGTGATAATTGTCTAAGGGATTGCAAGACTGGTCATAGAAAGATGCAATCTCAAACTTAGGGTCTCTATAGATTATGTTTTATTTTTTCCCCTTTCAGATTTAAAACTAGTTTCCTATCTTTTCAAGAAAGCCTAAGAAAACTTGGGTTCTAGTAAGAGATTTTAGTTACAGGGAATAAATATCTGATAATTTCTAAACCACATTTTTGCCTTGACTTAAATGTTTGGTAGGTTTCTTAACGTTGGTTTGGACACTGCCATTTGCATTGCTGCAAGTTCCTTAGCTTGGTCCCAAAGTTGGCATCTTACTTCATTTACTACCTTTTTTATTTTCCTTTTACCCCACTAAATAATTCTTTGAAAACAGAATTCTCGGAAAGCCTGTCTACGATAAGGGAAACTGTAAAATGGTTTGTGTGTATGTGTGAGGGAAAGGTTGGAGGGAGTTCTAACCCGTACCAAGACTTCAACACGTGTTGTCATTTTTTTTATGCCATTATATCCATATCCATTGCACAGGTAAGTGAGAATTATAATCAATTATAGTAGGTTGAAAGTTCTGTATTTTGTAGTTTATACCAGAGTTTCGTGTATTTGCTAAAACCTTTATTTAATGTAAAAATCACACTGATTGTGAGTTTTAAAAATCTAACTTTTTATTCTTGGATTTTGAAGGCAATTCAGCATCCAGCAGATGAGAAGTTGCAAGAGAAAGCATGGGGTGCAGTTGTTCCACTAGTAGGCAAATTAAAGAAATTTTATGAATTTTCTCAGAGGTTAGGTAAGTTGAAAATTATGTAATTTTGACTTTCTTAGTGAAAAAGCGTCATTGATTCCAAGGTATTTCATAATCACATTACTAATTTATTTCCTTGAGAAATTTTAATTTCTACAAGGAAATCTCTGATTTCTTTTGTAGCCTAAAATGTCCTAGCTTGGGAGGCTACTTGGTAGAATTTCTCTCTAGTTCGCCAAAAATTCTCTCTTATATGTAGGAACTTGCCTTACCCCACTGGGTTATCTAGATTTGTGTATTAACATCTTAGCTGACTGTCATCAGTTTGCATGTCTAAAATGGTACAAAATGAGAAATAGGAAACTAATGATATATCCAAAGTTTTCTAGAATTATTACAGCAAAAAGAATTTTAAAAATACTGCCTTTTTCCCTATGGGGAAATTATTCAGAGATCAGAATTGTGCCTTCAAAATAGTGAGTAATCAAAACCGCAGTCCCTGTTTTGGGGAACAGGCAGGCAGGTAAGGTGACCATTCAGCTGCTTTTGTAGTTGCTTGTTGCTTGTTTTTTTATAGTTTTAGTTTTTGAATCATAAGCAAATTATATATTCTAAATGAATATGTACAATTTGATCAGAAGACCATGTTGTAAAATATAGGTCAAATTGGTCAAAACACAGGTCAGATAAGCTCAGGCCTGAGATGTGATTTGTGTGGATCACATAGTTTTAAAAAATTCCAGTTTAGTTGCTGTTTAAAAGTTGGTAACTGTGTGTGTGTGTGTGTGTGTGTGTGTGTGTGTGTGTGTGTGTGTGTGTGTGTGTGTGTAAGTCTACATTTGCTTTAGGCGACAGTTGATCAATTGATGTGCATCGTAGTTGACTAGAACTAAGCGACCAGCCATCAGTCGGGCCTGTCACGTCACCGTTTTATTATACTATACTCTCTTTACTCCCTTACATGAGCTACTTGGCCATTTATGTTGACAACCTCTGTCAGGAGCCATCGGACAAGATGGCCCCTAGCCGTGAGTTACGGCCCTAATTGCCTGAGTTGCCCATATAAGGTTAGGTTTCGATGAGGACTGCCTTAGATTTCTGTTTTCCCGTTCCATGTACATTTTTCCCAAACTGAGGTCAGCAGGACCGTCCCATTGTTTCCCGTGCCGCGCTCTCATTGGATCCCCGACCTAGGACCACCCTGTGTCACCTAATGTAACCTCCCCGTGAGTTTCACTCTATATACGCTCTTCCCCCGGACAATAAACGAGACTTGATCAGACCTCCTGTCTTGTCTCCATTTTCTCGAGTACCCCTGTCCCTTGCTCCCTGCTTCCTCCTCAGGTGCAGCGTTGATCTGGACTCGCGGGCCGAGTCAAACCTCTACTTTAAAATTGAAGTTTGTGTTTTAGAAAAGGCCGCTGTCTTAAAAACAGCAAATTGTCATTTCTCCTTAGATGCAGTACAGATTGTCACATGTGAAGACAAATAATAGCTGAGATGGATGTATTTGTATAAATTACCCTTGTCTTACTAGAAGACAAGGGTATTGTGCTTATTTTCCTAAGTACAATACCAGTTCTTTGACACTGACATTTCAATTAAGTAGTCTAGTTTTGTAATCTCAAGAGTGTGGGTCTTTTAATCATGGCTGTCTTGACTTCTGCATATTTAGTTTTTCTTAAGTAGTGTCACTTAGCATTCGCCAGTTAAAAAAAAAAGAAGAGCAGATTAAACCACTCAGCCTTATGCATTTTCTTGTTTTAGCTGTAGGAATTAAATCAGACTAGTGGTGTGTGGTTCATTTTGGGTGGTGTGTTCCATTTGAGCAGAGATTAGTAACTCAGGTAACAGCAAAAAGCCACCAGTTGTCATGCTATGAACCTTCATTATTTTATTCCTGGGGCTTCTGTAAAGTTAAGAGCAAATTACAAATTTAAGATCTTATGGTTTGCTCTTCCTCTTTTGTCTAAAACCCTCTTTCCATATTTTGTCTAAAACTTGGAGACTAATGTTTACTGCTTCCTTGCTTACAGAAACCTATCCTGCTTGCATACTATAGGAAGTCGGGGTTTGGTGGGTGGGTGGGTGGGTGGGTGAGTGAGTGAGAGAGATTAATGAACCTCCACATCTGACATAGCAGATTGATTTTGGGTGTGGGGAGAAGCAGTGACAAAGGATTTAGGCTTTGGAGTCAAAGTGGCCTGTGTTTAGATTGTGGTGTTTACTGCTTATTAGCCGTGTGGTCTTGGTCACCGTGCTTAGATTCTAGGAGGTTCAGTATCCTCTCTGGATTTCCTGCTGTTGAGTCTTCTGCTTCATATCTGTGCAACCTGTCTTGTCTCTTCTACTTTATTATTGAGCCAGTTTGAGAATAAACACCCCAAACGCACAGGGTCCTTAAGAATTTCACAATCTCAAGGAGAGAATTGCTTGACCTGAGCGCTACAGGTGGACCACAGGTGTACTCCAGAAGCGATGCCCCAGCTAAGTTGGAAGATACTGAGCTTTGCCATGGGGGTTTCTGTCTCTTGGGGACTCACTTGTTTCCATCTGAAGCCGTCCCAGTGAAGTTAGTTAACCGAGGGAAGGCTGTGTGATCAGACAGTAACAAACCGCCTTCTCATCTCTGCCTGGGCTTGTGAAGGCACCACCTCTGAAGGTCATAGTGAGTGAGGTGACCCAACATTCGACTCCTTTTATCAAAATTTATTCAAAAATTCCCAAAATGACCAGATTAATTGTGATTATATCTCTTGGCTGTCTTAGATCATATTCTTTGGGTTCTTTTCTGAGGATTTGGGGTCTGGTCTTTGATGGTAGTTGGATGGCAGTTGACAAGAATGAGTAGCTCTTGTCACTAAGGGGGCTTTCCCCAAGAGCCTCCTCTTCCTAGGTTCCCTTTTCTGTTCTGCCTCACGGCCCAGTCAGCCTTTACCTTTCCTCCCAGGTGGTCACTTCCTTGCAGCCTTCATCTATAGCTTTGGCTTCGGCACTGTTCTTCCAGTTAATTTCTCCCAGCATCTGGGACTTAGCAGTCCATTAATTTCCTCCTCAACTGCTTTTCCTAAGAGTTAGCACACATGGTTTTGTTTTAGGAACTTCATCAGAGAGACCGAGTCCTCCGCCATCTCTTCTTTAACCTCCCTTTCTTTGCAGCTCAGCGAGAGACCTGGACCACCTTCTGGGATCCTCTCTGATGCTTTTCTTGACACAGGGCACTGTAAGCCAGTCGGACTGTCTTGTGCCAGTGTAGCCCTCAGGTTGGGTCTGCCTGAGCCCTCAGCCATTTGTGGACAGAAATTCTCCATCTATGATCATCCTAACTCAACCACGTAACCTTACTCTACTTCCCCAAAGTGGTGGAGCACTTTGAATGCTGAAGTTAATCTTGAAGCTTGATAAAATCTAGAAAATAGTAACTTTTTTCTTTAATAATCTATAACAATATTGCCTTTTAAAAAAAAGATGGCTTTTCCTGTTTCCTCTCTCAAATTTTGTTTACTGTTTACCTTAGCACTGACTTATAGCGTGAATCAAAGGAGATGCAAACTACTTTTTAAAATAGCCAAAAAATGTTTCTCCTATGAATTGCTCTTCACTTCCTCTTGCACCTTTGCAAGTCATCCATGCTCCTACAGCCCAGAGACCACACTGCCTCTGAGGTGGACTTTTAAATGCTAATCTGGTGACATCACTGCCCCGCTTAAATAGTTCCTTTGGGGACATTAGAATGACTTCGCCAGGGCATTTAATGTGGCATACAAATAATATGCATGCTGTTTTAGTCGTGGGCTCACTCTGCTTCTTGCCCTTCTTGTTCCACCATGTTGAACCTCTTGCTCTACTGCCGCATGTTCTTCTCAGCTCAGGATCTGGGTGCCTGCTCTGTCTGTAAACTCCTGCTCCTCCTCAGTGCACACTGCAGTCTTAGCCCATATGTCACTTACTGGATGAAGGCTTTTCCTGAGCCTTCAACTTGGTGAGGGCCCCTTTTTATTCCTTTGTATTGTACCCTGTACTTCTGAACTTATGTCACAGTTGCGTTAATTTCATCTCTCTGCGCAGCGACGCCCTGTTCGGGCTTAGAGAGCATGTCTGTCTTCATTTATCTTTCCCTGGTGCTTGGCACAATACACAGACAATTTCAAAATTACTGTTAAAAAAAGATAATAACTATCATTTGGAATTACTGAATTAGAATGTCTCTGCAGAGTCTAGTGTGTCTAGTCTGTGTACCATGAAGAAGTACCTACTATTGTGAGTAATCAGATTAATATTTACAGAGGCAGGTTGAATGTTGCTCCATTTGAGAGACAGTTTATATGGTAGAGAAGTAGGGCTGTGGAGTCTGAGACATGTGTCACACCAGCTGTGCACATATAGCTCTTTGAATCTCTGTTGGCCCTTCTGTAATGCCCACGTCATAGTATCTGGTGAGTGAATGAGAACCCAAGCTCCGTGTGTGGCATGGATGTCCGTCGTAATTAGGTCTTCACAAATAGCAGAGCTGGTTTACGATCTGATATAAATTTGTTATTACATGTTTGTTTATTAATCTGACAGATACTTATTAATGTCAGGTTACCATTGAACTCTGTAACCTCTTGTTTTCTCTGAAGAGAAATCAGCATTTTTACTGTTTCTGTAATCTGTAATCGATTAGTTTGATTTATCTGATTTTATTTTGAGGTGATTTTTTTGTATTTTCACTTATAAACATAGTACTTACTAGTTTGACCTTCTAAAAATAGTACTTATTTGTGGGGGGTGCATTTTACTTGTGTAATTAATTAGAATATTTATATTCTAATATCCTGAGATGCCAACCTCTAAGACATTGAGGAAGTTAATTAATAAACCAATTATTATGTTTCCTTTGGTAGCTGAAGGAAAGCAGTTTGTGTTTATAAAAATAAACAGCGTATTCCCAGTATGACAGCTTGATAAGTCCTCCTTAGCCAAGTACGGATTTGACTTTGTGTACACAAAGCCCTTGGAGAAAATACCCAGGTGAAGGGCACAATTACTGTTTCATTAAGCCAAATCCACACTGTGTAGAATAGTAAAGGTAATGTGAAACTTCCCCTTTAATCCTGGTATTTAATTCAGATTCACATTCTATATTCTTTTGAATTTGGGTTCACAGGATCATAAAATTGAATTAGTCCCTTTAAGGTTTCTTTTTTCCCCTACTAAACAGTATTCAGTTTTTGAATGATTATATTTAGATAATCTGTTTGTTTGATTTTTTTAAACTTATTTTTATGGGAATTGAAATCACAACATTTATGAATTGTTCACTTTTTATTAAATATTAGAGAGATACAGACAACCTAACGTTTTTATTTTTCCCCTCTTAAAAAAATTGTGTTTATTGAGGTAATGTTGGGTTTTGCCACTGTATGTATCTGTTTTAAGGGCGCAGGTTCACACCTCTGAGAGGCCTGTTAACACATTATGCCCAATCTGTTTTTCTTTAGAAGCAGCATTAAGAGGTCTTCTGGGAGCCTTGACAAGTACCCCGTATTCTCCTACCCAGCATCTAGAGCGAGAGCAGGCTCTTGCTAAACAGTTTGCAGAAATTCTTCATTTCACACTCCGGTTTGATGAACTCAAGGTAGGCAGTCTGCGTCCCTTGATTATGGTGAAAACCATGAGCCTTTCAATGGCACTTGGAGGAAGTGGCTGAAGAACTTGCTGGAATTTTTTTAAATGATGTCTGTGCTCCTTAGCACAAATGGAAAACTCGATTTAAAATTTATGACATGCCTTTCTGAATATGCATAATAAATATTAAATTACCCCAATATTCAGTTTTCCTTTAACTCCATTTAAAAAATATCTCTGAAATAATATTATTGATCTTTTCTGGTACTTTTTTCCTTTCTCCTCAGCCCCAGTTTATTTCAACATTCCTTTATGTAAAATGTTGACCTCTCCGTCCTCCCTCCCCCACCGCCCTTTTCTTTCCCTTCCCTTCCTGTCTGTCTCCTGTTGTTGGAAGTGTGAAGAAACAAGCACGACATTTTTCTCTCAGGAGACCCGAGTGCTGCATTGGTCTCTGTCACAGTATCTAGTTTTGAGGCTGGTCCTTGAACTTGTCAGGGCCTCTCTGGCACCTTGTCTAGCAGGTGGAAGAGCTGGATTCCTGGCTCCAGCCCCCTCCGACTGGCTGTGCTACAGACAGCCGCTGCAGCAATGCTTTGAGGACAGGCGATTTTTTTTTTTTTTGAGGATAGCCCTGTTAACCATAAATACATACTTTTTACTGTATAACACATTTCTACATATTCTTTCTTTTTGTTTATTTGATTGTAACATTTTTTGGGTAAATAAGATTTTATTATATTACTTGAAATTATTCAGAAGAAGGAAAGTGTGCTGCTCGTGACCGAGACCAGTCTGTGCAGTGTCAAGTGTCCACTGAGAATGAGCCAGTGTTACGTGACTTAGATGCGAAGGGTCATTGTCGTGATGACAGTTCTGGTTCTTAAAATGGCGTCACAGATGAGAGAGCATTACTTAACTAGGTCACTTAGTGGGTTTTTCACTTAATATTCACCCTGCATTTAGCCCATAATAATTTTTCTTCATTAACGTCTTCTTTAGATGACAAACCCTGCCATACAAAATGACTTCAGCTATTACAGAAGGACATTGAGTCGTATGAGGATCAACAATGTGCCAGTAAGTCGCTGCTTTGGCTCCAGGTGGTGGTGACGACTCAGCCCTCAGCTGGCTCAGTTTTTTCTTTCATGTGTTCATTTGTTCATTCATTCAGATAAAATGAAGGCTAGTAATAAAAATTAGTAATGACGGCAGCCACAACTGAGGGAAGAAAGCAAAATGTAGCATACCAGACCGTGTTTTTTTAATTTCTGCTCCCTTGAATTTCCAAGACTTCATCAGTGAAATTGATTTTTGTCTGTTTAACATTGATGCATACGAAATTTCTCTGTGCTCATTAAAAATTTGACATTGCATTATAACAGATTTCAGGCATGCACCACTGAGGTATTCTCATTTTAATTGTGCAAAAGTTCTGTGAGATTTTTGTGCCTATATTCTTAGAATGGAAGAATCCTGGAGAGAAACTCACCTGGGTACTGATGTTACCAGGAAGGGAGAGCAGGGGCGGGCTCTGCGCACTGGGGGGCGGCCCAGAGGGCTGGCGGGGCTGCTCCTCTGGTTTCTTTAAGTTGGTTAGCCTCTTAACTCCCTCCTCTTACGCTGTTTAGTAAATACCTTTTTCTACCTCTGCCTCCAAGGAATCAAGTTTATGAGCAAAACCTTAAATACGAAGAAAATATTTTTTTGCCTAGGTGTTTTGAGGGGCTCCGCATTGTGTGCGCTGGTGTGCCCCTTCAGTGACTAGAGTCAGCCCTAGTCATTGCAGCAGTATGATAAATTATAACGTATTAAAAATACATGCATATAAGTGACATATTTAAAAAAAAAACAAATGAGACCAGGTGTTTTTTTTTTTAGCTGAGTGAATGGTTAATGAGATGGTTGCTTTAGGACACTGCCTGGGGTGGAGGAAAGATTTCTCTTCCGTGAAGCATCTGTTACGTGCCTCACTTTGGCTTTATATAAACCACTTCCTGCTGTGAGATTGACCTTATCTGTCTTTTTCATGCCCACTAATGCACAGTAAAATGAAAGTAAACCGCTAATCTGCTGCTCCAGCATGTTGCCAACACTCAAGGCCAAAGATTAGAGTCCTCTTTGTGCTGTGCTGTCTTTCACCTTCCCTAATTACAGATAAAGCCAGTTGTTTTCAGGTGAAATCTCAGTTTTTCCCCCACCCCATTTTCATCTCTCAATACTCATATCCCTGTTCAGAGCCTGGTTCTTCATTTCTCTTTGGTCGTCATTCTATAGCAGTAGGACTCATTTTCTGACCTAGAGTCTTTCCTTTTTGGTAAGTCCACCCACTGCCATCAACTCACCTTCTTTAGAAAATTGACTTCATTGTCATTCCTTCTAACCCTCTCATTGACGCCCTATTATATACAGAAGAAAAATAGGAACTTAGGCTCGCACTGAAGACTCTGACCCCAGCCTTTCTTTCCATCCTTAGCGCTAAGTGGTGATGCCCTTTATTACACTGACTGCAGTGACTTGCACGGAATTACGTCCTACCAGGTCCCGTGCCTGCCGCCTGCTGACTGGTCGGAATACTGGACCTGTCTGTCCCCACTGCCCTGCCCGCAGGAGCCTGCCTCTGCTATGAGTCCTTCTGAGTTCCTTCCAGCCTGCCTTAGTCTCTCCCCACCCTTTCCCTTTCCCATTCCCCCTTTTTTTGGTGGCTGCTCTACATGCTTAGGTGTTACTCTGTTACTCGTGATGCCATCAGGCTGCAGTGGCGTGGTCCTCTCTTGTCCCCCAGCATCAGAACAATCCTTATAGAGGCTAGACAGCTCATCAGGGTTTTATTTCATTGCTTGATGTCATTTAAAGTATTTTAAAAGAGGTTAATCTTTTTTAAAAAATTCTTAATATCATTTTTTTTTTTAAGAATTTTATTTATTTATGTATACAAGCTGGGGTACAGGCCAGAGGCGCAGGGCAGCGAGAGGGTTCACCAGAGACAGAGTGGGGAGCAGAACAGGCTGATCAGAAATACACTGCTGAGGGGAGCAGCGGGTGAGGCAGGAGAGGTCTGCCACACCATGTGGGATTCTCCCTGGCTGGGTGTCGAACCGGCATCCCTCGCAGCCGACAGCTCCACAGCGCAGCGCCCAACCGCTGCGCCACCGGGGAGGCCCCTTAATATCATTTTTAATCTTCCTATTTTTAAAGACTATTTAAGATTTATGTGTATATGAAGGTCTAAAATATAATTTGTGAAGGATAGTTCTTATGATAACAGGCATTAATGAGGTGGACACTCTGTCTAGATCCTTTTATTTTAGTGCTTTATAATGCTTAGTAATTTATGAACGGGTACCAAGTGCTCTTATTTTTCACACAGGCAGAAGGAGAAAATGAAGTAAATAATGAATTGGCAAATCGAATGTCTTTGTTTTATGCTGAGGCAACCCCAATGCTGAAAACCTTAAGTGACGCCACAACAAAATTCGTATCTGAGGTAAGCGTTGCCTGGGAAGTTATCCTTCGTCTTGTTCCTGTCTACAGACGAGACGAACTGGGCAGGCCCCGTGACTTTAACTGCCAACTCGAAGCCGACAGATCCCCCCCAAAAGGTGCACACTGAGTTCTTCCCCTACCAGAGGCCAGTGCCCACGTCTGCCCCCCTGAGTGTAGTCTCCCAGTAGTAGAGTTGACAACTTAGCCACATTTGGCTAACCCAAAGTCTTTATTTTTCCCTCCCAACCCTGCCCATTTTCTAGTCTGTCTCAATTAATAGTAACACTGTAAAAGGAAATAATTCAGGGGTCATCATCCTAAATTCCTTTATCTCACCCCTTACACCTACTCCCTCCTCTTGTTGTCTAAAATACAGCCCGAAATGGAAAAATTAACTCCTTCCTTGGCAGCCTCTCAATCACCCCACCACCCTCTCATCTGGGTGGTTCTGGTTATGTTCCAACTGTTCTTATTTCGTGTTCTCTTACCCTGTTAAAATCCTTTCTCCAAAGAAAAGCCAAAGCCATTCTTAAAACATGAGCTGCATTCCCTTCCTCCTCTGCTTAGAATGTTTCCAGTAACTTTTCAGCACCCTTAGGGTGAAATCCACACACCTCCTAACTCTCGAGGCCCCGATCCTCGTGGCTGTGTCTTCCCCGCTGGAACGCAAGTGTGTCTTGCTCATATCCTAGCCCCAGAGCTTAGAGCAGTGCCTGAGCGCTAACCCCTTTCTGCAATGTTAGGAAGGAACCAAATTGTAAAGTTAATTTTTTGTGTTAGGTGAGGCCGTAAATCATGTGTAAGTAATAATTGTCACTTCTTTTATTTACTCTCCGTGTACTTTTGCAGAATAAAAATTTACCTATAGAAAACACCACAGACTGTCTAAGCACCATGGCTAGCGTCTGCAGAGTCATGCTGGAAACCCCGTGAGTACCTGGCTGAGTTTCACTCTGTCTGCGGGAATGTCCTGCTAGCGACATGTTATGTTTGGAGGGTAGAGGTGAACTAGTCTCTGAAATCCCAACGGTAGTATATGAGCGAAACTAAAATAATTGGGCAGCTTAATCTAACTTCTGGTTAAGTATAGACTATAGTCAGACTAACTTAGATGCTTCGGAATGGAGATTGTGCGGGCCTCCTTTTGGGGCTAGGGGATGAGCTTCAAAGTTTTTGGTTATGCTTTTCATCAGTATTCCCTCTCTTCAGTAGAGAACTTTGCCTGTCTGCTAGCGGGCTAGAGTTAGCCTTTCCTCTCAGTGTTAGTTCATCATCTTCATTGTTGCAGCACTAACCTGACTTTGCTTTGGGGTTTATCCTCTCATACCACAGTGTTTTCTGGCTGGACCCTATGATCAGGCAGAACTCCTCCTACAGTCCTGAGTAAGAGGTGGTTTTGTTAGATAGCTGATAACTTTGTTGAGCTTTTTATTTTCCAAAACACTATTCTGTATGTTACTGGAAAACCTTATGAAGTAAAAGGGCAACTGTTCACCATCCTCACTGTCACCACTGAGGGGAGTGGGTCCTGGGGCGGGACGGGACTCGGGCCCCTGCCCCACTCAGCCCCTGCTCTCAGCTCTGACTGCTGTCCCTGGCTGACTTCCATAGAGACAACCGTTGTATTTCCTTTTTCCAAATGAGAAAAGAATATGCCGGAATTTCAGTAAAATTTAAATCCAGCAATATAGTAATGTTCGTATCAAATTGGCCCCTTGTTGACATCAGCAGGGTAAGTCTTTCCGCATCAACTGAAAGTTGAATCAGCTCATTAGTTTGTGGTGTGCCTCATTCATCCATATCTTCCCTCGCTTCAGGGAATACAGAAGCAGATTCACAAATGAGGAGACGGTATCGTTCTGCTTGAGGGTGATGGTGGGCGTCATAATACTCTATGACCATGTACATCCAGTGGGAGCATTTGCCAAAACTTCAAAAATTGATGTAAGTTACCTTTTATGTCATTTCAAACAGTTTTCATAAAATGGAAATTGCAGGCACTTGTAACTTGTGAAGGTGGATTTTAGTCTCCTCTGCTGTCTTACCCTTTTTCTTCCGACCAGTGTCCAGGGGGTCGGATGATTGGAGGGTAACTGTATCGTCTCCATGTGGGGAATCCTCGGACTTAAGTGGGCCCTCTGCATATTTGGCAATATAAATAATCAGAGATAAGAATTTGGTTTTTTTTATTCTTTCTTTGGACAGAAAGCCTTTCAAACTAAAGATTCATTTCCAAATATATATTAAATGGTAGTTAGAGGTGCTATAAGCAAAGAGTTAAAGTTTTTATGTATTTTCTCTCCTCTGCCCCATTCATCATCATTTGTGCCTATTGCCTTGTCTCTGCAAAATTTATATTAAAGTAGTTTCTTGGTTTCTCTGTTTTGTAATAGTTTTCTTTACCCTCTCAGTGTTTGGTGAGAATTTTCTTCTAATTTCCCTTTCACAGTAGTCCTGGCTCTTAGCACTTCTTCTCTGGAGCACAGACTGCTGGTCAGTCTTCCTGCCTTCATTCATGTCCATCCTATATAGAAAAATGAGTTAACACTGACTGAGTCATCATTACTTCCCAAGGATTTTACATTTGTTTTCATATAACTCTGAAAATACTTGTCGAATATAGGTCGCTAGGTTTAGGGAAATTAAGTAATGTAATTGGAATGGTGGAGTGGGATTTTGAACCCACATCTCCATGGTTCCCAAAGTTTATGGTATCTCTCCCATGTGTGCTTTTCACAGCAGTCAGGCCGACCTCCCTTGCATACCATCTTCTTTGAGTTGTTCCCTTTTTTTAATGGTCTGTGGCCTGTCCCAGCCGCAAGGACCAGTGTAAGTGAGTCCTCCTGGTTTTCACAGCCCTCTGTAGACTCCTCCCTCCCACCCCCCAAGTCATTTCAGGTTTGCGGTGTGTGTGTGTGACATACTTCCATTATTTTTGTCATGACTTTTGTCTGTCTGGAAAGCTCCTCTTTCCCTTGCCAGCGTGTCCATACTGCCCTTTTAAAGGCTGCTCAGTGCTTCCTGCAGGAAGGCTGCATCAGCAGGCCCTTGCTGTGCGCCTTATTGTGGGTGGATCCTCAGTTTGACTGATAGCATTCTTCGGAAGTTTTGTTTGGCAGACTGAAAATAATAACATTTGGGTACTTTTTTTTTCCTGTCTTAATTATTTTGACATTTTGGTATGTAACTTCTCAAGAGTGTCATAGCTGTGGTCCTAGTTTAAGTGTTACTGTTTCAAAAATGAGTGTTACATGGAAAAACAGATGTTTCACCTTTTCTGTTTCCTTTTCTCCTTAGATGAAAGGTTGTATCAAAGTTCTTAAGGACCAGCCTCCTAATAGTGTAGAAGGTCTTCTAAATGCTCTCAGGTATGTATATTTACATGTATAGATGCATAGAGAAAATAAATGTAAAGAAAATGCTTCCATGAGTAGCACAAAGGATATGAATATTAGTGTGTTCAACTTAGCAATGTGAAAATTTCATTTTTATTGGTAATCTTGTTTTCAAATATTGGTCACAATATTTTTATAGTGATGCATGTGTGTGCAAATGAGAAAAACAGCTTCATTTCTTTGTTAGCATTTGGCTTTCACTTTTTGCCCCTTTGAAACAGGAATTGCTTATTTATTTTTCAAATAGTTATAATGCTACATGTAAATAAAATTCATAAAATAGGAAAATTTAAAGAAAAAGAAGTCTTGAAATCTTCCTATTTTGAAATGAATCAGTGTTAACTTTTTGCTACATTACCTTACAGAGCTTTTCTTTACACTTGTTAAGTCCTAGCTCTATATAATAGTTATTTACAAAATGATGCCATACAAACTGTTTCATATTTAACTCCTTTCCGTATATATTGTTTAGTTGCATTTCTGGGTTCACAAATAAAGATCTCTGTTATTTTTATTTCTGTCTTATAATAGAAGTAAAACAGACAGTTATTATCTTTCTTTTTCCAGCTATGACTTATTTGATTTAGTTACTAAAGCTCCTAAGAATGCTGGAGTATTTTTAAATGAAAATCTTAGCACATTAAAACATCTTGACTACAGAGATTTAATTGGCAGTATTATTTCCCCAACAAAAAAGATGATTTGCTCATTGCTTGATTATTTTGTGTTTAAACACAAAGATTACATGACCGCAGAAATATTTATATATTGACCTTCTGAGATCACAGTCTATGCCTTTCACATATCAGAATAAAATAATTTCCATTTCAGTACTGTATTCCCCCATGCATTGGGAGCAGGCAGGTTGTTATTCCTCTGGAATTCTAGTCTTGCCTGGTACGTCAGGGAGCAAAATCTAGACTATATCGCTTTTGCTCAATGGAACCATCGAGTGATCTTATTAAGATTATGAAACGTGTTTTTTTAAGAAGTGACTACATGCCTAAAGGGGATTATTCTAAATAAACATCTGAAAGATTAAGGAAAATAATACAACAGTAACACATCCGTATAATGTCAGGCTGTTTCAGCCATGAGTGATTAGAAGCTGTGTTTTTGGAATTTTCATTCTGGAGGGTTTACGGTTGGAATTATGAGTCTTTTCCACTGGGGCCCTTGCTGGTGACTTCCTGTGCCCCAGTCAGTCTATTGTTCTCTCCAGCCCCTTGCTTTCTGGTTGATTAGTCTCTCCAAGGCCAGCAAGTATCAGGAAACCTTTTTTTAAAAAGTAAGAGATAATTGAGGTCTCGGACATTTTAGTATTATTTCTGTACTTTGAAGAGCCTGTGTATCAAACATTAAGTAAAAAACTCAGCTTTTATTTTCAGAGTTTAAAGGAAGTTCAGCCTCTTTTACATTAGAATGAGGGCAGAGGAGGGCAGTGGCAGTGAGGGCAAGATGAGACCAAAGTCTCCCACAAAACAGGCCATGTCGTGGGGTGGGGATGAAGAGCTCCACTGATGCAAGAGCCAGTCAGTTTGAGGTTTTCTTTCCAAATACATAATGGAAATTCTAAATAAAAGTTCGTGGCAGAGATAACTCTTGAACTGTTTTTATTCACGTGAGCATATTTTGTCTAATTCTTGTTTTTTCACCTGGTAAAGTCTGTAAGGTTCATCAGTATCACTGTCCTGTGTAGTGGTGGTTATAATTAATAACATTTTTATCACTGTAGTTATAGGGGTGTTTTGGAATTTGGGGAGTGTCTGGGGAGTGTCTCGTCTGTACAAAAGGTAGTTAAGGCACTTGACCACCTTAAACTCTTAAGAGACGTAAAGAATATATGGCTTGTAAATGTTGGAATTTGTTTTCAAGCTCAGGACCTTCGTGAAACCCTGCACACTCGGTGCTGTGCGGTCGCGCCCAGGGGCACGGGGTCCCTGAACCTCATGGCTCTGGGTGGATCTGAAATGGAGAGTTGCAGGCGTTCTCCAGAAAGTCTCCTCATGAGGTCTGGGGTGGAGGTGTAGACACTATCATTTTACAGTTCTTTTTATAATTAAACACCCTCACTGACACAGATACTGCTGGTGCTCTGAGAAACACTGTTCAGACTGAATCAGCGTAGCCGGTAACGTGCTTCACTCCGAGCAGAGGGGATGTTGTTAAAGCATTTTCTAGTCCTGAAAGTACTATGCAGCATCTTATTTACACCTCTATAAAATGGAACACATCTTGGTGCATTTTCCTTTTCAGTGAATAGCCAATTCACTAGGGATGCTCATGCCATTTCTCTGAGAGCCAGCGAGCGGTTGGTTGTAGCACAGTGATATGTTTATTTAAAATTTTCTGTGGTGATTATATAGTGCCTCCAGCTCTGTGGTGGTGTTGAGGAGAAGGCAACAGGTCACCTCTGCATTTTACAGGTAGATGCATGGAGCCAGTGCCTTTGATGTGCGGGGCGGGGAGAGCACTTGATCTGGGAGCTAAGGTTCAGTGCTAGATAATCGCCTTCTTTATTAAATTTAATCGTCAGGGTAGTAATTGTTGCTTTTCTGGTAGAAAAGTAGTATGCGCCTGGAAAAGGACTGTGTAGGCGCCCACGATGGAATGATACCACGCACGCGCACGTCGTATTTCCACCCAGTTAGATGTGCCTGACTCTTCTCAGTGACAGAGATGATGCCGTGTGAGGGTCTCACTCGGCTCTGGCCCGGGAAGAGTGAGGAGCGCCGGAAGGCCAAGGTCACATCCACAGGAAGCGCGAGAGTGGCGCCGGGGTGGACAGGGCGGCGCGGGGCGATGCTACTGCGCGTGCGCGGCCCCGGTCGCCGCCCTTCCCGGCCAGGGAGGGGCGGGAGAACTGACGAGGGCTGGGCCTGGCGGTCTCCTGACGCCAGTGGGGCCGCGTAGCTGTACTTCATGGGCGCTCGGGAAAGGGAGGGTGGCGTCTCTGCGACACCACCTCCCACTTAGTGTCGCTACTTTGCTGAGCTGTTCTTCCCTCCTGGTTCGCTTCCCTTCTCGTCTTCCTGCCGCAGACACTGAGCACCCGTAACGCGCCAGGCGCTCGCCCAGGGTCTCTTTAGTCACACGAGAACGCTTTGGTGCGACTTCTCAGTAAGATTACAGAGTCTGGCAGGCACTTAATAAACACTTTGTCTCTTTACATCTCCAAGTATTTGAGAGTTCAGGTACTTTCTTCAATTTTTAAATTAATTCGAAATGAACTAAAAAAATCTCTAATACGGAAAGCTCATCTGTGTGTACCTGCTTAAAATGATACATTTCTTAGATTATGTGTGAAATGGGCCAAATCAGCCCAGTTAGCATTAAGTTCTGTGAGTTATCTCCAAAATACATCTCACAATTAAAGCATCGGGGCCTGTTTCTGTTGCTGTTAATCTGGTCCGAATCTCAGACACTCAGCTCCTTTAAGAGCCCTTCTGCTGCTGTTCCTGCCACCACTCCTCAACAGCCAGAGCGAGCCTTCCAGAACCTGCGTGAAATCGTCATATCCTGTGTCACATCCCCCTCTCGCTTCTCTTGCTCTGGGAATGGTCTCCGAGCTCCACACTACAACCTCCAGCATCCACACCACCTGGTCTCTAGGCCCACCTGGGCCTTCTGTCTTTCACCCTGAGTTTACCCCTCCGTAGCATTAGGGTGTTCCCTTCCTCCCTTTGTGAGATTGTGAGCTCCTGGGTCAGTGCGCGCCTCACACACAGTAGGCTTGCTCGGTGAATTTCTGCTGATAAATACTCCCGTAGTGAATCTTCCCAGAATATTCATACTTGTCGATCCCTTTTTATCTACATACTTATGGCAAAACACACACACCTAGAAACAAAGCATTTGGGGACTGAAACGTTCGGGGGTGTGGAAGAGCCGCAGCAGTTGAGCAGTCTCGATTCAGGGAGAGCGGGGCGGCACACTTTGCTGTGAGGGCTGGGGAGTGAGCAGGTCTTTAAGGTTTTGTGGGCCACGTGATTTCTGTCACAACCACTCACCTCTGCCGTTCAGCAAGAAGGTGACCAAAACATGATTTAATGAATGTGTATGGCAGAGTTCCATAGTGCTTACTAAATAAACACTGGACTTAGAACTTCATGTCATTTCCATGTTAACATGAGATGCTCTGAAATTTTAATTTTTTTTCCCTTAACCGTCTGAAGGTGTAAATGCATGCGTAGGTCACAGGCTTTATAAAGGAGGCGGTGGGTGGGACTTGACCCACATGTCGTAACTTGCTGACCCTTGGGTGGAGGAGCAACTCTTTTCCTCTGAGTGAGAAGTTGCAGCTGTTTGTTGACTTCAGGATTTAACCAGATCTTTTCAACAAGTTCATTCTAACTTAAACAGCCACTGGATATGCTGTTTAAAGGGGGTAGGGAGGACAAACTCGGCAAAGCCTGAACAGGATTCAGAGAACTGGATGAAAAGTTCTCCACGAGTTGGTGAGTGCAGATTTGCCCAGCTAGTGAGGCCTCCTGTGGTAACCAGAGAGCCCAGCTCAGGGACTGAAATTGATGTTGTTTTACTTTTAGGTACACAACAAAACATTTGAATGATGAGACTACCTCCAAGCAAATCAAATCCATGTTGCAATAACAGTTCTGGAATAAGCGCCTGCTGTGGACAGAAGACAGTATTCTGCTGTGACTGAGAATGCACAGTTTTTAGTGATTGCAATTACTATCTCATTTACTCTTGCTTTTTATTTCTTTCCTCTGTTCCTCTTCCCTCTTTTTTAATCATGTTCTCGTTCTTAAGACTTCCTTTCTGTGCCAAAATCAGTAAGGTTGTACTCTGAAGGGATTATCCTTCAAATGGGCCATCTAAGGCAGCTAATTAAGCATTGCATTGGAGTCTCTACTGAGAAAAATTCTGTGACTTGAACTAAGTATTTTTAAATGTGGTTTTTTTTTTTTTGAAAACTAATATTTAATATTGCTTCTCCTGCATGGCAACACTGCCTATTCTGCTATTTAAAAACCCTCGATGACTTTATTTTCTACTGCCGCTTTTTTCATGTGCAGCCCAAATGAAAATGTTTAAATTAACTGTTCTGTACGAATGGTACCAACAAACTTTTTAAATTAGTGAGACTTTGTTTAACGTTTTAAGTCTGCATTTTGACTTTTTTTGTAAGGATGTATGTTGTGTGTTTAACCTTTATTAACTAACGTTAAAAACTGTGATGTGTGCGTAGATCATACGTATGCATGTTCATGTTTTAAAGAATGGCTGTTGATGATAAAATAAAAATGAGCTTTCATTTTTCTAAGTGTGGTTTGGTTTACTGATGTTTTATTTTAGGCTTCTAAAAGCCTATGTGGGAAGATCTGGGTCCCCTGAGCAGTATCTTTGCTCGTTATCTTCTATGTACACAATTTTGTTTCTAAAATCTTGCCGACTGCAGAACGACCAGTGATCTTGCCTTCTTGTTCTCGATTGACTTGGGAATGTGGTACTAGAGGAGAACTATACTCTAGCTTGGGTGGCTGTTCCCAGGAGTGAGAAGGCAGCAGCCTGAAGCAGAGTGTGGAAGGAAAAACAGTGCTTAACCCTGGGAGCAGAGTGAGTGCGAGACGCTCTCCCAGGAGGACACGGAAGGCCACTGTCTCGCTGAGAGCCGGCCTGGGCGTCGCTTCAGGATCATAAAGCCTTGGTCATGAAATCCGGTTGTGGTGACCGGGATAAGCTGCTCGAGGGGTGTCTGGTTTAATCGTGCCGGTGCTTTAGTGGCGTGTCAGCTAGGATATGGTTGAAAGGGTTGACTGTGGGAGAAACGAGGCTTCCATCGTCGCCTTAGGTTTAATAGTGCACAGTCGTGACGCGCACCAGCCCTCATGCAGGATCCCCGTGACCTCGCAAGCCTTTGTCCCGTGCTCTCCCGCCTCACGCCTTCCCTCGTGTCCGTCTGACGCACACCAACTCTCCTAGTTGAAGGACCAGCTGGTGTCACCTCCTTCAGGAAGCCTTCCGGGTACCATTGGCCACATCCTTCTAAGATTATTGTAGTGGGTTAAGTAGGGGCCCCAAAAGATAATGTCCACTCAGAACCTGGGAGTGGTTCTTGGACCCACTTGGAAAAAAGGGTACGTGCAGGTAAAATTAAGAATTTGGGGATGAGGTCATCCTGCAGTAGGGAAGTCCTAGTTTCAAGGACAAGCTCTTAGAAATGAAGGGGACACTCACGCGCAGAAGGCCGCCCGGAGAGGGCCAGAGACTAGCACTACACACCCAGGGGCCAAGAAGCTGCAGAGAGCCAGGGTGGGGTTCTCTGGGCCTCCCGAAGGAACTGACCCTGCCAACTCCGCCACGAACACCTGACTTCAGACCCGCTCCCAGCATTCCTGCTGTTGTGAGCCGCCCTGTTCGCTGCCATTTGTCTTGGCAGCCTCAGAATGTACTTGGAGTTACCAGACATGGCCGATGTTTAGCTGCACCCGAGGGTCTCTCTTCTGGTCCTGTGAGAACTTGATAGAAGAGCCATGTTGGGTTTTCCTTCCGGTCCAAGGATCTTGCACAGAACTGGAATTCGAGCTGGTGCCCAGTCAAGGCTTGAATGGAGTGAAACGGATCCGAATCAGAGAGGACCGTGCAGCTGAGATGGACAGAAGGATGCCGCCTGGCCCCTGCCGTCACAGCCCCACCCTGCGTGCCGGAGAACAAGTGGGAGGATTGTAACTCTAGCCCGGGGCTTAGCAAACGCGTTGGCCAGTCCGCCTGCCACCTGTTTTTGTACAGCCTGTGAACTAAGAATAGTTGTTACATTTTTTAAAAGGTGAAAAAAAGATAGCTTGCGGCATGTGCAAAATAAATGAAATTCAAATTCCACTGTCCATAAATAAAATTCTGTTGGAACATGGTCTCACTCCTTTGTTTACAGTATATCTACGGCTGCTCTTGCACCGCGACAAGAGAGTGGAATGAGAGTGACAGACCACGTGGCCCGCAGGCCAAAACAGTTCATGCCTGGCCCTTAACAGAAGGTGCGCTGAGCCCTCCTCGGAGAGGAGCAGGCGTGTGCTTCCCGCGATGGAGGCGGAGCTGCGGCCTGGGAGCGGGGGACTGGGCCAGAAGACGGATTCCGCTCGCTGTTCGGGTAGAGAGCAAGCAGGCGTCTTCTCACCAGCCACCTCTGGTCTCCCAGTGTCTGCTGGCCGTGAGCTCGGCAGAAAACAGGGCAGGATTAATGCGGGGTCTGCAGGGACTCCAGGAGTGAGGGGAGACCCTTACCTGCTTCGGTAAGTGGGGAGCTGCCTTCTGTCACCCCCTCTTATCTCTGGAACCCAACTCTGCTCATCCTAAGCCTGCATCTGCCGACCCCTGTGATGTGCCTGTTTTCTCGTGCTTTCCATCGGCTGTGGCCATGGTTATCCCTGTCCCCACTGTCCCCACCTAGGTGACACGGCTTTGCAGGGGACTGTTTCCTCGCTTTGGAGATTTACATTAAAAAGCACCCTGAAGTACTTCAAGATGAGGTTAAGAAGTTTGCCAAAGCCACAAAGCTGCTGGCAGGTACTGACAGGTAGCCAGAGTTCAGCCCGGTCTGTCAGTTTCAGCGCCTTTGCTCTGTTACATCATTGTTTTTCCATCTTAACCCATGCTCTCTTAGCGTCCCTCCTCACTCTCCAGAACTAGTTTGATTTAATCAGTACACTCGCAGTTAAAATGATGATCACCTCCAATTTCAGGCAAAAGCTGATTTTCAAGAAAGTTAAAATACAGATGATATGGAACAAACCTTTATGAAAAAGTTCACAAGCTCCCAAAAGAATGCTTTTGTTGCCGCTGGACTTCCGTTCCCTCCCCTTCAGAAGGAAAGAAGATGGGGGAATCGCGTTTCACGTGGAGTGGGAAATGTAGAAGGGGAAGAGGGAGCTGAAGGCGAGGCTGCTGGGGTCACTGCCTAGGCGGGGCGTGGGGGAAGAGAAGAGGACTTTAATGCAGACCCCATTTAATGTTCTTTAAGACATGAGCGCTAACAATGAGTCCCTTTTAAGTTCCCTATGGCTGTTTACCTGTACTCCTTGATCAAGGCCTGGGTATTTCTGAGACCATTAAGAGCAACGTGGGAAAAAAAGACGCTCCTCTGATGTCACTGCAGGAGCCTGACAATGCAGAGCGGCAGGAGCACTATACTCGGCTTTCGCCACGAGGGGGAGCCCGTGTCACTCCAGATGGAGATGCAAAGATGCTTCCCGTTTGGAGAACGGACGACATGCTGTGATGTGCTGTGTTATTTCCAGAACAGAGCTTCCAGGGGTCGTGTAAGATCTGCAGAGACCCCCTGGCCTGAAAAACCTCACTTCTCAGGTTTCAGAGAAGATTTAATGACATGCCCACAATATACTGCATTTTCTGAAAGTTTACGGATCTGTTACCGATGTTTTTCTGCAGACGGTCTCTATGTATGCGTGGAAAGAAGACGGAAGGATAAACGCCCTTATGTTAATACTGGTTCCCTCTGAAGAGTGGAATGAGGGAGATTAAAATGTTCTTCACACATGTCTAAAACTTTCACTTCTTTTTAAAAAACAGTGACCTGTGCTTTGATTGTTAGATAACGTGTATCCTCAGAAGATAACATGTCAGTGATTCTTTTTTTTTTTTTAAGATTTATTTATTTATACATGCAAGCTGGGGTACAGGCCCGAGACGTGGGGCGGCGAGAGGGCTCACCAGAGACAGAGTGGGGAGCAGAACAGGCAGATCAGAAGTACACTGCTGAGGGGAGCAGCGGGCGGGCAGGAGAGGTCTGCCGCACCATGTGGGATTCTCCCCGGCTGGGTATCGAACTCGCTGCCGACAGCTCCACAGCGCAGCGCTCAACCGCTGCACCACCAGGGAGGCCCAACGTGCCAGTGATTCTGCAGAGAGTGGGCGCCGCCGGGCTGTCTGCCCCCTGACTGTAGACTCGGGTTCTTCTGACCGGGTGTGGACAGCTGAGAGCACCGAGGTGGGACTCGGGGCCTGGCTCTGGGCGCTTCCCGCCATGCTGCCGCACACACTTGTGCACACACACGTGCACACTCCCACAGCCATGCTGCTCAATGTGAGTCTTACCAGAAAAACTTCCTCATGTAACGATTCCGACAGCTGCTCTGGGAACATTACTAGCCCAGAAAGTTTTCATGACCACAAACAAGATTGTGGACACAGGGGTGCCCAGCACGGGGGTGGCATTAGCACTGTGTACAGGTGGCCCCAGTGAAGACCAGCTCTATTCCTGCAAGGAGCTGCCTCTCTCAGCAGCTCCCCAGGAAGCCACAGAGTGCTCCCCGCGTTCCCCACAGCCCCAGCTTCAGGCCTGTAAGACATCAGCAGAGTCCCGGACTGCAGACGTGATGCCCTAACCACATGGGCAGGACTTTATTTGCTGAGCACAAACGTTTGGTCCACCCAGGAGCTGGGTAACAGGGAGAGCGCCCTCACCCCAATGGTGAGGCCCGAGGGGCGCTGGCCCAGTGACTTCCAGGCACAACACCCGCCCGGAACCCTGAAGCAGCACGCAGAGTGGGACACACTTGGGGCTGGAGGAAGACGGGCTCATTCTTCCAGCTCCCGGTGTAGAAATTGGAACAGATTATCAGGTTCCACTTACTGCTGTGTAAAATGGGATCCTGTACCTCGAGAGGCTTCTGTAAATATTTTATGTACTAACTGGTGCCTGGGGTCAGAAATTAGTAAAATAAACTGGTCAACAGTGAGATCATAACTGACTTGAAAAGGCCTTAATCTATAGTATCTTGGTGTGCTGAACATGAATATAACCCTGAAAATTTTTTATTAGCTCTCATTTTGAAGATATTTCGTATAATTCATTTTATATGTTTCACCGTGTAAATTTATCCAGTAGGACTGCAACAACATCCTCAATCAGCCTAGAATGATGTAATACTGCATCTCATTGCATAATCCCATCATGCACACATCATCCAGAGTTGATTGCATCATTTTCTGATGCAATGCAATACTACTGCCAGGCGGCGGCTGAAGTAAGCTGACATCAGCACTGCACTATATAAAGCCCTGTCGGAAAGGGTGAGCACTGAAAATATTTCAGACTTTGTACGAGACAGTTGAAGCTACTGTTCCATAGAACTGTTATTATTTTATCCATTTAGGCACAATATAGAACAGTCATGCCTTGAAAATGCGTTAATAGTGTGGACAATTTCTGCTCTATTTGTGGGGAAGTGACATTTGCCAACCAGAAGAAAAGTATGACTTCTCAAGTGAAGAAGGCTTCTCATCTTTTCTTCGGATGCAAGGTTGGTGACCAAGACAAGCCTTGGGCCCTACATCTATGCTGTGCTACATGGACAACACAGCTTTCACAGTGGTTCAATGGCAAAAGACCATCAAGGCCGTTTGCAGTTCCCATCGTGTAGAGAGAGCCAAGCAACCACATAAAAGACTGTTCCTTCTGCTCGGTTCCTCCTCTTTCTGGTGGAATAACGAAGCAAAAATAGTCGAGAATAGCCTACCCAAACATTCCGTCTGCATTGAGATGACCATTTCAACAACTTGTTGCAGGGTGATGCGAAACAAGCATGGAATGCTTTTCACCTAGTGTCTACAAACTTTCTTGGGAATGTTAGGGCAGAAAACTACAAGGAACTAGTAGAAGACATGCTCATTCAGTATCAGAAACTTGGCTGCAATATGTCTCTAAAGATCCTCTTCCTTCATCCCCATCTGGATTTGTTCCCTGAAAACTGTGGTATGGTTAGTGATGAACATGGCGAACATTTTCATCAAGATATCACATCCATGGAACAAAGATACCAGGGAAAATGGTCCACTACAATGCTGGCTGACTACTGCTGGACACTCCCCACAGATGCTCCTGAACAGCTATACAAGAGACAAGCAAAGAAATCTAAGAAGTAGTGGATGACTTGATTTTTTACAGGTATTAACCGTAGGCCTATTACTACTGGCATGCATTTCGTGATGTAAACATCCATTTATTGCAGTTTACAAAAAAACTAGAGCCAAAATTAGAATTTGACTGTCATATTTGTGTTGAGCACATACAAATGGATAGGAAATGACTCAATTTATTTCAGTAACATGACTTTTGTAAAAACCTGTCGACCAGTGTTACTGGCTCCATGCCCCAGGCCGCTAGGCTAATCCCGTCTGTCTTCACCTCAGACGAGCCTGCTGCTTCCTTGGGGTTCCTGGACGCTGTTCTCTACTCACGAACTCTGCTTCTCACCACCTCTCCTCTTCACTCCTGCGTCATAGCAGCTGGGGTGAAGGGTCTGGTCTAGGGGTGTCCACGAGGGTGAATCACCTGAAACGTCAGGTTCTCCCCAAACTGTGTGAGAAGATTGTCTTCTCCTTCCACAAATAGCACACGGGCAGAACTTGCTGTCACCCTAAGGGCAATTTTGTCTCCGGGTGTTCGCTGAGGAAATACCCTAACATGGAAGGTGTGTGTCCAGGAGCAGATGAGAAGGGAGTTTAAAGTTAAGCTCGGAGGGGAAGTGAGTGGATAACTTCTCATTCTGATGTTTTCTTAAAGGGGGAGGAGGTAGACGTGAGATGAGCTGTTTTTACCTAGAAAAGTGTGTAGGTCGTAGCTCTCTCGGAACTTGTAGAGATCGTCTGGCCATTCAAGGGGAGCATCTCGGGCACGTCATTGCTCTGTATGGGGGGCAGGCAGCCCTACCTCCCCTGGGGAGTCTCGGAGGCCAGGGAAGGGCTCCCACAATCAGGACCCAAGGGCCAGGGACGGTGGGGTCCATGTTAGGGGGACTTGAGCAGCGGTAGAGGTTCGATGGGGCTTGCACATGTCAGCGAAGGCCTCACTCAAAAGTGACATTAGCATAAAAAGTTACAGGTGAGAAGGGAACCGTGTAGCTATTTGGGGGAAGGCTTCCCGGAGCGGAAGTGGCAAGCTGAGAGAAGCTGCAGGGGGAGGAGACAGAGAGAGTGAATCAGAAACACCTGAGGGCAAGATGGGGCTGAGCCTACAAGGAACCTACAAGCTCTGCGGGTCCTTGCGATGAGTCTGGCAGCTGAGGCTGGAGCCGAAGCTGGAGTCTTTGGGAGTGGTGCAGGTCATGAGTGACATATCTGATTCATCTTTTGAAAAGACGCCTGTGTTTGCTGTGGCAACACCAGAGCACAGTCAGGTAGGACGGGCAGAAGTGGGGGTGCAGTGAGAGGGGACTGGCATAGAGGGGAGGGATTAATGGTGGAGAGAGCAGGGTGTGCGCTCAGACATTGATGAGAGGTGGGCAGCTCCTGGTCTCTGCTGAAGGGAGAATCAACATCTAGAAAAGCTGGTGTGACCGGGACCCCCCCCCCCAACCCCCACAGCTGTCCCCTTGGAAGGAGTCCAGCAAAGTGCTGAGAGGGTCAGACAAATACCCACGTGGGCTGTTTTCTAGGAGCGAGGGCAGCAAAGGAAGATAAAGAGGGATGGGTGTCAAAGGAGCGGAAGAACTACAAACCGCGGCGAATAATGGGGAGGAGTCTGGAACATTCCAGAGAATAGATTGTACATGACTTTGTCCCTGCATATGGTCTGAGTGCACTTGTAAGGTGAGTTTCGGTTAATTTAATGGACCCCTTTTGCGTTTAACTGTGAGACTGAACTGTTCTTACTTAACATGCCATGCAGGGAAAGAGCCAGTGACTGGGGCATTTCAGGGACACGGGCTTGTTCAGATGTGTACAGTGAAGTGCCGTGGATGCAGAAATGTCGCCCATTCAGTAGCTGGAACGGGCCCTAAACTTGCTTAAACGCTCTCTAGTAGGATGACCTACAGTGACAAAAGTGAAAAACTACTTGGGGTCCCCACCAGAATTGGGGGCACTTTGAGTGCCTGATTCATTTGTTGGAAGTGGCCAGATGGAGAAAATTTGCCTTCCGACATGCGAACACAAGCACTTTCTTATGCCATGGTTGTTAGATGAGATAAACGTGACCCCACTGTGTGGCCTGCAGCAGAAGCAGGGCACTGCCTTAGAGGTGTGTGAGTTTCATGTATTCAGAGTTGCCAAAGCCATGCTGTGCAAGAGTTTATGCAGACTTACTGTGAGGAAAGTGGAACAAGAATGTAGCCTTCTCCAAGATGACCTGACACGGTTAAAAACAAAACCCAAAGGTGTATATTTTTGCCTTGTGCACCATGATTTTCTAGACATAGCATGGGGTAGAAAGAGAGGTAGGAGAAAGCTGCAGGACAAAGCAGAGTCAGTGCAAAGTCCAGGCCTCCGAGGTCTACGTTTCCTACACTGTCTGGATTGTGGCGCTGGGTAGTGGACGGTGACGTGAGAGTCTCCAACCCCGGAGATTTTCCCTCCGCGTGAGGGGCGGACAGTGCACAGGTGAAGATCCAAGGCCTGACGAGACTTGTTAACCAGCTGAAGCGGAACGACATAGAGTTCGGGGTGGGGCTGCTTGTGCTGGCGTCCCTCTGAGGAGGAGACGTGCTGGTGTCCTTGAATGATGAAGCGATGACTATAGCCAGAACTGGGCAAAGAACACTGAGGGGAAGGACCAGCAAGGGCAGAGGGTGCGAGAGGGTCACACTGGCCTGTTGAGGAGCAGGGAGGACCCCGGTGTGGCTGGTTCTTAGGCAGGAACCGGACGAGGCAGCTTCTGTAGGAACAGGGTGACGTGCTGACGCAGCAGGCGATCGCGGTGTGAACTGTGTTAACTGAGGAGACGCTGGAATGAGAGTTGGCTCCGGGGGTTAGAGAAAATTCCAGGGTGGTCTTCCTGCCACACATTTTCCCCTTTAGTCACCTCACCTGATCCTGCAAGGAAACAGGGAGGAATTGGGAAAGACATGAGTCTCAGACAATTGTTCTCCTTTTTACTAAGGTTCTTTTTATTTGCAATGGAGATTGTTGCAAGTTTAGATTACATGGAGGCCTGAACTTGGCATGCAGGAGTTTTAGGTGTGATTCCTGCTCCCAGCTGACATGGGGCAGTTCAGATGCTCCCCTGAACCCCGATACAAACCTGCCCCATTTCCAGAATCATCCTTCTACCTTCTCGTTGGCTCTGGTTATACTTTACATGCAGTGCATTTAACACAGAATAGGAACCATAAAGTTGCTCCTGCCCCTCTGTGAATTCATGGTCAAAACTTGTTCGTTTGGTGGTAACATGTAGTGTGTGCAGATGTTGAGATAGCATATTGCACACCTGACATTTGCATAATGTTATAAATCAACTTTAAGTCAATTAAGATTGTAAAAACTTGTTCAGCCAGTGTGTAGGAAAACTGACGAGAAGTAGGTTTCAAAACAGTCTTCTCTCCTCTGCACAGGTCAGCCTCGTGCTCCATATCAGGGACACCTAAGTTTGTTACTATAGCCAGGAAGGACCTGAGAGCTAAGAATCCGTGACAGGAACACAGCTCCGACCTGGTCTCCTGACAGCACGGCTGCTCCTCTGCTCATTTTTCTAGGAAAAGGCCTTGGAAATTGACTCAGTGGCCCGTTGGTGGAAAGAAGCCACAGAACAGTCACATTAGCTGCTCTCTGGAGTTTCTCCAACCAACTCTGCTTGACCTCAGGACATCTGAATATTGAAGGGGCCTGCTAAGTGGAATCTCTCTACAGGACACACACCATATATTCTGGTAAGTTCTAATCAGGGATAAGGGGGTGAATAAGCAGAGGTTATGCTATATTCACAGCCAGAAATGCTCGGGTGGAAGGAATAGATACCTGTTTGTTTTTTTCACAACTGAACCCCAGAAGCAGGAGACTCCTCTCCCTAAAGTTCTCTTTAATAAGGGGCGTTCCTGATAACTACATGCAGGCAGGGAGGCTATGGGGTGTGTGTTGGTGCATCTTTAGGTCGGGTGTGGAGAATCTTTAGTTTCTGTTCTTCTTTGAGTTCAAGCCATTGTGTTTTCTGTCACAGCAAAACCTACGCACATCTAACCGTGCACTTGAGTCCTTCCTTCCACCGCCTCATCTGTTAGCTTTTTGATTTTGATAACAGACACTGCACCGAGTGTGAGTAAGTGGGTCTCGGGGCTCCGATCTGCATCACCTCATGTTCTGGTATGAGCAGTGCTCAGACACCTGTTGTGCGTGTTTATGTGCTTTTGGGGAAATGGCCATTGAAGCCCTTGGCCTAGCGAAAAATGGCGATACTTGGGCTTTTTTCCATATTGTTTTATTCTTTATTTATTTTGGATACTACTCCCTTTTCCGTGGTGTGGTTTACATCTTCCCCCACCCTGTCTTCCTTCTCTTCATGGTTTCCATTGCACATTGCCATTGTTTTAAGTGGGACTTAGGGCCCATCACAGCTGCTAACGTGGACATCGCTGGCATATGCATGCTACTGAATTGTGTAGACATACAAAGGCCTAAATCTCTCTACAGCGTTTTGAAATCACTATTGCTCTCTCCAGTGACACAAACATTCTTACTTAATCTCATCTGTACGCCCCAAATCTCATCTGTAAGACCATTGGCCTTCAGTGATTTCTGTAACCCTCTTCTATCTGCTTCTAGAACATGTCCATTTTTGAGAGTTTTAGCAAGAGTATGGCAAAAGAAGTGGGAAGCAAGGAAATGAAGCATGTCAAATGTGTGGAACATGCCTCCAGCGTGAAACTGTATTCCTTGCTACTGGAGAAGAAGAGTTACACAAAGTTTTGGAGCCAAGATGAAGAGCCAATTGAGATCTCCCTCCTGGATATTCTAGAACCAAGTCCTATCCTCCCAGGTATTGTCGATCACGGGCATGGCAGGCCAGCGTGAAAAGCAAAGTTGTAAGATAGAGGTGGCTTCCTGGAATGTAGATCTCTGGATCAGCCTTGCCTAAAGGCAGAGGACTTGGAGCTATGACTCTCTGAGAACTTGCTAACTATAAAGTCAGGAGCACAATAATTCACTTAGTAATAACTGCAACCTGTTGAGCTAGGAATATTATTCCCATTTTACATAACAGCTAATGAAAGCTTGTAACGTAATTTGATCTACTTACATACCTGGGAATTGGTAGGAGCAGCATCTATGCCCAAGTCATACTGGTCACACTGGTTCAAACCAAACCCTCTGCGCAGTAGCTGCCCCCTGGGGCTGATGCTACTCCCCTTGCAGACGAGTCCCTGAGGCTGGGCGGGTGATGCTGTGTCTCCTGGACAGTGCCCAGGTCCATCCCCATTGATTTAGGTGAGGTCGTTCTTGCTGCCACCCAACCCTTGGGTGAATCAAACCCTTCGTCTCAACAGTAATTTACATTTAACACTTTGTGGTCCGCTCACGTATTAGTACGTGTTTTTGTCACCAGAATCAGGTGGCCGCTCATGTATTAATACGTGTTCATCTAGTCTCCGGTTTTTCACGCCACGGTGTATTTATTTGGAACTATTAGGAGCTATTTCTTGGATCATACTCAGTCTAGAAGCTTTACACATTGTTTTGATGAAAGTGTAAGGTGTTTTATGAGAGATATTACATTTTTTTAAATATCCAGTAGTTCAGGAGTTGTGTGTGTTTTATTGAATGCTTATACCATTCATGCGGTGGCACAGAAAATGGCCTGCCCCAAGGGCTGGTAAGTTTTATGGGCACCGGCACACAAAGTGCTAAACATTAATTAAATAGTTTCTAAACGGAAACATTAAAAGAGTAGGAGGATTGGGCAAAATATGATTCAGTCACTTCATTTCCATTCAGTTTCCCAGTTGTTCTAGAGTTAATTCTTGGCCCAACCTGAGACCACCATTTCTTTCTAGATACTGATGAGCGGGGACCATTGACCTTCAGTGACAGTGTGCTCAAGAAACTGAAGATTGCTGTGAATGTGGGCGCCGTGGTAGATGCGGATGTTTCTATGGCAGCGTCTGAGTCCCAAAAATCCACCGTCCAGTACCGGATTGTTACTGTCCCACCACCTAAATTCGAAAAACTCCTGAAGAGGTGAGTCTCTAGGAGAAAAAGGACTTGTCAGCAGCACCCTCGGGTTTTGTTCTCCATCTGGGCAAAGCAGATCTAGCATATTTGCTACTGAGACTCAGAATGAAGAAATTGGCATCCTGTGCTGCTTCTTTTCTTCATTCATTTGTTCATTCATTCATTCATCTAACAGTAAATAGTTATCCAGTGTATTTTTAATATAACAGTAATTACCCACTACTGTGCTTTTTTTGTGCTGAGAACAGAGTGATGATAAGACAGATAAAAATCTGTGTCCTAAAGCATATTGCATTTCGCGAGATAGGGGACTTTACAGTGAGTGAGGAAACAGCATTCAAAAGTAAATTAACAAAGTTTTAATTTAAGTGAGACGAAGACTTTGAAATTCTTTGTTTAAATAAATACGGTATACAACAGCATGCAGATACTAAGTTTAACTTTGTGATTATGGTAACAGAGCTCCAAAAATTCTCCATGGTCTTAACAAGGAATCTCTTAAATCATTACACCTTTTAGAAATAGAGATGTCAATTTTCATAACATTTCTGTCAACTCAAGAGTTTTTATTTATTTTTTTTTAATTTTTATTTATTTATTTATTTTTTTACATACAAGCTGGGGTACAGGCCAGAGGTACGGGGGTGGCGAGAGGGTTCACCAGAGACAGAGCGGGGGGCAGAACAGGCAGATCAGAAACACACTGCTGAGGGGAGCAGCGGGCGAGGCAGGAAAGGTCTGCCGCGCCATGTGGGATTCTCCCCGGCCGGGCGTCGAACTCGCGTCGCCGCTGCCGACAGCTCCACAGCGCTACGCCACCGGGGAGGCCCAACTCAAGAGATTTTAAAAGGAAGATAGTTAAAATCTGATTTTCAAGAATCCACATGACAAAATATCTCTGCTGGCAAGCCTCTTCTTCATGGAAGACTAAAAAAAACAAGTCACCAAAATGTGTGTCTCACTGGCTCTCTCCAGCATTGCTGATAAACCATGGATCTTTCTCTCTGAGGGGAGTGCTGTGTTACTCACTAAGATTTTGGAGCACTGAGAGGTGAGGGGGGCCATGGTTATGGTACGGGCCATTCCTGGAAGTTGAACAAGTTCGAGAAGGCGTAGGCTTTGGTTTACCCAGACTGGCACAGGGAACCTCTTCAGTTAGTGTGAAATGTTATGTTCCTTCCTGGACAGAATGATTAGACCCATAAAATTGTCCTAGTTCTAGCATGAGAAGTGGCAGAGCCTTAGAGCTCTCCCCTTCAGGGAGAGAGCTGACCTGAGGCCGGAGAGAAATCTGCAGCTCACAGGGTAGCCCCTCAGTACTGAGACAGGGATCTGAGCATCAGACTCTGGGTAAGAAGTGGAGCTTGCTTTGATGATGCGAGAGAATCAGTGGTAAGATTCCCAGCCCTAGTTCATCCTCCTCCTTTCAGGAGGTGATCATTCTCTGAAAGAATTTGGGCTCCTACTTCCCCACACACTTCCCTCCCATCATCTTGATAAATAAAGAGGACCCCAAAATTTAAGTCATTTTGCCACCTTCTGGGGGAAATATGAACAACACCCATGGGTGAAAAGGATAACTCAGGGAATACACATGGGTCTGTTTTGCTGTATGCTTAATGCTTTTGCTGTGGTGCGTGAGTTCTGAAAGGTGGTGTCCTCATCATAATTTGTCTCAAGGTATTTTATATATATATATATATATAATTTTACATATATTTTACATCATTCTTCCTTTTTTTGCACAATGTATGCTTTCTCCTTTCAGGTGTAGTCCCCATACAATTCCCATCACCATAGTCTCTTGTATTCAACCCTCGGGGTATTTTTGATTTCTTCTTTGATTTCCTATGAGCCCATTTGTGGTAGGGGACTTCAATACCCCACTCTCACCAATGGACAGATCAAATAGGTAGACAATAAACAGGGACACAGTAGCCTTAAACAAAGAATTAGACCACATGCAACTGTGAAAGTCCCTGACTAGCCAAAGCAAAACTGATAGAAAACAAGAAAAGTGGAGGGATCAATTCCTGACTTCAAACTAACACAAAGCAAGAGAAATCAAAGTGTTATGGGGTATGAACAAACAGAAACACAGACCAACAGAATGGAAGGTAGAACATGGGAGTAAAACCACACAAATGGGTTCAGTTAATCTATGGCCAATGAGCAAAGATTGCGCACAATAGAGAAAAGAAAGCCTTTCCAACCAGTCATGCTGGGAGACCTGGACAACTACATGCAAAGAAATTAAGGTAGATCATTATTCTACACCAAGCACAAAAATTACCTCTCCATGGACTCATGGGTGTAAGACCTGAGACTATAAAATACATAGAAGGACAGAGGTGGTACAGTCCCGACGTGAGCATCAGAGATAGTGTTGGGTACTTAATGCCAATGGCAAAGGCATCGAAAGCAAATATAACATATGGAAATACATCAAATTTGATAGCTTTGTACTGCAAAAAAAGCTGTCTTGAAAACAAAAACACAATTACTGAATAAGGAAAGATATTTGCATGTCATCCATCTGACAAGGGTTAATTTCTACAATATATAAAGAACACCTAGAACTCAGCAACAACAAAAACAACCCAGTCAAAAAATGGACAAAAGACCTAAACAGACCTTTTCCTAAAGAAGAACATACATGTCATATTGGGCCACATACAGCTGGCCAAGAAGCATGAAAAGAATGTCCCACATCACTTATTATAACATAAATGCAAATCAAAACCATAGAATGATTTCTCATACTTGTAGCAACGGTCTGTGTGAAAAAAGACTGGAAACAACAAATGTTGGTGCAGATATCAAGAAAAGGGAACACTCATCACTGTTAGTGGGAATGTAAATTGGGGCTGCCTCTGTGGAAAACAGTATGGAGCTTCATTAAAGAACTAAAAGTGGAAATACCATCAAGACAAGAAATACCACTCTTGGTATTTAACCAAAGAATGTGGAAACAACAATATGAAAAAATGTATGCACCCCTATGTTCATAGCACCAGGATCCACAAGAGCCAAGATACGGAATCAACCTAAATGCCCACTGACAGATGAATGGATAATGATAGTGTGGTATATCTACTTAATGGAATACTACACATTCATAAAAAATATGAAAATTTGTCTTTTAGGACAGGATAGTTACATCTTGACATGATTATGCTAAATGTAATAAACAAGAAAGTCAAAGACAGTTACCAGAGGGTCTACTTATTGGTGGAATATAAATACTCAAAGAAAACAAACTAGCAAAACACATAAAATAGCTCGTACACTCTGAAAAACCAAGTCACCAGAGGTGTGTTGTGGGAGGGAGGAGGTGATATGGACAGGTAAGGGATAGTGTGTTGGCCTGGAATTTGGTAGAGGGTGAGTGAAGCATGTTCACATGTTGCGGTGTGAAGTTGTCCTCCCCACACTACATAGTTATGTAAACAAATGACAAATCAACAAAATTTGATGAAAAATAAAATCAGGTTGTTCACAGATAAATGTTACTTTGGGTATCGGACCATTTCTGTGTTTCTTGTTAGTCTCATTGTTAGAACTAACATTTGCAAAGACTGTTTATAGTGCTAAACTGTGTCTGGGTTACTGATGCTACAGGAAAAGAAAAACAGTTGTCCTAGAAATTTCTCTCAGTATTTAAAAAGGTATAACATCAGTGTTACATCTTATTATGTAGCACCAAGAGATTTTAAACAAGTCCAACTATAAATGAGGGAAAGAGCGCAATCTGGCCACTTTGACCAGATGGCAGGCAGGGCATGTAATAGTTCTCACCTAGAGGTGTTTGGGGTAATGAAGGGCGCTCTGAAAGCCAGGGCAGAAACTGGTGAACAAGCGGCAGCTGGAAGAGAATCTGTTTAGGTGTCTCTGTGAATCTAACAGACCTAAAGAAAGAAAGAAGGAGGCAAGCTTGCGAGGGAAGTGGGCCCGATGAACGGTGTATAGCTCCTGGGGCAGAACACAGCTGGGAGACTTCGGGACTAGCGGGGAGCCGGTGGGTGACAGAGGCGTTAACCTGGACGAAGGTGAAATGAAATAAGGCTTGGAGGGAAGGCGATGTCAGAGGACCCAGCACCTAGGACACCCTAGGGGGCTGGAATGTCCCTGAAAGGACCTCAGGAACCCCGCACCCTGGATGCCCAGTGACCTCCTCCACTGAAAGCAGATGAAAAGTTTTGGGATTTCTACTCGACCGCTATCTGGGCACCAGTCCCGTGAGGCCTTGGGTAGAATCAGGGTTTATTCTCACATCAGAATGGAAACGAAATTTGCTTCAGGGCTTCAGTCCTCTCATTCCCACCTCCCTTCCAAACCCCCATCTTTGTCAGTTGAGTCATCCCACCTGCAAGGACAGTTAGTCCACAACACCGTCCTGTGGCGGCCATGAATATCGCCCAGCATCCCCCCCTTCCTTGTGCTTTCTGAGTCAGCTCTACCTTCCCCCTGATGGTGCTGGACGTGGCTCCCAGCTCGGGCAGTCAGATCTCCTGAGGACTGTCCCCAAGCCCCAGGCCGTGTCTACTTCCAGCCTCTCTGGTGAGACCCTCGTGCTGGGGAGCTATAAACTACCCCCCTAACCAGACCATCTAACTCTGGAACACGTAGATGTCTCTCTAATATGACAAGAATACCCTGTGACCTTTACCCCATCAGAAAACAGGGGCCTCTCCACTGCGCATGTCAGACTGTTCTGTGTCCTGGGTAGCTCAAAGCCATAAGCCAACGTTTTCCTGCCCTTTAAGGGCTCACCAGTAAAATTTTAAGGTCGATACCTGGTCCAGGATTGAAGAGAAAACTAACACAGAGTCACCTGAGAAGTAATTGCTTTCTCCCTGATCCTTCTCCTGCCTCATGTCTCCAGGAAGCTGTTGAAACCGCTGCCGTCCTTCATGAACCAGTACCGGACATCACGGAAGAACCTCTATGTGGTGACGAAGACGGTGGAGCTGCTCAACAGCCCCGTGCTGAGTGACAGCAGCAGTGGGAGCATTTCTGGAAGTGTCTCCTTCCTTGCGAATCCTGCCGGAAAGGTATAGGGGGGCGGGGGGGGGGCACACCTCACACACAGCCAGCCAAGCCTCACTTCCCAGGGTCTGATCCCACTCAGCATCTGCTTCTGGATGGTAGAAGGTGCAGGGTTGTTATTTCCCACCTGTCATGGGCTGGGGACCTGACTCCTGGCAGGAGATGACATTCTAATGTCCTCATGTTTGGTGCTTCTCTATATGGGACTATTTGGTAATGACTGATAGGAAGTAGATTTAATTGTGATATGTGTACTTTACTTTTGGAAAGTGTGGGATTCTGGTGAGTGTAAAGGTGTAGTTGCTCTGCTATGTACATGTTCAGTTTTATGCTGGAAGAAACGAGGGACCACCGTCTCCAACCGCAGCGGTCCAAGTTCCCACATGGTGTGATAACTGAAAAGATTTACCAAATGTGATTTAAGAACCTTGAAACAAATTGTTCACAAAAACCAACTAGAATATTTGAAGAAATTCAAGAAAATTCATTTATTAAATATTTTTTGTGTTAGAATGTACTTTTGCCCAATATATAATTTCTAAGTAATTTGTCCTCACTTGGCAGACTTAGAGTGTAAAGGGAAAAAGCACCCCAAGTCGTGAACTACTTTCCCAAGTCAGTGATTTTGCCCTGGAGAAGTTGGGCCAAGCTTCTCCCAGATCACTAAAAAAAAAATTATTGCGTTTTACCATTATTTTACAAACGATGTAAGTTTCAGGACAGCTGCGTATTTCCATATGTGTGTGTCTCATTGCACCCGCCGCCAGAGGTCTAGGCCATTCCACCATCAAATTGACCTCCTCGACCTTTTCCTCCTATCTCCTTCCCTTCTCCCCATTCTCTACAATCACCATCTTTTTTAAACATTTATTTCATTATTTAATTTTTAATTTTTTACATCATTGGTCATCTTTATGTAGTTATTGTTCCCTTTAGGTGCGGCTCTCCCACCCATATTCCACCCTCAAAGCCACTGCCCTGCTCCCCACGTTCTCCCCCCCATCTTTGATTTTCAGTCGCTTGAGTATGATATTCCTATGTCTATGGGTTTTTGGTTTTTAATCTTTTGGGGGGTTTATTTTGCTTGGAGTATTCTGAATTTCCTGGACCTGTGGTTTGGTGGCTTAGGTTAATTTGGGGAAGATTCTCAGTCATTATTACTGCCAATATTTCTTTTACCCTTTTTTCTCTTGTCTTCTAATTGCCTGTATAACTTTTGCAGTTATCCCACCTTTCTTGGATATTCTGTTCATTTATTCAGTTTTTTTTTCTCCTTGCATTTCAATTTAGTGGTTTCTTTTGAGATGTCCTCAAGTGCAGAGATAATTTCTTAGTTGGGTCCAGTTTCCTAAGAGCCAATCAAAGGCATTCTTTATTTCTGAAATAGTGCTTTTGAGCTGGCTAGATTTCGTTTTGCTTCTTTCTCAGAATTTCCATATCTCTCTTTCCATTACACGTCCTTTCTTGCATTTTTTTTTTTTTTTAGTTTTCTACAAGATCCCTTAGCATGTTACTTATAGTTACTTAGAATTCCTATCTAACAATTCCAAAATCCCTATTACATCTGAGTCTGATACTCAGGTGTGGTTGGTCTCTTAAATTGCTACTTTTTCCTTGTGTATACCTTGCAATATTTTGTTGATTATAAGATGAAATATATTTGGTAAAAGTAAAACTCTGGTAAACATCCCTTTAGCCTGTGGGGGTGAGGTGTAAGGGGTGGGGACCTTCTACAGTCTCATGACTAGGTCTTGGTGTTTCATCAACATGTAGAGCATCTCCATTCTCCTCCACTCGTCTTAGGTGTGACAGGGTGGAGGGAGGGACTTAGAGTTTGTTATTTTACTTTCCCCACATGGAGGCTTAGAAGAGGCTGGATCTGGGTATTTTTCGACCGTCATTTGTTTTGGCTCTTATAAAACCCCAAAAAGTTAGCTTCTGGTAAAATAATGTCTCTTGATCCAGGTCTTATCAAAGAAAACTGAATGTTCTAGAATATTTCAATATGGTGACAGTTTTCCTCCTACTGCCTAAACATGAAGACATTTTTCTCTGCATTACTGTGAGAGCCTGGTAGAGCTCCTATAGATAAAACCCACAAAATGGAGAGATGCTCAGTGACTGAGTTACCCCTTGAGTGTCTAAGTTCCAGAGTTGTCCACACTGAGTCTGCAGCAATTCCCTCACTGCAGTTTAGACTTTTATACCCTGATCATGGTTCACATGAAGGTTTTTGCTCTGGTAAATAGTGATTTTCCATACCTAATGTTCAGTCTCTCCAATTTTGGGAACACTGGGTTTCTCTGCGATGTGACATACTCTCCTGACACATCTAGAGCAATTATTGGTGTTTTTCTTTCTTTAGGTTTTTTTCTTCTTTTTAGGGTGAAATGATACCTTCAACCTCCTTTCCAGATCTACTTAACTTAACACATTGTTTGCGGGTAGTTTGCTACTACCAGTCAATGTAAAACGTATAAATACGTTTCCTGCATACAATTTAAAATATTTTTGTAAGCAAAACATTATTCCCATATTACTATTCCTATAAGAAAGGATCACCACTTTCTTTAAGCCACATAGCTGGTGAGTAATAACACATTGTTTGCAGGTAGTTTGCTACTACCAGTCAACGTAAAACGTATAAATATGTTTCCCGCATACAATGTGTTAAAACTACATGTGTTTATGACCATGTTCCCTGGATTCTACCCCTAGGTTAAAGGAGAAGGAGAGGGCCAAAAGTCTAGAGAAACGACGCTGTCTCTAGAGAAGGGTATGGTGATGGCCTATAAGAAGAAGCTGCTGGTTTTTGAGAACAATGGGTGGAGTAAGTAGAGGTTGAAAGAGGCACATGGGGTTGGGGGGCGCAGGTGGTGTAAGCTTTTGCTGAAAAGAGAAACAAGAGGGGAAGAGCACCAGCATGTGACCTTGACTTCTCTGCCTGTCCGGCACCCTTTATCAAGTATCTGAGGCACACACATATCCCTCCCCCAGCAGCCATCTCCAAGGACAATCAGATGAAATGTTGCTACATGGAGAGACAGTTATTTTCATGAAGAGGGACAATAAGGTGCCTAGCGTGGGGGTGGCATTAGCACTGGGTACAGGTGGCCCCAAAGCAGACCATCTCTTCCTTCAAGGAGCTGCCTATCTCAGCAGCTCCCCAGGAAGCCACAAAGCGCTCCCCATGTCCCCCACAGTCCCAGCTTCAGGCCTGTAAGACATCAGCACAGTCACGGACTGCAGACGTGATGCCCTAACCACACGGGCAGGACTTTACCTACGTCTCTCCCCCCTTCACCAGCCTCCAATGGACAGTCCCCAACACACACACTTGTGTTCTGACACCACGTGTGTGAACCGTTTGCATCAAAAAGCAAGTGTAAGGGCCTCCCTGGTGGCGCAGAGGTTAAGCGCTGCGCTGTGGAGCTGTCGGCATCAGCAACGCGAGTTCGATGCCCGGCCAGGGAGAATCCCACATGGCACGGCAGACCTCTCCTGCCTCGCCCGCTGCTCCCCTCAGCAGTGTGTTTCCATCCATCTGCCTGTTCTGCTTTCCATTCTGTCTCTGGTGAACCCTTTCATCACCCCATGCCTCTGACCTGTAACCCAGCTTGTATGCATAAATTAAAAAATCTTAAAAAAAAAAAGAAAAAGAAAAAGAAAAAGCAAGTGTAAGCCTGGGTGACACGAAGGATGCAAACCCCGCCAGCTCACATTCCTGGGACTCTCCATTCCCTAATGTCAGTCCCATCTTCAGGTCAGCCTGACACAGCTGGGGGCAGATTCCTTGGAGATGAGGGGATGTCCTCCCCCCTCTGTAGAATCCTAATTGCAACATCAGGTCAGGGTCAGGTCCTGCTGTCAGTTACCTCCTGTCAGTGACAATGGATAGAAAGGGATTAAACAGTCCAATCTTGCAGGGTCAGTGTCTTTTGCTTCCAAATAAAGTCCAGCCGTCCCCAAAGCAAGTCTCTACTGAGGGATAGAGACGAGGATGGTATCCATAGTTTAGAGGAGCTCAGAGACCCCTGCAGAGGGTGGCATGACATGATTGTGTTTTTATGGTCATGTTGTATGACAAGACGCCATATATTCAAGGAAGGTGAAAGGGGAAGCTCAATTTTCAAAAATACTACGTTTCTAAAGTGTTGGAAAGTGAGCTGAATGAAGTGAAAGGTTCCCAGAGCAGTGCCTGCAAGTCATGTAGTGTCCACTAGGGGGCGATGGGGCTTGCTCGCTGGTCCACTGTTAGTGCAATGAGCAAGGAAAGGCGCCTTTGCCATGTGCCAGTCAGGCAGACACCCGCTCACGTGAACTAATTTCAGCCTCAGTAAGTCAGAGAGAAAAATAAGGCGCAGGAGAATTTAAGAATTTGCCAAAGAGTTGCTGTGTGACTGCAGGAAACTCAGAATCCCTTTGTCACCCACCTTATCTGCAAATGAAAGTAAGAAAACCTTTTCCGTGTTGAGGGAAGGCAGGGAGGAGAGTCTGGCGGAGGGGCTGTTGCCAAGTGGCCCCCACCCCCAGCCCACCCGCCTCCTCCCCTGACCTGACCAGTGCTCAGGGCCCTGCCAGCTCATAGCCCCTCACCTAAGGGCCCCTCCCGCTGCCTCCTCCTCCTACCCCCCTTTTCAGGGACAATTCCTTAAAAAGCCTTCCCTGCTCTGTGTCCTCCCGCTCCCTGGCCTCGCTCCCCCTGGCTCCCGGCGCTCTGATCTGGGGGGCTCCTTCCCCAGCTGTTTCCGTTCTGTCTCCTTCGCGGGTTCAGTCCTTTGTGATCACTTACTCTTTGGTGGAGGCCAGTCTCAGGCCTGTGAACATTTCTCTGGGTGGAATTTGAAACCACCCGGGAAGCTGGCGGGGTTGGGAGTAGACATCAGTGGGGAGACTCAGGACAGAGAGACCCAGCAGAGGAGACAGCCCTGCAGGGGGGTGGGGCGGAGCAGACCCCTCCCCTCCCTCAGGCAGGTCTCTGTGGGGTGAGTGGCACCCTGGGGTGCAGACCCCAGGGTCTTCTCAGTGTCAGACCCAGAAGGTCCAGAGGGAGGTCAGGGGTTCTGTTCTAGAATATATAAACATTTGAAACAAAAACTCTCTGCTTTCCTTATTGGAAGATTTAAATAATATTAATAAGGAAAGAGGGGCTGTGCTAATGAGCAGATAGGACCTTGCTGGCTTAGAAGCCAGCATGCACTTGGCACGTCTGATATGTTCCGTGTCAAGAGCCATGCAACACATGATGCTACTTATTAGGGCTTCTGAGTTGTCAGAAGCTCCCCAGTGCCTCTGGCCAAGGGGTCCCCAGCCCCCTGAGAAAGCTGCCACACTGGCCTGCAGGAGCGGTCTGGGGCTGCGGGCGGGGTGGGGAAGCCTCCAGCAGGCTGACTGACCCCCTGACCTGGCGCCTCTGCCTCTCCTCTCAGGTGTTATTGAGATCTCAGATGATAAAAAGAAGAAAACCTTTGAAGAATGTGAGTGGCAGACCCGGTGTGTTCTCTGACTAGGCCTTTGCTACCTGATCAGACCGCTGGATGCTAACCAGGGTTCCGGGGCGCACCCTCTCCCCACAGGGAGACCTCCTTACCGCCTGCTACCTCCCCGCTTTTCAGGAGCAGGACCCTTGGAAACATAAAAACGAGCCTTCCCCCCTGAATAATGTGTGTGTGAGAGAGTGTGTGTATGTGCGCGCTTGTATC
>PVIJ01001602.1:177419-191977 GCA_004024925.1 Scalopus aquaticus
GGCGCTGGGATCTGCTCCCCTTGGGGGATGGGCAACAGCAGAGCAGAGGAGGGGGGAGGGGAAAAAGAGGAACTGAGCATCTTTGAACTAATTCTCTGGTGGGGATTTTCATTTCCTTTCTAGGAGTCTCCATTGCTTCCCTGATCTCGGAAGGTGAGTGTGGGAGTGGGAGTGTGTGTGTGTGTGAGTGTGTGAGAGTGTGTGTGAGTGTGTGAGTGTGTGTGTGAGTGTGAGTGTGTGAGAGTGTGAGTGTGTGTGAGTGTGAGTGTGAGAGTATGTGAGAGTGTGTGTGAGTGTGAGTGTGAGTGTGTGAGTATGTGAGAGTGTGTGTGAGTGTGAGTGTGAGTGTGTGAGTATGTGAGAGTGTGTGTGAGTGTGAGTGTGTGAGAGTATGTGAGAGTGTGTGTGAGTGTGTGAGTGTGTATGTGAGTGTGTGTGTGTGTGTGTGTGTGAGAGATGCGGTGGGGAAGGGGATCCTTCTTGCCACTGCAGGGCAGTTGCCTCTGCCTCTGCCCCCACTGCCCTGGGGCCTTTACCATGTGCCAGTGAGGTGGCCCCAGACTCACGTGACCTGGTTTCATCCTCACAGTAAACCAGAGAGGAAAATAAGGGGCAGGGCAGCTCAAGAATTGCCGAAGATTCTGCGGAGGAAATAGAACCCCTCGTCACCCTCTTACCTGTGACGTAGAAGCTAGACCTGCCCTCTAGAGGGGGGGGAGTCAGAGGAGAGTCTGGCAGAGGGGCTGACACAGAGTGGCGCCCACCCCCAGCCCACCCGCCTCCTCCCAGGGCCTGGCCACGGGCTCAGGGCCCTGCCAGCTCACAGCCCTCACCCAAGGGCCCCTCCAGTCATCCCCTCCTCCAGCCAACGTGGCCCTCACAGCCAGACTTCAGGAATCTCCCACACTCTGTGTCCTCCCCTGCCTGGCGCTGCCTCCGCCCCCCCGCAGCTCATCTCAGGGAGTTCACTTCTCGGAAGGGCTGCGCGGAGCGCTCCTCTCCCTGGCTCCCGGCCCTCTGATCTGGGGGGCTCCTTCCCCGGCTGTTTCCGTTCTGTCTCTTTCTAGTCCTTTGTAAACACTCACAGAAAGTTCTCTGGTGGAGTGAGGGGGACCCAGGGGTGCAGACTTCAGGATCTCAGTGTCAGACCCAGGAGGTCAGGAGCGAGGTCAGGGGTTCTGAGCTGTAAGAAGCACCCAGTGCCTCTGATCAAGGGGTCCCCAGCCCCCTGAGAAGAGCTGCCACACTGGCCTGCAGGAGCGGTCTGGGGCTGCGGGCGGGGTGGGGAAGCCTCCAGCAGGCTGACTGGCCCCCTGACCTGGCGCCTCTCCTCAGGTGTTATAGGCACGTCAGCTGAAGCGTCAGAAAGGTCTCTAAGAGGTGAGTCTCACACCGGACCTGTCCTCTGACTAGAACTTAGCCACACGAGGCCTGGCATGATCAGGGTGCTAACCGGAGCGCAAGGGGGCTCAGCCCTGGACGCAGAGGTGACGGCCGCTCCCCACAGCCTGCAGGCCCCTTGAAAACACATCAAACGCAGCTCTACCTTGAATGGTGGGGTGTGGGTGTGCTGTGTGTCTCTCCCGGGGAGACTGCCTCTCGGTGAGTGAGCCCTTCTGTTTCGTTCCAGAGTGCTGTACGAGACGCATAGGTAAGTGGGTGTTTCTGAGCCAGGAGAGTGGCCTCTGATCCCCCACCCCCAAGGAGTCACCCCTGAACAGCAAACCCTGACGTGTTTGCCTGAGTCTTCCTTCCCTGGGGCACTGGGCTCAGGCCCCCTGGGCGGTGGGCAACAGCAGATGGGAAGAGGGGGTGGGGGGACAGGGCGGAAGAGCAGAGACACCAAATGCCTTTGAACTAATTCTCGGTGGGGAATTTAATTTCTCCAGAGGAAGAAGCCCAGAGAGACCCCATCCTCCCGATAGGTGAGTGTGCGATGCGGTGTGGGGGGCTCTCCCGCCACAGTCAGCTGAGCAGGGCAGTGGCCCGGCCCTGGCCATCGCTGCCCTGGGGCCTGGTCCGACATTCCATCAAGTTGTGTCCTGGGGGCTGAGCATGTGGAGGGTTGGGCCCGACGGGGCAGGAAGAGGTGAGGCAAGAGGGGGCATGGAAGAGGGTGAAACCCTGCGAAGCGTCTCACGGGCAAATCTGAGGATGAGGAAAGACATGATCTTTTTTGACTTTCTTTTCAGGAAGACTAGAGGAGCCCTCTGTGCAAAGTGAGTGTTTAAGAGGGAGCCTGAGGCTTCTGGGGGGAAACAGACTGGCTGACGCCCCTGGAGCTTCCCCTGACACTCGGGCAACTGAATGCTCCTCAGTGTACACGTCGTCCTGTCGCCCGTTTGCTCATGTACCCTCCTGCGCCCACACTCAGTCCGGCCTCATTGATGAGGCTGTGCTGGGAAACAGGCGTCGATGTGAGCTCAGGGACACGGGGTTCGGCGCTGAACCCAGAGACCAAAATGCCGCCTCTCTGGAGCTTCCGCTCACGTGACCTCTCACCTCCCAGGTCTCTTTGGTGGCCCCTCAGGTGCCCTGGGCGAGGTTAATCCCTCCTAGACTCAGATGCTACAGAGGCAAGTGTGATGTGTAGGGGCTGCGTGTGCCCGGCTACTGCAGGTGTGTAACACACACGGCCTCCAGTTGCTGCCACCGCAGCCTCATGTAGATGTGGACACCGAGTCCGGAGCGGCGAGGATTCTCATGTCTGCAGCCCGAGGCTGGATCCACGTTACTCCAGAGAGACCCCACGCAGGACCCTGCACATTTCGTCTGCATCACAAGACCCCTTTAGGATTCTCCACCTCTGCTCCCACTGTCTGCCCCCTCATTTCAGCTGTATCCTCATCTTCCTAGTCTATTTTGACGCCTCCGCCCCCAGAATGCAAACACATCACCCAGGCGATGCTTTTCAGCAGCAGCTTGAGGGATCGATGGGTTTGCTCACATGATGGGGAAAGATTATCCTAGGAACGTTTTCCCTAAGACTTGTTCCTGCTTTCTGGATGGCAGATTTCAAATGCCTGGAGGAAGAGGTTTTCATGAACATGGAGATAGTGGCTTTGCTCTCAAGGAACATTTGGGGTGTCGTGTTCGTTAATGTTCAAGCTATGTTGGGGGACCGACGGGCTCTGCAGGACCTCATGGACATGGTGAGGGGCCCCACAGCTGCCCAGGGTTGGTCAGACTCGCAAATGGTTTAAGTTTAGGAGATATGGCTGCCAGATCCATGGGGCAGGAGCGGGGGTAATTGTAGGGGAATAAGAGGACCAGGGCTATGCTGCCCACACAGGCTGGTTCTTGGTATCCCTTGGGGGGTAGAGAAAGACATTATCCAACTTTCTGTAAATTGCTTATGGAGCATAACTTCTAGGCAAGATTACATGACGGTATCACCGTCATCACCATCATCACCATCCTTGTCTTCTGCAGCTTGACCAGGAGAAGCCCTTGGGTCATTTGAAGGGCCCTGGTGCTGCCATCCTCCAGGAGCTGGGAAGGACCCCAGGATATCCACATGCTGACTCATTGCACCCCATCCTTTACCTGCTCGAAGCCATAATGGGTAAGAATAATTGAGGGGGTGTGGGAGATGCTCAGGGTTGGTCCCCAGAACCGCGGAAAGGACTTTGTCAGCTGCCACCTCTCCAAAGGACTTTGATGACTGTGGTTTTCATCCTCACATCACGCCGCACTCAGAGGGGCCAGGAGGGCTGCTTGTCCTGTGACACGGAGTCTGAAGTCCAGACAGACCAGCCCAAGTTCATCCACCCTGTCAACGGGGTGGGTGGTTCCACCTCAAGTCTCAGAACCCCATCCTGGACCATGTCGTGTAGCATCGTGGAGACACCCCAAAAGCAAAAGGAAGGCTCGGAGGACAGGGATTTGCATTTTAAATCCAGAGGATTTGATTCTTCTGCCTGGAGTTCCCCTCTCATGGGGTTTCTTAGTTCCCCAGGTTGGTGGGGGGTATTTGACACCTCCTCACTCTTTCCCACACACCCTCTGTCTCCAGTGCTGAGTGACACCCAACACGCTCTGCTGGCCCAGTCCATGGAGAGGAGGATCCTGTCCCATCAGCGGGCGCTGGTGAGGAATCCCCAGGGCCCAGAATCCCCGGGGAGGGGGAACAAACCAGAGATAAGAGTGATACTGAGAAAAGAGAGATGAGGCGGTTTTTTGCTTAGAGGGAAGACCCCACCCCAGTGTGGCCCAGGGAAATCCCCACTGTCCTTTGGAGAGCAGGCCCCGTGAATGTGAGCATCTTGGTTTCCATGGCAATCACTGCTGAGGCCCACAGAGTTCTGAAATAGTCAAACAGGGATAGAGGTTTAGGGGTTCAGGACATCTGAGTAATACCCCCACTTTACTTATATAGTTACTATTTAAATTGCTTCTTCTGTATCCATGTATATATATATATATATATATATATATATATATCCATATATATATGAGTCCTTAGGAGTGTGCAGAATTGTATATACACCCTCACTCATTGCACACACGTACATGCACACCTCTGATTCCAAATACCACTGGCCCATTAGTATGTTAGTATCACCATTTAGGAACTCAGGACCCAATGATTAACATTTTCTAGTAATGTGTCCAAGCACACATTGAGCACAGGACATGACCAGGATGGACTCCTGCCTCCCCATGACTCCAGAACTTTCCTCCATCACCCTGTGTCACTCCTCACTGAGGACAGAGGTTTTCTCTTCTCTACTCAAAGGCTGACCCATGACAGCTTTTTTTTTTTTAAAGACTAATTTATTTATTTATGCTTAGAAGAACTGGGGTGTAGGCCAGAAATGCGGGGGTGGGTGGGGTGGGTCGAGGATTCACCAGAGACAGAGTGGGGGGCAGAACAGGCAGATCAACTGAAATACGCTGCTGAGGGGAGCAGCGGGGAGACAGGAGAGGTCTGCCGCGCCCTGCGGGAAGCTCCCTGGCCGGGGCTCAAACACTAACAGAGCAATGGTGATAGCTCTGAGACTCAACCCTTGCGTCACCAGGGAGTCCCTGACCTGTGACATCTTAAACCATTTCTCTAGGTAAGGAGCATCCTGGAACCCAACTTCAAGTACCCCTGGAGCATTCCCTTCACCCTCGCCCCCCAGCTCCTCGCCCCCCTGCAGGGTGAGGGCGTGGCCATCACCTATGGGCTGCTGCAGGAGTGTGGGCTGACGATGGAGCTGAGTAGCCCCAGGTCCAGCTGGGATCTGGAAGCCAAGGAGCCCCTCTCTGCCCTGTTCGCCACCCTGTCGATCCTGCAGCGGCTGACTGAGGCCTGAGCCCCCCTCGGGGGCAGTGAGCCCAGGGAGGGCCGGCCCCCCCACTGTGCTGTGATGTCCTTGTGGGCTGGGGCACTTAGGGACACCTCCCTGCCTTTCATGGTGCGGCCAATAGCGTCTTGGGGGAACATACTGGGGTGATGGAAAATCTCTCTGTCTTGCTAAGGATTCATTATCGGTCAAACCAGAGCACAATACGCTTAAGGTTGGAGCATTTTATTGTATGTAAATTTTACTTTCAAACAATTAAACGAATGTTGAATTTTAATGAATTTGCACTGTGAATTGGTTCAAGTGTATTGTACTGATGTTTGTAACTTACTTTGAAATGCATCAAAAATAAGATCTGGTGATGGTAGAAAGACAGATATGGGACAAAGAAAATGTGGAAAATGTAAATGATTTGGGAATATGGCTAGAGGATCTATTAGAATTCTCTTTTTTTCTTGAAGTATTTTATAAGCCAGAAATTTTATCATATAAAAACTTACCAGTTAAGTTTGTTACAAAATATAAAGGAATGAGATGAATATATATATGAAGGTATATGCACAGGTATATGTATACATATATAGATATATTCATATCTATGAATATGTTTACATATGTAAACACACATATAAAGATATAGATACACTCATACATGAATGGATAGCTACACAGAAATGGAGATATAGTGTGTACATATATGTGTGCATCATTGTGTGTGTACATATGTGTGTACATATATTTGTGCATCATTAATGTCCACTTAAACAACAGGACTCAGTTCCCTCCAGCACTCTGGAAGCTCCTATTTGCCTCTGCTGTGTGACTCCTGGGCTCTTGGTATATTTGTAATTCCAGCTCTGTAATCCAGAGCTGACACCAGGGAGTCCACCTTGATGCCTCTCTCTCCTTAACTTCACCGCCCTCTCAGGTCAACCAGTTGCCTCATCCCTCCTCACCTGGGTGGGTGTGGGAGGGCCCTGATAAGTGGTGGCCCCTCCCCTAGTCGTCTCCTCAGGTTCCCCTCAGAGGCTTGGTCTGGAATCTCAGCAGCCACGGGGACTCACTCAAAGGCAGCCCTGCTCCAGTCTCTCAGGGGCTCAGCACAATCACTGGGGCCCCCCCTTCCTTGACAATGAGGAGAGGAGCCCCACTAGTTCACCCCGCTCCTCCAACCATCCCCACTGCTCACTTTCTGTCCCCATTCTTAGTGCTTATTTACTCTCCACTAGAAAAGGTGAGGGAGGGAGTGTTTCTCCATCTTGGCCTCCTGCTCTCCCTTCTGTTTACCAAGACTTTATTATTTGTCTGTCTCCAAGGACTGTAGCCATGCCCCCATGTGGTTTACTACTCGTTCTTTATTTACATGGACCCTGTGCTACCCACCATTTTATAATCTCATTTACTGGTTGACTGAATTCTGTGGTCCATTAATTTTCTCAAGATGCTTCATTCCCTGAGTGGCTCCAAGTTTGAGAATCCTGCCTTTTGTCTTTACACTTGAAGCACCTTGGGGCAAAGTGACTTTCTCAGGTAGCACCTTCTCTTCCTCAGTCTTTTGTGATGTGCAGATGTCTCCAGGTACTGACTGATGGTATGAAAGACCAAGTCACTGGGTTTCTTCCTTTTTCAAACAAATTCCCTTCTCTAAATGCCCGCCTAGAGAGCTCTTTCTTCAGCCTTGAAATCAAACACTTTCCCCAAGCTGTGCCTGAGGGTCAGCCATGGTCTGTGATTGTTCCTGGGACAACGTGTGTCTTGAGCTGTGGCTCAGTGTTTTCATTTCAGGAAAAATTCCTCGTATAATTAGATTTGTTCTGTGTTCTGTTTTTCATCCTCTCTTGGCTGCTTTCATTTTGGGTCCTCCATCAGTCTAGTGCTGCTTGGCTAATGTCTGCACCTCTGCTTTCCATTGTCTTCTCGGAGTCATCGCAGGTCTTGCCTCTATGTCTGGACTCAGCTCTCAGCATCATCACTCACGAATGCATCAGTTCAGAAGTTGTGTTGTTTGAGCTTCATCTTGTTTCCTTAGGTCCTCAATCTCCCATTTCTTATAATTCCATTATTTCACCTTCACATCATTGAAGGCTTGCCAGGTGAAGTAATATCTCATAAAATTATTCCACAAAACAACGATCACGTTACCATGTTTTTCTTGTACCATGTGAGCTATTCAAATTGGTTATTTCACTCTGTCCATTTTCCGATACTGTGTTTGCATAGACTCTCCACCATCTTTTTTTTTTTTTTTCATTTTCATGTTACTCATGGAACAAACATGGGGGTTCTGTCCATACACTGTATTTGAACAAAGACAATTGGTTAGGGGTAGCTGAGTTTGCTTTTTCCCCCTCCCTCATCACTTTAACTGAGACCTGTTTCTCTTTCTCTGAAAACTCTGTTTTGAATATTACGTCTTCTGAGCATAAGGTCGTGTTGTTTGGAGGCAGTGGAGGGCTAACTTGGGCGCCAAGCACACTGGGTACTTGATCTGGACTCCATACCCTCTCCTGGGATTTTCTAAATTCTTGGAATTTGCATATGGATTCTCTCACTTCATCAATCGAGGTCTGTTATCCCTAAACTAATGACTTCTGATAGCAACTCCCAGCAGATCCTGGCCTGTTGTCCATGGCTATGCTGATGAGATTGTGGGACCTTATCCCCAAGTGATTTGAGGTCAGTTTGTAACTGAACCACCTCCAGTCAGCCTGCTGGAGTCTTCCCCACCCCACCCGCAGCCCCAGCCTGCTCCTGCAGGCCAGTGTGGCAGCTCTTCTCAGGGGGGCTGGGGACCCCTTGATCAGAGGCACTGGGTGCTTCTTACAACTCAGAACCCCTGACCTCACTCTGGACCTTCTGGGTCTGACGCTGAGAAGTCCCTGGGGTCTGCACCCCCGGGTCCCATTCACTCCACAGAGACCTGCCTGAAGGAGAGGCGGGGTCTCCTGCACCCCCCCCACCCCTGTCCCCCCCGCAGGGCTGTCTCCTCTGCTGGGTCTCTCTGTCCTGCGTCTCTCCCATCATGTCCACTCCTGACCCCGCCATCTTCCCGGGCGGTTTCAAGTTTTCTGGGAGAAATGTGAGAAATGTTCTAAAATCTGAAAATTTTTTAACTATAAGCTTGTTTGACAGGTGACAAGAACCCATGAAGGAGACAGAACTGACAGCGTCCTGGTGTCCAGGGAGACGCGCATCCCAGTTAGTGCACTGGTGACTTAGGGGGCGCTAACCCCCTGGGATGAGCAGCGGTGGGTGCGGGCAGCGAGGCCAGGAGGGGAGGACACAGGGTGTGGAAGATTCTCTAAGGAAATGGCCCTGAGGGGAGGGGGTGAGGGGAGGGATCGGGGGTGGGGGTGGGGGCTTGGGTGAGGGGCTGTGAGATGGCAGGGCCCTGAGCACGTGGCCGGGTCCTGGGGAGGAGGCAGGAGGGCTGGGGTGGAGGCCACTCAGTGTCAGTGGTCTTCACGTGCTCACATCAACGCTGAAAAGGTGTTTTTACTTCCATTTGTAGATAAGCTGGCTGACAGAGGTGTTTGGTTTTCTCTGTGCTTGCACAGCAGTCTATGGCAAACACTTGACCTATTCTGCACCTTCTTTTCCTTTCAGGTTTGTTATGAATATTAATTACTTCGTGTAAGTTCACAGGTCAAGCTTCCTTCCCTGAACCTTGGGACCAAGTTGCTTAAACAAGAAGAAACCTCTGTCGCCCCCTCGTGGTCATGGTCTGACTTGCAGGTACTGCCATGTGGGCTTGTTACCTAGTTTTATTCAGTTCTCACTTGCCAACACTTACAAAACATACGTGTCTTTTCTCCCATCTTTAAATGTATAGGATGTTTCCACGACTTTAATAGCACTGTCTCCTGGTTTTCTCAGCCAGAGTCCTTGACCACTCTGAAGAGTGAATTAGGGTGCCTTGTTCCTACCTGTCATGATAGGGCAGTTTGGGCAGAGCTGGCGTTTCCCACAGCAAAGTCCACTGATCTCTGAGAGTGGGGAATTAACTGCTTACTGTCTGTTGCCACTTCCAGGAGGGAATCAGCGCTGGGACAGTGCCTGGACCAGATGTTGCAAAGAGGTTGCTATAGGGGGCAGGATGCCAGTGAGAAATAAAGGAGGGGAGGGGAGGGGCAAGGAGGAGATGGAAGGAGGGGAGAAGGGACGGAAGGGGAGGGGAGAGAGGAGAAGTGTGAATGTGTGCGCGGGCGCACGTGTGTGTGTGTGTGTGTGTGTGTGTGTGTGTGTGTGTGTGTTGCTGTGAGGAGGCATCCTGTAGGGTAAATGAGAGAATTACCAGTTTTTTCCGCCCTCCCCTCAATGATAGACCTCTGCAGGCCTAACTCATGCCTGATGGCGGGACCTGGAGTAGGGTGTGGGCCTGCGTGAGTGGGCGCACCTGGGCCAGAGACTGGCCTTATAAGCAGAAGCAGCAGAGAACAAAGAATGGAGCAGAGAATGGAGAGAGACCACGAGACGCTGCCAGAGAGCCCGAGAGAGTAGAGATTCACCAGGGGCTGGGAGGCCTGCCAGCTTCCTGGGCCCCCAGCCCCGTTGCCTGCCCTGTACCTAGCTGCCTGTCTCCAAGAGACCATTAAAAGTCTAAAAGCCACCGAGGGCTCCAGGAGTCCTCCTTTTGACCTGTCTGTGCAGCTCTGTGGAGAACCTGTGCTTCCTTGAGCCATTCTGCCCCAACACATCCCCTCATTGCCGAGGACCTAGTCCCCGTGTGGATCAGGCTCACTGCTGCCTAAACTCAGCAGCGGGAAGGGAGAGCCGAGGACTCTGAGCTGCTGTGAGCAGGAGCTCAGCACTTCCCCCAGTATGTCACTGCGGTTTGATGCAAACGGTCCCCCCAGCGGGCACCAAGTGCACGTGCAGGAGACTGTGCATTCTCTGCGGTGAGTGGGGAGAGGTAGAGGCGAAATCCTGCCCTCTGTTGGGAGGGCCGAGCGTCTTTCCTGTTGCCTGTGATTGTGGTGATGCGTCAGGGCTGTCACCTGGGGCTGTGACTCACCTGGGGAGGGCTCTGCCCCCAGCCCTGCTGGTGGGCAGGTGAGCTGTGGGGAGCGGCTGGAACTAGAGGGGATGGAGAAGGTGGGACGCATCACGCTCTGCCCAGTGCTAAGGACGCCCCATGCCGGCCACCCTTTTGTTGCTGTCTGTGTAAGACACTGTCTCTGTGTCTCCCTGTAGCAAATTTTAGTCACGCCTTTCTTGGAGGGGGCTGTGGGTGGTGGGGGGGTATGTGTCCCCTGACAGCTGAGAAATGTGTTTCTCTTTTTCCGTGAACAGGCAGAGTAGCAAAAGGATATGTACTGATGGTCTTTCCTTCTCTTTGATTACAAGACAAGCAGACCCCCTCGCCCCCTCTGCCTGCTGCAGCCTCTGCTTACCCCAGCCTTTGTTCCTGAAAACCAGCTTTTTCTTCTTATAGGCCGCCACCATGCCCTTCTGCACACCTATTTCCTTCTTACTCATTATGTCATGTTCCCCCTGGATGTTACCCTGGGAAGAGAAACAACATGGTCATATAGTCACATGACTGAAAAAAACCAAATAGTTCTGAGAAGCTCATGAGGGAACAGCCCAGCAGTTTCTTGCCCTCCCTGCTCCTGCTCCTGATTTTCACAGTTTTCCTTGTTTCACCCCATATATACTTTCATAGTTCCAATTTTAAGTTTATATTACAATATAATTTCAATTCTCATATTGAAATATTTGCAATTGATTTCTCCTTTTGATAATGGGGATTTTCTTTTCCAACTCTTCCCCCGCCCCTTACTTCTTCTCCCGACCTCCTAAAATGTTCATATCCAGTGTCTAATTTAATAATCACTGCTTACATGTGGGGACACTGCTTCTCCAGATTTTTCTGGGGTCCATTAATTAATGTGTTGCTTATGTGTCTTCGCTGCCTCTTTACTCATCTTTCCAGGAATGGTGGGAGAACCATTTTTTTGAGAACTTGCATAACTAACTGTATCTTTATTTTATTTCCATACTTTATTGATAATTAACTTGACATAGAACTTAGGGTATGATCCTTTGCACTGTAAATTGTTTTCCTTTTTATAAATATTTATGATTTCTTTACAGATTCCCGATGTCTTTACATACTCCACCCTCATCTCTATGGTGATGAGGAGCCAAGGACTACAAATCCTAGCATGGCATTAACTGGACTTCCTGAATGGCGGAAGGTAGGAGTGAGTGTGGTCGATATATGAATTGAGGTGGATGAAGGAGGGAGAAAAGACACATGGAGAAGAGACTTGGAAGGAAAACACACAGGTGAGAGACATGTGGAGAGGCTGCCCCTGGTCCTTGGAAAGGGCAATGGTAGCCATTATCTTGACTTCATGGTGGATTACATGATACATTTAGAATTTTGGGTCTCTCCTTCTGACCCAGCTCTCTGGGATCTGCCTAACCCCTCTCCTATCTTTCCCTACCAAAAGAGACCTTAGACTTGTGGCAAACTTTCAGGCCTCAATTTCCCTGCTTTGGACTGAGCTTATTTAACTGGGCATTTGCCTGTGAGAGTACAGGGAATTTTGGAGTTTCAGTGGGAATCTCCTATCTTCTTCTTCTCTCTCTCTGCACACAAAAATAAAAATCTTTCACATTAAGAGTAAGCTTTCTTTGCCTTTGTGCTTGCAATTGACCAGACAAGTTTTAGAATGTGCATCCCTATTAGTTTGGGATCCCTTGGTATCCTTTTATTGCATGGTTACAGTCCTTGTTTGTTACATGTCTATAGTTTCTTACTAAACTATTCCTCTGATTGGTTCTTTGATTCTGGATACATACCAGAAAATTTCTTAGAATTTGTCTCAATTATTTCTTTAATGTATTTCCCCATAGTGTTGCTTCTCTATTTTTCTTTTCTGGAACTCCTCTTATTCAGAAGTTTAAATATTTTTATATTCCCCTTTCTTTTGTTTACTCTATTTTGGAAATTTCCTGGATTTTTTTTCTGACTTTTCTAATTAAAGCAATTAAAAAATTTAGTTTCCTGTCTGACATGTAAGGAATTTGGAAGTTGTCACTCCCTTATAACCACAAGTGAAAAGGTGAAGAAACTGAAAAATCACCTCTCCTTAGTTCTGTCAGAAAAGTGATTCTGTCGCCTTTAAAATTGGAGGGAAGAACAGGCAGGAGAGTCAACTTAGCCAGAGCATAATCCTCCATGAGCAAATACCAGGGTAGGAAACCCTGAAGTGAAACTGATGAATTGTTGGAAGTGAATTGATGAATTGTTCACCAATGTGAGACTTAAAAACTCCAGAAAAACCCCTATCGAGGGGATCACACTTTTGTGTGTTTTATCCCCAGGAGCTCTACCAGGTTTTCATAGTGAATATCAGAGAAAAGTCCCTTCATGGTTTAGGCAATGGGAGGGAAAAGTAACCATTTTGAAATATCCCAGAGCATTCTGTTGTCCTTATTGTGGTCTGTTATACGACTTAGTAAATCCACATCTAGGATCTACCCAAAGAATACAAGAATGCTAATTTGACAGGAAACCTGCACTCCCATGTTCATTGCAGCACTGTTTACAATAGCCAACCCATGGAAACAACCTTAGTGCCCTAAAGCAGATGAATAGATCAAAAAGATGTGGTGTCAATGCACAGTGGAATGCCACTTATCAGTCAAAACAGATAAACTTGTGCCAGCTGTGGTAGCATGGATAGAAATGGAAGGGATTATGCTAAGCGAAATGCAAAGGAGAAAGGCAAGTACCGATGGTGTCACTTATATGTGGGATATAGGGAAACCAAGCAAAGGGTCAGATAAAGACAGGGTTTAAAAACAACCTTTGAAAGCTGACTCTAGAAAAGAGGCACCCAGGGGGTGAGCAGATCAGCAAGAACAAAGTGGGGAGGGAACACAGTGACTATGGTGGTGGACAATGGCTGCTTGGGTGGCAGGTGTGATGTGGTAACTTCAGCTGAAGTGAGGGGAGAGGCTTCTTTACCAAAATGGCATCAACCATGTAAACCAACATTACCCCAATAAAAAAACATTACACTGTATATGTGTTATATAATACATCACACGTACAAAATGTATATCCATAGCACATACTTGATGCCAAAAAAATATTTGATAAATGATTTGCTTAGTTTAAAATATTACAGTTGGTTATTGTATCATATGTAAATCATATGCACTTGGAAGATATTTAAATCTCACTCCATTAAACATCTCTGTTCAGGATATCACAGCATTTAGGGTACATTAGCCTCTGGTTCTTGGTGCTAGTGACATTTTGTTTTTGCCACCCTGAGGTTGGACATGTGTGCGTAACACACAAGTGTGCGTGCGTGCATGCGTGTGTGTGTGTAGTATGTCAGCCTCACCCTTAGAATCTCTAGAACCATTTTACTTCAAAGCAAAATGTCATCATACCACATCATTTCCTATCATTACCAGTACTGAAGAACAGGTCTGTAAACTAGGGTGCTAAAATACAGTCTCAGGTTAGGAGTCAGATCCCCTTAGCACACGAGAAGCAAGAAATAATGACACCCCCCCCCCGACCCCTTGGAGGCAGATCCTGGTTAGAACCCAGCCCCCCGAAGGGCGGCCGGCTGGTGGGACGGCTGTGTCGTTGGTGTCGCCACCAACATACCTTGACCATAGCATTCCACGGGATGGACACGTTTCCCGAAATATCCTTTCTTTTTTCGGCGTGCAGCTCAGAACTGTTGAACAGATGCACGGTTTCTGTCACCACATACAGGTCCACACCTAGTTCCCGGCACTGCTTCAGATAGGACAGCTCTTCTTCCAGCAGTTTCCTAGGAATGTAAGAGAAGAGAAGGGAAAGAGATTCCTTTTCTGGTCTTTCTGAGTTGTTTTTCTCTTCAATACCTGGAAGGGATGCAAGGCTTTGACTTTGACAGGTGACTCTTTGATGGGTCGGAAGATACTGACTTAGGGGGTTTTACCCAGGACAACGGAACATTTCCGCTCTGCATAGGAGAAATGACCCCCATTCTGAGTCAGTGTGGTTTGAGGTATACACACTGTATTGTTTGAGGGCACCTGCATTTTCCAATATGATATTCTTTTTTGTTTGTTTGTTTTTTTAATTTTAAAAAAATTTTTTTTTTATTGTTATTTATGTCTTTTACATTTTGTATTCCCCTTGGGCAGCCCACCACCAATTCACCCATGGTCCATCTCCATGGTCCCCTGTATTCTCCTCTCTTCCATTTTGTGCCCTTATCCTCCCATCCCCCCCCCCCCCCCCCCCCC